>WAAF01017475.1:79416-209472 GCA_013400475.1 Tricholaema leucomelas | reverse complement strand
TAGCTAGGCTCAAAGTAGCACACTAATGCAAGAAGTCTTCTTCCTTTCTCCAGTTAATCCCACTACTAGGTTTGTTGGTTGAAATTTTTTCTCTCTCATTTTCTTTTTTTGTTCACACTTTGCAGGTGATGGTTTGTGGTCACAAGCTTAAAGGACAGACATGCTCAGTGACTAAAGTTTTCTGACAATGAATTTCCTTCTAGTTTTTCAATTACCTTCCAGAAACGATGCCCTTTGCAAACAATTCCCTGAACACTGGGCACAAGATGCAGTTGTGCAAAATTTGGTCAAATTTTGACCTCGAGATAGTTTTACTTCATATTCTATTGCTGCTGTTATTATTATTTCTGCTACAATAATATCTAGGGCCAGACAAAGAGGTAATGGTTACTGTACTATGAATGATGCAATGAAAGAACAAAATTAAGTCTTTGTTTCAAAGCTTACATGCCATAAATCAGATAAAAAACGTAAAGAATGAGTGAGCAGAAAAAATAATAAAAATTACTGCTAAGCATCATAGGGTTATGGCACATCAGAAGCTTAATTACTGCAACTGTTTTCACAGAGATCAGAGCAAAGAAGAGTCTCATGCACAGATTTAAAGGAAGGTAATGAAACAGCTCTATTCATAGGGAATTCCTCCTAAGCATGAAAAGAATAGCAAGCATGCTTAAAATCCAGCCCCAGTAGATGATGGAGAGTGGCTTGATGAACTGATCAGAAAACACCAAAAACATTTTGTCACTTTAAGATCACAGGAACACAGGATATTAGGGGTTGGAAGAGACCCAAAGAGATCATTGAGTCCAACCCCCCTGCCAGAGCAGGAGCGTAGAATCTGACTGAGGGCAGCAGGGACGCATACGGACAGGCCTTAAAGTCTCCATAGAGGGGGGCTCCACGACCCCCGGGGGAGCCTGTTCCAGGGCTCTGGGAGCCTTACAGTAAACAGCTTCCCCATGGTGTTGAGGTGGAACCTCCTGTGCTGCAGTTTTCATCCATTGCTCCTAGTCCTATCCCAGGGAGCAAGTGAGAAGAGCCTGTCCCCCCCCTCACCTGACACCCAGCCCTCAGATAGTTACAGGCATTTATTAAATCTCTCAGTCTTCTATTCTCCAGACTAAAAAGCTCCAGGTCCTTCAGCCTCTCCTCATCAGGCAGTGCTCCAGTCCCCTACTCATCCTCGTAGCTCTCTGCTGGACCCTCTCCAGCAGATCCCTGTCTCTCTTAAACTGGGGAGCCCAAAAGTGAATGCAGTACTCAAGATGAGGTCTCACCATGGCAGAGTAGAGGGGGAGGAGAACTTGCCTTGATCTGCTGGACACACTCTTCCTATTACACCCCAGGATCCCATTGGCCTTTTTGGCCACAAGGGCACATTGCTGTTCCATGGGTAACTTGTTATCCACCAGCACTCCCAGGTCCCTCTCCGCAGGACTGCCCTCCAGCAGATCATCTCCCAGCCTGTAATGGTGCAGTTTATTATTCCTCCCCAATTGCAGGACTCTGCACTTACCCTTCTTGAACCTCATTTGGTTCCTCTTTTCCCATCTCTCCAATGTGTCCAAGCCTCCCAGTTTGGTATCACCAGCAAACTTGTAATTCTGCTTGTTGGTCAGCTTCTACCCTGTATAATACTAAACTCCACCATGTCATGATCACTATCCACAAGGCTGTTCCCGACCTTAATGTCAACCAGTTCCTCTTTATTAGTTAATACAGGGTCCAGCAGTGCACCTCTCCTTGTTGATTCCTCCACTGCCTGCATCTAGAAATTGTCACTGATACACTGCAAGAGCCTTTTGCACGGTCTGTGCCTGGCTGTGTGAGCTTCCCGGCAAACATCAGGGTGATTGATATCATCCATGAGTACCAAGGAGTTAGCACTAAAGGCTACCTCCAATTGTCTGTAGAAGGTCTCATCAACATCTTCCTCTTGGTTTGGTGGCCTATAGTAGACATCTACAACAATTTCACCTCCTTTCCCACATCCCTTAATTCTTACCTACAGGCTTGCAACCTGTTTTGCCTCCCTCCTTGGATAGAACTCAGCATCTTTCAGTTGCTCTCACACATAGAGATCAACTTCCCCACCTCATCTTGCTGGTCTATCCTTCCTGAACAGTACATAGCCATCCATGACAACACTCCAGCTGTGGGAGCTGTCCCACCATGCTTCAGTGATGGCAATTATAACATGTTCATTCAGCCGAATGCAGACTCCCTAACTCCTATTAACCTCCCACCCTGGTGTGGCATCCCTCAGCTTGTACTCTTTGCTAGTCCTTGCATCTTCTCCAACACACGACTCATTGTTATCTACCTTCCCTGAGATAGCAGTGGAGCTGACACATCGCCCCACAATTGTCTAAGGCTTGCTTACAGTAAGCCTGACTTTCTCCCTCCCCCCACTTTCAACCTAGTTCAAAGCATGATTAATGACCCCAGCCAACCCCTGTGATATAAACCTTCTTCCACTTGGAGGGAGATGCACCCCATCTGTTGCCAGCAGACCTGGTGTCATGTGGGGTGACCCGTGGTCAGAAAAGCCAAAGTCCTGCTGAAGGCACCAGGCTCAAAGCTAAGAGTTGAGTAGACAAGTCCTCCTCATTCTTTCTGGGTTAGTTCCTTCAACAGAGAGGATAGAAGAGCACACTATCTGGGCTCCCACTCCCTTGACCAGTTGACCCAAGGACCTGAAGTCTCTCTTGGTAGCCTTCAATTTTCTTCTTCCAAGGTCATCATTGCCTATTTGGAAGGTGAACAATGGATAGTAATCTGCAGGCTGTACCAGGGAGGGAAGGCTTCTTATCACATCCTTGACCTGAACCCCTGGTAGAGTAGAATAGAATAGAATAGAATAGANGAAGAGACCAACCCCCACCTGGCTACAACCTCCCTTCAGGTAGTTGTAGACAGCAATGAGGTCTGCCCTGAGCCTCCTCTTCTCCAGGCTAAACAACCCCAGCTCCCTCAGCCTCTCCCCATTGGGTTTGTGTTCCAGGCCTCTCACCAGCTTTGTTGCCCTTCTCTGGACACGTTCCAGCACCTCAACATCTCTCTTGAGTTGAGTAGCCCAGAACTGGACACAGTACTCAATGTGTGGCCTGACCAGTGTTGAGTACAGGGGAAGAATAACCCCCCTCCTCCTACTTGCCACACTGTTCCTGATACAGGCCAGGATGCCAGTGGCCCTCTTGGCCACCTGGGCACACTGCTGGCTCATCTTCAGCCTAGTATCCACCAGTACCCCCAGGTCCCTTTCCTCCTGGCTGCTCTCCAGCCACTCTGTCCCCAGCCTACTGAAGTAGTAGACAGCAGACCTCCCTTTGGAGTGGGTCAGGTCTGAATATTGGGCCCTCTGTTCCTTTGGACAGCCTGGAGATAAGTGGGCTTTGAAAATGCAAACTAGGTTATTTGATACAATAGTGAAGGAGGAAAAAAGTAGCAGGATGTAGGGCAAGAGATGAATGGTTCATAGATAAATTTGAGGGGGCTGTAAAAACAATCTTTGCATCAACTTAACTATTTCTTTGACATAAAGCTGTTTGTGGTAAGATAAAAAACTGGTGTTGCAGGATTTCAATACTGCAGATGATTTTAGCTCTGTGGCTGAAGCAGAAACCTGTCACTCAGCAGTGTTACCTAGAAAGTACCTGGGAGAACCAGAAAGATTAGGCTCATTGCTACACTGCAGTGTGAGGATACTTATGTAGGGGCACTGGACACACCATTGCTGCTGAGGTAAACGGGCTCAGATGCCTCCTTAGAGCACAACAGGGTTCATACACACAGAAAATTGAGAGACAATGCTGATGATGGTGGGTGCTGGCTGCAGGGCACTGGCAGGCTGGCTGCACTCACCTTTTAAATGCTTCACATCTGCACACCCTGGAGCACTACTTTTAATTATCCTATTAAGCTCTGTCTCTACCCACTTTAGTCAGGAGAGCTCAAGAAGAGATTTTCTTTCATCCTCTTCAGTGTCAAGATGTTTCTTTGTGTTTTCTCTCCCTTGAATACACTGGTCTCTGAAATACCTCATAATTATTGTGTTCCAGCCTCATCTGGACCTTTTTTGCACCTTATTTTTGAGTGACTAATTTTATTTGTTTGAATTTTATTAAGAACGTTTCTTAATTATGTTTTTATTGCATTTTAATCATCCTTTTATTGCCCCTTGCTGCACCTTGAGCATAGGAAAAACATCAGCATAGGTTTTCAAAGTTTAAATGATATCATGTCTTGTATGATAAGATATGTCATTAATAAATGTGTCAGGATCAGGAACTTTCTTTTTTTAAAAACATGATCATTCTTTAAACATGATCATTGACAGGCTGGGTGGGTGGGCAGGGGCCAAAGAGATGAGATTTAACAAGGCCAAGTGCAGGGTTCTGCACTTTGGCCACAACAACCCCAAGAAGCCCTACAGGCTGGGGACAGAATGTCTGGAGAGCAGCCAGGAGGAAAAGGACCTGGGGGTACTGGTGGATAGTAGGCTGAAGAAGAGCCAGCAGTGTGCCCAGGTGGCCAAGAGGGCCAATGGCATCCTGGCCTGTATCAGGAACAGTGTGGCCAGTAGGAGGAGGGGGGTTATTCTTCCCCTGTACTCAACACTGGTCAGGCCACACCTTGAGTACTGTGTCCAGTTCTGGGCTCCTCAACTCAAAAGAGATGTTGAGGTGCTGGAACGTGTCCAGAGAAGGGCAACAAAGCTGGTGAGAGGCCTGGAACACAAACCCAATGGGGAGAGGCTGAGGGAGCTGGGGTTGTTTAGCCTGGAGAAGAGGAGGCTCAGGGCAGACCTCATTGCTGTCTACAACTACCTGAAGGGAGGCTGTAGCCAGGTGGGGGTTGGTTTTTTCTCCCAGACAACCAGCAATAGAACAAGGGGACACAGTCTCATGTTATTCTAGGAGAGGTATAGGCTGGATGTTAGGAGAAAGTTCTTCCCAGAGAGAGTGATTTGCCATTGGAATGGGTTGCCCAGGGAGGTGGTGGATTTGCTGTCCCTGGAGGTATTCAAGAAAAGACTGGATGAGGCACTTAGTGCCATGATCGAATTGATTGGATAAGGCTGGGTGCTAGGTTGGACTGGATGATCTTGGAGCTCGCTTCCAACCTGGTTGATTCTATGATCCTATGACCATATTGGTTGTAGTTCTCTAGCAAACATGCTTAACAGCCCTCAGCTTTGCTTTTGGTGTAGAGAACCAGGATATCATTCTTCCCTGTTGTTTATTAAGATTGAAAAAATCTGAGAAAAATCATCACTTGTGGCTCAGTTGCTCAGGTAATGTAAATGGCAGGGTGGTATTAAAATCAGTGAGGCTTGGGCCATGGTGGTCTACCCTGGCTATTTAGTGATACTAACCTATCATACAGAATATAATATTTCTAGAGTAAGGATATAGGTAGAGATTTGTAAGTACCTTACAAATTTTAGACTTACAGATTACGATGCTGGATGAAAGGCATCACAAACAACAATCCTAAAGCTTCACTCAGTGTAAATGCATATTGTCCTTTTCCTGGGTGAAATTCTGGCAATTGTTTAATCTTTCTTGGGTTCAGTAGGACTTCAAAATGTGTTTTTTAGATATGTGAGCTTTCCTTAGAAAAAAGTCCATATCTATACCCTATTCTTGCTTCCCTTTGTTCTTCATGATGATGCTTTTGGAGTCATTCTTCCAACTAAAGCAAGAAGCAACAAATAACAGAACCTTGATTTGGTAACTTGGAGCAACTGGACAGGATGTGATGTGTATGGATCATCTCATGAAAGTCTGCGCTAATTGCAGCTCAACTTCATGCTAGAGCAGAATATTAGTAGAGGGTTTGCATGAGCTTGTCTGTAGGCTATCCCAGAATCAAGGCCTCACCAAGTTCTCCGTATGATAGATTTCTCTGAGTGAATAAAATGAGGGCCATCACAATGGAAACATTTTGATCAACAGCACAAAAAGCAACTTCCTGCACAGAGCCACATGAACACCTGAGACCACAGCATGGCAATGGCAACTCCCTGCTGCAGTAAAGAAAAATTATAAGCATGTTTTTCTGGAAAATATGCGCATGATGCTGTGCAGGTTTTTTTTTGATGTTTGTGTTTGGATTTCTGTTCTTTTAAACGTGGTTATCATAAGTAAAATGTCTCGGATTGTAAAAGATAAATTTTAAAGACAAATTCTACTCAGTTTTTTGATGATAACTGGGTTTTTAAAAGCTATTACTTGAATTGAAATGTGAGTTATTGTGGAAGTCCTGAAGTCATTATAATTTACTTTAAGGTTGCGTAGCATCAGCGTTGCAGTTAATGCCTTTAAAAGGACTTTGTATGGGTCAAGGTGAACAGACTTCAGGGCAACCCCATCTGTATGTAATCAAGTAGAGGCTCTATGAGAACCAAGTAAAACAAGTATTGCAAGGCTATTGTTCTTAATGGTAATAGCAGGGAAGGGTGCTTATTAGCTAGACTCCAAAGATGGTGAAAATGTGGAATTTCTGTACTATTTAAAAAGTCCTGACTTCATTAAAAAAGCATTTGAAGCCACCAATCATGAAGTCCCTCTTAAAGTGACATTTACAAAAAACAAAACAGTTTTTATTTCAGTCAATCCATTCTTTCCCTATGTCTTGCTCCTAATTTTGCAGAAATTGCCACATCACTTCACAATAAATTACATACTGGGAACAGAAGCATAATTCTATTTAAAGGCTAAAAGCCAGAATGTTACATTTCAACCGTGTTAAAACATATTCTAGCAAACAGTCTTGAAAAACAGACTTTCTTGGAACTTAAAACCAACCAACCAACAAATAACTGAAAAAAAATGAATCCAAGGACAGAAATTTTCTAAAGAAAATGTCCATAGCACTGAGATATTTTTAACCCAGCTTTAGTTGCTGAAGTTTGACTGCCTTCTGCATTGAAATGAAGGGAGTTGTGGAAACGTTTTTACTTTCCTTTCCACCTTTTACAGAGAATTTGCTGTCAGATAGGTCTATATGCACACTGCACAAAGTCTCTGATACCGGTTTGTTATTGTCTGTTTGTTTGTTTGTTTAATAAAGGAAAGAGATAATAAGTCATGGGAGGGTATAGTTCTTCAGCAATATTGCGCTAATGATAAATGCCATAATTTTCCTAAGCCCTTGTGTGCTATTCTTCCCCTTTCACTACTAGAAGTCTTTTGATCTAAGAAGCACCCACAATAATTTAAAAATACACTCTCAGATGGCATAAAAAAGTCAAATTCTTTTTGAAATTAAAAAATTTGCAAGCAATCACAACTTAATTCCAGTTAATAATTCTCTAAGATTATCAAACATCATGCTCCAAAACTCCAACAAACAAGATTACTTTTTTTGCTTTTGCATTTTACATAATTATCTGTCTTTGCTGCAAATGGATTTAAAAAACACTTCTCTACTTAAACATCAAACACTGGTTTCTGGGTAGCACAGTGGTGGTCAATCCTGTGTGTTTTCATATGGCTGTAAACCATAGGACACATGGTGAATCAATAGGAGAGATGATTGAAGAGCAATTCACAGACGGGAGATGACAATGGCTCATCATGGATCCTATTTTGGAAATTGGTGGGGCAATGCATATAGTCTTTCAAGGTCACCCAGTGATATCAGCTTCATTAGCCCCTTCTGGCTTGGTACTTGCAATTAACAGGAGACTCTGATTATATCCACAGTCCTTGTGCCAGCATGGCCCATTACTCCTCTTCCTGTGAAGTGATTTAGCTCTGGCATAGAACCCTTACTTGAACAGTTCAAGAGGTGCATATGGCTCAAGAGCCACATGTTCCTCACTTCTGGTCTAAACCCATGGAACAAAACATTGGTTTGATTGTCTCAATATTGTGTGCCCCCCCACTCCCTCCCCAGCATGTGTCAGCAGATTGCTTTTCAGCACATTTTTGATGGAAATTATTCCTCTCAGCAAAATCAGCAGTTGTTCAGGAATAAAATCTCGTATGAGAAGACCTGATTTCCTTTGTATATGCTGCCGATCATAGGCTCTTTTGGATAAGACAGATTCTAACAGCTAACGGTATGTGAGCACAGTGTCTAGTAGCGTTACTAAGAAGGTGATGAACGCATTCAAAAACCCTTTTCTGCATTTTTATATGGCAGTTTAAAGTAGAAAACTTCCTTAATTTGTCTAATTCATCAAGACTATTTTGGAAATCTTGTCATTCGTAGTGGAGGCTCAGATGTTAACATTGGAAAGCTTTATCCTTCTCTCAGAGCCATTTGGTCATGAAACAACAGTGTTATCAGTTCAATGACCAACAAACAATGCATATGTAAATTTACACTCTTACATCTAAAAAATAACTTGCAAAATCACTCATTCTGAGTACAGTTTGCCTGGGATAAGTCATGTTGCTGTGGATACTCAAGGATGCTTGACTGGCTCTGCCGCACTGTTGGCTGCTAAACCACTGCTGGCTGCTCTATGACTGAATTACTCTATGAGCTCTGGCTTCCAGAGGGACAGAGTTAAATGCTGTCTGTCTAGGAAATCATTGGTTGAATAGCAAAGTATGGAAGCTCAAGCTGAAGCAAACAGACACTTACTCCTTTTCTTTTGCATGAGAGACACCAGCAGAGTGAAACAGTGATAATCCCTTTTGGTATCACTTCTACAACTATTGTATTAGGAAGATAGATGCTGTGGAAATACTCAATAGTTTCTGATCTTCCAGTAAGTATGTGTACATAACACAACTGATACAACTCTCTTGGCTATCCAGGACTAGGAAGCATAGAACCATAGAATCATACAATCAGTCCACAACGGACCACAGCGATCATCTAGTTCCAACCCCCCTGCCATGGGCAGACACCCTACCCTAGATCAGGCTGGCCAGAGCCTCATCCAGCCTGACCTTAAACACCTCCAGGGATGGGGCCTCAACCACCTCTCTGAGCAACCCATTCCAGGCTCTCACCTGGAGAGCTTCCTCCACACATCCAATCTGAACCTACCCACCTCCAGCTTTGCTCCATTCCGTGTCACCAGCATGGGTGTGATGGTTTGGGTGTTACCCTACCCCCCAAACTTTGAAAATCACCCAGACTAGACTCATCTGGCTCTGGAAATTGAATGAAACTTATTATTTACAGCTTAGCACAATATATAAGCAGATATTTACAGCATATACAGTTATATACAGAAATATACAAGGTAAAAGGTAATACAGAAACACAACTCCCTTCCCAGAAACCTGAGTCCCCAGGAGGGGCTCCCAACCACCCCTTCACCTTCCCCTTGCCCCAGTCCCAAGTTAAAATGGAGGTTCGGCCAAGGGGGTTAGGAAGCAAAGTGGATTAGTTGAAAAAATGGAGGGTGAGGTTAGAGACTAAGATGCAGCTCAGAGCTCTCCAGCAGCAGAAGTGAGACTGCCTTATCTATATTTTGCTTTTTGTTTTTATACATGTCAGCAAGCCTATGAGGGAAGTAGACATCACCATTGTTTTCCTTCCACAGCCTGTAATCTAATTCTTCTCACCAAAACATTCTAGCTAGCTTCAAACTAGCACAATGGGACAGACCAAACTGTTATGCATAAAATCCACTGACTAGTCTGCTTCCAAATGCAGCTATTAACAACATGTTGCTGTTCAAAGAGGTTGATCAATTGTTTTGGTTTAAAGCTACAAGACATTTTTAGGTGATGTAAGCTAAAGAGGAGAAATCTATAGCAAGTTTGTCTGTGGCATGGTTTCATCAGGACTGTTCTGCAACTTAGGAAAGATAATTAAAGAGGACATGACTTTCACTGATGAGCTCAACATAGAATCACAGAATCACAGAATCAACCAGGTTGGAAGAGATCTCCTGTCCAATCAGCTAGACCAGAGACATGTCATGCTGAAAGCACCAGAGATGTTGAGAAGTTTTAGGCTTGTTCTCTATTTAGATGGGAAAATAATCTCATCAAAAGCCAACAACACCTAGCTAAAAATTTCCTCATAAAATGTGTGAAAATTTCCTCACAAAGTTCAGAAACTCATTTTGCACCCTTTGGTGACAGATAGGAAGGAAGTTCTTGATAGGCATCCCTCAAATATCACTCTTGAGTCTTCTGGTTTGTTGTATGAAAAATGACATAAAGATTTGTGTTTTAATAGTTTAGGGTAGAACTGTTCAGAATCCCGCTTTTAAAGCAATGACTAATAGTAAAAGCAAAAGCTAAAATGTAGGTAAGGAAGAAAGGAACTGGTTGTAGCAGGCTGCCAGAATTAAGTCACAGCAGTGGAATCCAGCAATTCTTTTAATTTCAGGAGTCTTAATTGTATAGTCAACACAGGATAGCAATGAATCTGCTAGTAACAGACATGCCAAGTTTTCTGTCTTGTCTTGAGTGAGGTATTTTGTTTACTAAATGAACATGCATATTCACACTCACTTAAACATATTCAAAACTGAAAATATGGGCTACCTCAACCAGTGGAGGTGAAGAGTAACCATGAAACTGCACAAAAGGTGGTGAGAAATGTGGAGACTGTTTTGAGTAGAAGGAATGTTATAAATGTTAGTGTGTGGGAAACACCTGAGAAGGAGCTGGACAGAAGATTACAGGGTGAAATCATTGCAAATTTGCTGAAAGAGGTTTCAGACAAGTGTGGAGAACCTGCTAAATGTTGAAGAAGCTTCTGGAAAATAGCTTTGTCACCTTTCAGCTCTTTCACTTTTTTCTGCTAGGTGGTATTGCCATTTACTCTCTTCTTTCTTCCTTTCACAGATTCATAGATCGACAGATTACATTGGGTATCTAAGGATACTCAAGCAGGATCTCAGCACTGTAATTTTTGAACAGACTTTTTAAATAGCCCAATGTAGACAATATTAACTCAATTCATTTAATTCCTAAGCAATTCAGTTTGCCTCATTAAGGATTTAGCCCTTGTGAGATATGTTCTTAGACTTGTCCATCGCCTTAGAGACGTAAGTGTAGAATTAAGATTGTGGAGACATTAGATCACAGATAAATTAAATTCTATTGTTACTGGTGGTACCATTGTTTTCCATGCATTTGATCATGTGTAATAGTCTCACTTTGCTTTAGAGAAATGGGGAATTTCATATAGATACATTTTAAGATGTTAAGTCCTTTCCACTTACACCTCTGGAGTGACAATTTTCCAGCCTTGAACGAAGTTAATCCTAACTTTACCTGCTGATGTTTTTGAAATATTAGACATTAGAACTTTTTAAAAATGAGTCCTTATTTGTTTTTGTCTCTCCTCTTCATGGGGCCAGAGGCAAGGAGAGAAGGTGAAAAATGGCTCTGCTGAGGGGTGGGTAGGCAAGCTACCACCTTACTGAACTCTACGGGAATGTTTTTATTGTTATGAATAAAGGTCTCTGATGCACACGGTTCTCCTGTTAAATTCAGCAGGTATCTCAGCAAGTCAGTACAAGCTTTGGGCAGAAATGCACAACAGGGAAAGAATGCATTTTTAAAATATCCCTTTCATTTTTATTCTTTTAAAATTACCTTTCCTATAGAGGCACCAGATATGACATGCAGTTTGTTCTATAAGTCTGAGAATAACTACTGAGGTTTTTGCTAAAAGCATTCTACACAACAGAAAAGCTAGAATGCCCTAATAAAATCCCTTTACTTCACAGACTCACATAATCACTGAATGGTTTGTGTTGGAAGGGGCCTTAAAGATTATCTAGTTCAAACACTCCCGCCATGGGCAGAGACATCTCCTACTGGACCAGGTTGCTCAAGGCCCCAGACCAAATGCCTTTGTACAATTCCAGAGTTGGAGCCTCCACAACTCCTCTGGACAACTTGTTCCAGTGCCTCACTACCCTCAAGGTTAAGAATTTCTTCCTAATGTCTAATCTAAATATCTCAGTTTTAAGCCATTGCCCCTCATTTAATCATGAATTGCCTTTGTGAAAAGTCCCTCTCCAGCTATCCTGTAGACCCCTTCAAATACTGGAACATTATTATAAGTGCTCCCTGCAGACTTCTTCAGGCTAAACACCACAAGCTTCTCAGCATGTCTTCGTAGCAGAGGTGCTCCAGCCCTCTGATCGTCTTTGTGGCCCTTCTCTGGACCTCTTCTAACAGTTCTATGTCCTTCTCTTGAGGGCTCCAGAACTTCACACAGTACTCCAAAAGTGGAGTAGGTGAGGAGAATCATCTCCCTTGATCAGCTGACCACACTTTTTAAATACAGCCTAGGAGATGGTTGTCTTTCTGGGCTTCAAGCACACATTACCACCTTCTCATCAACCAGCACCATCAAGTCCTCCTCAGAACTCCTCTCTCCCTTATCTGCTCAGCCTGTATATGACCTTTTGATTGTCCCAGCCAAGGTGCAAGACCTTGCACCTGACATTTTTGGAGTTCCTCATAGTGGCATTTGCTCATCTCTCAAGCCTGGCAAGGTCTATCCCTCCAGCATGTTGACTGCACCAGGTAGCTTAGACATAGGGGTGCACTTTGACAGCTGACTGAGCATGAGCAAGTGGTGTGCTCAGCTGGCCAAGAAGGCCAACAGCCTAGTGTTCAGGAATAGTGTAGTCAGCAGGAATAGGCACTAGTGCAGCCTCACCTCAAAAACTATGTTTGGTTTTGGGCTCCCATGACATTAAAGACATTAAGCTGCTGGAGCATGTCCAGAGAAGGGCAACAAAGCTGTTGAAGGATCTAGACTAGAAGTCCTATGAGGAGCAACTGAGAGAATGGGGATTGTTCAGTCTGGAGAAGAGGAGGCTGAGGAGAAACCTCATAGCCCTTTACAACTACCTAAAAGGAGGTGATAATGAGGTGGCTGTTTGTCTCTCCTCCCTGGTGTCAAATGATAGAACAAGAAGAAATAGCTTGAAATTGTGCCAGAGGAGGTTTAGATTGGATATTGTGAAAAATTTCTTCATGGAAAGAGTGATCAGACATTGGAAGAGGTTTCCCAGGAAGGTAGTAGAGTCACCATCCCTGGAGGTGGCCAAGAAATGAATATGTGGACACAGCACTCTGGGACATGGTTTAATGACCATGATGGTCTTAAGTTGACAGTTGGACAGCATGATGTGAGAGGTCTTTTCCAACTGAAACAGTTCTGTGATTATTCTGTGACTCGTTGAGGGTGCATTCCATCCCACTGCACACGTTGTCAACAAAGATGTTAAACAACATAGGTTCCAGTACTGGCCCATGAAGAATACCACTCATAACCTGTCTACACATAGACCTTGAGTCATTGCCCAGCATTCTTTGAGTGTGATCATCAAGCCCATTCCTTATTCACCGAGTGGTCCACCCATCAAATTCATATCTTTCCAATTTAGAGACCAGAATGTCAGTGGTGATGGTGTTGTATGCTTTGCACAAGTCTGGGTCGATGGCATCAGTTGTTCTTTGTTCATAGACACTGTTACCCTGTCATTGAAGCCCACCAAATTTGTCAGACATGATTTGGTCTTGGTGAAGCCATGTTAGTTTTCACCAGTCACCTCCTCTGTTTTTTTAGTGCCTTAGTTTTCAGGAGGATATACTGCACAATTTTGCCAGTCACAAGGGCGAGACTGGCTGGCCTGCAGTTCCCTGGATCTTCCTTTTTTGAAAATGGGGTTTGTGTTTCCCCTTCTCCAACCAGTGGGAACTTAACCAGATAGCCAAGACTTTTCAAATATCATGGAAAATGTCTTAGCAACTTCATCTACCAGTTCTCTCAGGACCCACAGATGGATTCTATCAAGTCCTGTGGACTTGTGCACCTTGGCTACTTGGACAACTTTGTGCTTCTCCTGGGATACCTGTCCTTGCTTCCATCATCTGTAGGTCTCCTTCATGTGTTGAGAAGTGTCCATGACTTCCTTTTATTTCTAAACATGGTGTCTTTGTCTGTCTTCCTGCTTGTTGAGATACATCACTACTGTGCTTTTGGAGAGGGCAATCCTTGATTGTTATCCAACTGTCATGCTTCTCTCACTCCTTCAGGGCTTTATCTCATGTTACTCCCTCTTGAAGATCTTTGAAGAGGCCACAGCCTGCTTTTTTTAAGTCCAGGGTAGATAGCTCACTGCAGACTCTTCTTATTGCCCTAAAGATCCTGAACTTCACCATTTCATAGTCAATGTAGACAAGGTTGTTCTTGAGTTTCATGTTTCCCATCAGCCTCTTCTTGTTGGCAAGAGCAAGGTCCAGCATAGCACCTTTCCTTCTTGGCTTTTCAGCCACGTGGAGAAGAAAATTGTAATCAAAGCATTCCAAGAACTTTCTGGATTGCTTGTGCATTGTTACATTGTCCTTCCAGCGGATACTGGAGTTGTTGGACTACCCCTTAAGAAGCAGGTCATGTGAATGCGAGGCTGCTTCTGTCTATAAAGGGCCTCATCTTCCCTCTCTTCTTGGTCAGGTGCTCTGTAGCAGACCCCCACTATAACATGACCTATCCCTGACCTGCCTTTAATTTTGACTCTCAAGTTCTCATCTCCTCATCCATCTCCAGATGGAGCTCCATGGGCTTCAGCTGGTCATTGACATAAATGTTAACAATGCCTCTTTGTCTCCTCTGCCTATTCTTTCCATAGAGCTTACAACTTTCCATCCCAACATTCCAGTCATAGGAGTCATCCCACCATGTCTCAGTGATGCCAATGGCATCATAACCTTGCTGGCATGCAAATATTTCTAGCTCCTCCTTTGCTCCCCATGCTGGATATGTTAGCATAGAGGAATTTCGGCTCGGCCCTTGTTGAAAGACGCTGGTTTGAATTCCTTTTGCTGCATTTCAGGTGCTCTCTTCCTAGCCTGTCATTCTCTTTCAGGCTGTAGGCATCTGTTGCTGGCACTTGCCTCAAAATGATAGTGATGGGGTTCATTTGGGATCCCCTTTCCCAGCAACTTTAGTTTAAAGCCCTCTTCATTAATTTCGCTTTCTCTTATTTCTTTTCCTGAGTGCCTTTATTTTAGTTTAATAGAAAAGAACTGGAACTAAGTGTTAGAAAGAGTTTTATAAATGGGCAACTTCTTTAGAAAAATATTTCAAATCCATGAGAGATTGTTTTCACTACCTAGCTTGATTTCTGCACTGTACAGGACATGGAAATTTGCCTTATCAACTCTGATAGGGATGTCAATAACCTGTGCTGGATTACGCTATAGATTCCCAAAAGATAGTTTGTCTTTATTTGGAGACATTTGTAAATGTAGAATCCATTACTTTATTTGACAGCTTATTTAATTTTTAGGTTATTCATAGTATTAGAAATATGTGCCATATTGTTAGTAACATCACACTCACCCATTGCTTTTGAAACAGGTACTCTTCATGTACTCTGCTATGTGACTGTTTTCCCTCCAAGTCTGAAGCCTTAATTTGAAAATACCTGTGTAGTGGATTATCCATTCAGGTCAGGAACTGATGGAAATACTATGGGGTGCCAGTTTGTGCTAATTAGTGTGGGAATCAGAAGCCAGAGAAAACCACAGGGTCTGCCTGTCCAGCTGCTGGAGCAAAGAATCTCTTTTTCCTCACAATGATGTTAAGCTTCTCCACTTCTGGAGACTATGACGTTACTAAGTCACAAAAAGCTGATGCTTCCCCCCTCATAGGCTGAAATCTTGTGAAAACGGTTCTTTTGGCAGGCTTGCAGCCCACTGAAACAGCTTTCTGATGTAACTGCCTGCTGCTGCCCAGTGATGGGGAAGAGGAGGTAAAAATGAGGTTATGATTGGGCCAGAAACAACGGAGTTTTGTATCACAGCATCTACCTGATTCCTAGAACCAGTGTTTAAGTGCCCCAATGGGGAAAATACATTTTGCAAAGCAAAGGGGAAAAAACATTTTATAGGCAGCTGTGCATGGCCTAGGACCCCAAAGGGAATAATAGACTTCTACAAATCAGAGAAGAAATGTATTTTTCAGACTACACCTTAGAAACAAAAGGGGGAAGAGGAAATAACTTTTTCCACAGATGAAAACCATTAAGTTTTTCAGGTGGACTTTTGGAGCATAAGGAAAACCAGTTATTTTCCTAAAAAGCAGAAAGCAATGCAGATATATTAGGAAAGTGCTGGTAGAACTGATCTGTGAGGACTCACCCAACGAACACAGAATTGATGCAGACGCTATGCAGCAGCAGGGCAGGGCAAATAAAAAAAGACCTCTTATCCGTCGTTGTGTGGTCCAATACAGCATGCACAGGAACTGCTCTGTACTGACTCTGCTTGAAATAGCCTCAGACACAAAATGAGGAGAATTGCTCAGCACTGTGCTTTTCTGTGTAGTTAGAGCACATGTGAGACTGAAGTATAATCCAGTAACTGTGTGATGTTGAGGTGGGTGCCATCCTCTCAAAAGGAAGATAAAAGGTAGTTATGATCTGCGTCCTCAAAATCTTAGAGGTTCTACAGCATCTCAGGTACAACCCTGAGCTCCGTGTTAGCATATAGGTATTACTTGCAGCCTGTTTTCTAGTATGAATGTGAACTCCTTCTCTGTTAAAACCTGAACTATCCAACAACAGTTTTGGTTGTAGGTGAGCGACTGTTTGCTGTTCAGTGTCACTTCCCTCAAAATGGCAAGAGATGTGATTAGCATGTCCTGGTGGTCACTCTTCATTCATACAATCACTAAGAGTGCTCTTCAGCCAGGTCCTTTGGCATTTTTCCCTGACAGGTTCAGGTTTGAACTCACAATTATTTGTCTCTCTTCTGGTAAAAGTAAGCTTCTGCTTTCATCCACAGCCAGATGAAAATCTGCATCTTCCCTGTTCTAGTGCTGCCACTAGCTGCTTCAGTGTTGCTATTGACAGGTGGCATGGGAACTGCAGTTATGTCTGGGAAGATAGTCCTTGCTAGTGTTGATGGTAAAGCACTGAGTAGCAATAGAAACGACTGTGTCCATGTTATGATTTACACTCTTTGTATTTGATGCCCCTCCTGGTGTCACATTAGTCTATGAGCATGGGGATGGCTCCTTTGTCCTGGCTAACCCTTGAGATAGTGCTGAGACTTACTTAATCATCATTTCCTTTCCTGCCACAACAGCTGCTTCACTGCAGTCTTAATAAAACTGCTCCATTGTGATATATTTATGTCCAAGACATAATCAAAGCTCCTACTATGTGTATTGGCATTGCCAGAAAAAATTCTTCACTGGAATACCCATGTGTTGGCAAGGATCCCACTCACCATTTGTGGCACCTGTCAGTGATAATTCAGCAACTCCAGCTGATGAGACAAAAATCAGGTCCAAGATAATAATGGGGCCACTGCTGCAGAAAAGTAAGGCTTACAAAACTATTTACAGAAAAAAAGAAATCAGACTATTCAGTGGCTGGATAAGAATTGAATAGTGCAGTGTTTGGTGCTGGTTGAGCAACAGATATTAACAGCTAAAGCAACCTACATTTTATCTATCTGCATTTACTGCTAAATCAGCATTTTCTAGTGTTACAGCTCTTCACTAGACCCTTTCTATGTTCTGCAAGGATTTTCACATTTGAGCCTCCGTGGTTGTTGATGGTTGTCACCCCATAACCATCAGTGTGTTATCAAACCAGGTGGTATTTTAATGAGGAAGAAAAAGTAAATGAATTACAATGATAAAGCACAGAAATGGATGGAAGAGTTGATGGGGAAAGGCAGAAGAGGGGATGAGTGCATCAGTGGTACATTGTAAGTATGGCAGTATTTGGACCATGCAGATACTAAGCACTGGCATGAATCTTTTCTTTAGAATCTAGGATGTCAGTTGAGTGGTGACTTCCCTAAATACAGTGGTGACTTCGCTAACTACAGTTGATTGCCATCTGCACTTCAGAGGCCGTAAAAGCTGTCCCTTCCTCTCTACAGACTTTATCTCCTACACTCTTGGCATATATTTCTGAGCCAGTGTTGTGGACACAGGCTAGAAGATGGGACATCTTTAACTCAATTCAGTTGGGGATGTCCCTGATTACTGCAGGGATGTTGGATTAGATGGCCTTTAAAGGGCCCTTCTAGTTGTATGCATTCTATAATTCTGTGACTCTATGTTTCTATCTGGGATTTCTTTCATAGTCTGGACTGAATTGTTGCTCTTGTCCATACTCAATTTAATGAGACTTAATATTTCTGCCATTACCATTCATAGAATAGAACAGAAGAAAGCACCATAATGCCGTCTAAGCATGATGCAAACAGAACACATTTGTGTATGTCTGTTCATTAATTAGACTGCTGTAGTGCAGCCAGTTTCTCCTCCAGTTTTTAGAATAGGAGTAATGTGAGTTTTTATTAATCTAACAATGATTTTATGACTCGAAAAGTGACACATTTTCTTGGATGATAAACCTATCTGACTGACTTCTTTGGTGGCTTGAGTTTCTGGACACACAGGAATGTAGAGTCCACTGGAGAAGTAAGCTTGAATTGTTTAGCTCCTGGCTATAAACAAGAAGCTGGGAGCTTGTTTTGTCTGGCTTTGTATGCCTCCATCATTCTTCCTGGTGCACACTCGATACTGAAACCAAAGCAAAATTTCAGCAGTCTAGAGAAAAGACAATACAGAGCAAAAAGAGACCAACAGAAGAGCTGTTAACACTTCTTTACAGATCCGAAGGCCAAAAATGACCTTGGTCTGACTGCTTATGTATTACAAACTGTTAACATCGAGTACAAGGAGACGCCACTGTAAACCACTGTTCAAAGCATATTTTCCACAAAGGAAACAAGGGATCTAAATCTGGAACCCTTCATAGACTGTTCCAATGTTTAATCATCCTCACAGTGCTTTATTTCTCATTTGAATTCATCTGGCTTTAACTCCCATCCACTGATTCCTGTTATGACTTTCTCTGGTAGATTGGTTTAATTTTACTTCCCACACCATGTTCCTTTCAGATTTATTGGCCAAGTTCTTCTGAAAATAAAAAAAAAAATAAAAAAAAAAAAAGCAAGAACAGTCTGCAGAGGGAGAGATGGGGAAAGAAAGAGAGAAGGCAGGGAAGGCAGGAAGGCAGGCTCAGAATGACTGGCTCCTAGGCAGTTGTAGAGTGAAAGTGTATTAAAAATAATTATGATAACTCTAAAGATCTCCAGTATTTTTTTGAAGCTTGACTTCATACAGGGTGGATTAAGAAGAGCTCGTGAAGTTTTAAACAGAACTATAGTATACTAGTTCCAAGGCATGTTCATTGCCCTTCTTCCCATTATCTGATAGCTTCCCTAGCATAACGTGTTTCTTTGTGTAACCCTGTGTCTCGGTTTGAGATCACAAGCTGCCTTGGACTGGAGAACAGAAATGACTCTTACCCCTTTCCAGGAGTAAGAATGAGAATACTGCACACCGATGGGAAGTTTAAAGAAAAGATCTATTTACAAGAGCATATATACAAAAAAGCAATCAGGGAGAATAAGTACAAAACCCATTAACCCCAAACTGACCTTCCAGAATCCTCCAACACTTCCACCCTCAGTCAGCCTGAAGGTAGGCCAAAACTGCCCTCCCCAGCTGGGGCCTACAAGGCCTCAGTAGGCTGCATGATGTGGCTCATAATTCTCTGCCAGCTTGTAGCCGTCTCCTCCACAAATCATGAGATAAGGAAAGTGTACTGTTCCCAGAGAGAGGAAGTGAAGGAGGGAAGGAGAAAGGCAGGGAGAAGGGAAGGGAATCAGTCAGGCTCTGCCTTTTAAGCTATGATACCGGAAGACAGAATAGAATAACAATATTACAATATCCTGGGACGAGCAGGCCCATCCCAAGGAGATGGACTTCTGTCCCTATAGTTTTGTTAAGGGAGACCCAGGATCACTCAAACTACCACACCATGGCTCAGGATACCCCATGGAACCCTTTGGAATTCTTTGTGAATTTGACCCATGGAATTCTTTGTGAATTTGACCATCTTCTCTTGATCTTTGACTTGAGGGTAGTGGTGGAAGAGTGCACCGTGAGAAGAACCTTCCAGTACCCGTGCTTACAACAACCTTAGTTTTTCAGCTACTGAAAGAGACTGAGATAAGCTGTGTATTTTGCTGCTATCATGTACATAAGCAACCATATGCACTTGAAACAAGAGTCCAATGACAATGGCTCTGTTATCTTCGAAAGCCTTTAATGAGCTCCATATGTCTAGCAATCTGCATCACAAATTCGAGGCACAAATTAAAATGTGGGTTTTTTTCTCAAGGACTCATTGGCTTATTACTATGGACCATGTTCTGAATGTTGTTAGGACACAAGGAGGTGGATGTCTCTGGATAGTGTGGCTGGTTCCTGATCTGAAGCCTGTTGCAAGCCAAGGTTTGCAGGTAACTGCTTTTATTAAACCATCTGTTGGAGAAAGTAGAGGAGGTTTCAGGAGCAGAAACTCTACTGCCAAAACTTGACTGTTTTTCCCCCTGTCTGTATTAATTGGCTTAATAAGTCCTCTCTTTGCACATCTTTCTTTACCTTCACATTATTATGGCTTCAGTAATAAGAGTTTCCATGAAAGGGAGAAGGGCACATTAAGTCAGTGTTATACTGCTGTAAACATCTAGTCTTGCATGAAAATCATACAAACAACAAATGCTTTGGAATACAAGGGACCTTTAAAGGTCACCTAATCCACCCCCCCTGCAGTGAGCAGGGACATCTTTCAAGCAGATCAGGTTGCCCAGGGTCCCAGCAGAACAAACAGACCAGTGGTATATTTTAACTTAGAGACAGGTTTAGATCAATGATGGTTCTACCTGTGCATTTTTGCAAGGCTTTGCATTTGGAATCAATGTTTGTTTCCTGAGCTCATCTACAATCACAACAAGATGAAATTCCGTTTTCCATATCTTACTGCCCTGCCATGAATAGCTGCAAGCTAGCTTGTAGTAGTTTACTTCAGCATTGTTCCACTCTACCTGGAATTTGATACAATAGTTACTGGCAGAGTCTTCATTACTGGAAGCAATGTTTTGTTGTTGCTCCAGCCACCTTCAATCACAGCATCTCAACTTCAAGCTTTAGGAATATTAAAGGTTTCTGACAAGAAAAGGCTTTGATGAATTCAGTAATGCAGTCTGATGCCTTGCCCAGGCAATGATCTGTAGCTCTGCAGCTGAGAAATGAAAAAAAGGAATGATCAAGCTCTCTTTGTAATGTTATGTACTCACAATACTGCCATATCTAAGGTGCCTCATCTTCATGGCTTGGTCAACAGCATGAACAATGCAGAATTAGGCTAGTATGTCCACCAGTCTAGAAAAATCTTTGGGTCCTTCAGACACAAAAAAGGCCACAGATATTCAAACAATTGGCTTCCTTGCAGTGGTAGTAGCAGCATTTCTTTTTCCAGTGTTTAATACAGAAGAGAAACTTGTAAAATCTGGATATTCTGCTTGGGCATTTAGCTTCAGGCAAAGGCTAAGTGACCTCTCTTGCTTCTTGTTGATAGGGTGAAATAACCCCAATTTGCCTTACAGCAGAAATTGCCTTGAGATTATCTAATGAAGGTATTATTATCATTATTATGAAGTGAATGGGAAAAGGGTTTGGATAATTGGCAGAAGTGAAAATGAGAATGGTGAACAGTTCCAACTCTGAGGCCCCTTGGCAACAGATATCTTCTTAAGTGTATCCGAAACAGGCAGCTCCCTTGATCAGTACAGACCTCTCTGCTGGAGAGGCAGCTTCCTCTAGAAGTGTAATTGTGAATTTAAATGCAGAGGAACCAAGAAACAGAAATAACAAGGTTCTTGATTCCCACCCCTCGCACTAACTAAATATGCATTTACTGCTAATTAGCTTAGAAGTATAGACTACATTTTTTTGGCAGAAATTTGTCTCCTAGTATTGTTAGGCTGAATAGCAAAGAAACAACTTTTCCCGTTTGCATTAGCATATCCTTGTTTTGTTCTGTTGTAGGTTTTGTGTTTCTTTGGGTTTTGTTTGTTTGTTTGTTTGCTTTTAAAACCCAAAATAGTTGAACATACTGCTAGAAAAAATGTCTGGATTACTCTAAAAAGGTAATATTTTATTCCCGTTCCACTGAAACACAGTAGTAAAAAATGGAGCAAATGTTTTAGTGTAAATATTTAAAGCAGTCACAGTCCTTGTCTGCATCTGCCCCTTCACTTCAAGGACAGGATAGTAAGAACTTTGCTGCTCTGCCCATGCAGGCAGATATGTGGTATGACTGCAGGTATTGCCACAGTAACGCCCAGTGCTGAGGCTGGGGCCCTACTGCCACTCATAATGCTATTCTTCATCCAGGGAGGCTCCAAGTGTAATGTTGTGGATGTACATCCAGTAGATTTTGTTTGCCCATTCTATTTTAATTTGGCTTTTAAACTCAGAGCTCATGTGATTATTATTTTTTTTTGTTCCATAATATCTTCCACCTGGCTTCTGGCTGATGTGCCACGAGATTATAGAGCTCTCATAGATACTACATCGTGTCAGTCACTATAGATCTCTTCAGCATTATTCCAAGGGGTTGATGTGAGCATCAGAAACGCCCATTTAGACAACTGAGTTTCTCTGAGTGTTGTTTCACCATTATGTGTTTATTGCCCCAAAATGCTGCTGTTAGTTCTCTCACTGGCATGTTTTAAAGGACTAAGGTTTTCAAGGTTTTCTGAAGAAACCAAACAAAAAACAAACAAACAAATGAACAAAAAAACCTGATCTCAAAATTTCTTCTTATTAGAAAATACATGTTTTTATTCTTGGCAGAGGTACTGTTTATCAATAGGAGATAGAGGACAGACCTAGCATACAAACAAAATTATGACTCTTTTCCTCTTCTTCCTTTTGTGTTGCGGTGATTTTTGGTATTCAAAGAGCCTTTGTTGTCCAAAGTTACATGTTATGCTTCTAGGTGAAGCATCAAAATGAAGGGCAGTAAATTCTGTAAATGAGATAGGAAACATGATCAAATGTGCGGGGACTAAGGCACTGCATGGTAGCTGTGGAAATGACTGCTAGGAAAGGCAAATTTTCTACTTCATGTCTCTTTTCTCCATTCCTGCTCATTTATATAGATTGCAAGTTCTTAGCATGTTCCTGTGAATCTACACAATGCCTTACACAACATCACTTCAGTCTCAGTTGGAGCCTGTGGAGCCCCTTGTCAGAACATATAATAAATACTTACAAACAAACGGTAATAAATTCTAATAGCAGTTAGAGCCACATGAGGATATCGCAGAGGCACTGATTGTTCTTTCATTACACTGAGGAACAAAAACATTTAGGCAACACAGTGAGTTCAAGGCCTGGCCATCAGCACTAATGTCACTCGTTGCCAAACCTAAGCAGAAACTTGCTAGAGGAGGAAAGGGTAAAGAGCTACAAGCCTCCTCTAAGGCGATCCAACATGACACAGCCTAGGTAATTTTTCCATGTGAAAATTTGAGCATGCTTTTTCTCTTTATTTTTTTTCCCTGGGAATAAACCACTGTTAAAATAAACCACAAACACCACAACTCTCATGGCTCTCATTTGCCTCCTGCAGTCTGATCAAACGAATAAAGTATGAGAGCATGAAGCAGCTCTCCAGCCAAGCTGAAAGAGGAGGAGCTGACAAGCCAGGGAAATGTTCTCATGTAACCTTGAACTTGTATTCACTTCCCTCTGAAAACAAGATGTCTCAAGGCAGACAGGGGTGGAGGTGAAGTACTTCACAACATCAATACCATGTTACAAATACCTTAGAACTGTGGTAGCCTGAAGGTTTTGTGGGCTCCATGGAATTTAAAATCAACCTACCACGAAGCAATTCTTTTTTACACTGAAAAAAAAAAGAAAAGAAAAAAAGAAATCCAGGTTCAGCTTGTTGCAATTATAAATCATTGGAAAAAGAAGGCTAAACAAAGAAATAACTCCTGTTCAGTCAGTCAGTCTTCAACTGATAGAATGCTGAGCCAATAATCTGGGTGATACTCTAGAGAACTCGGGTAGGACCGAAGGAGCTATGCTCAATTCCTGGCACATCCACAAATTGTATAATACTGGACAAGTCAGTAAGCTTGATTTGTTCCTCACTACATGCTCTCTGAAATGGGCACATTCCTTCCCTAATTTAAATCATAGCTGTGGAAATAAAAATCTTTTAAGTCTGTTAAAAATGATGTGCAGAGAAAGGAGGACTTCTCACTCTTTGTGACACATCATAACTCCTATTATGAGATTGAGAAAAGGGAGGTATGACCCCAAAACTCGATCTCTTCATCTTTTACTATCTCTATAATGTGCAGCACATAATAAAATACTTGCAAACCCAGAGCAAATCTGGAAATCTTGAGAAGAACCTATATGTGAAGGTGAATAAACTCCTGTGGGAGGCTGTGTCTCTTGATATATTCTTCTTTACCTTGGAACTATACTGAGAAAAAAAAAAAGTGTTAAAATAAATACAACCAAATGTATAAATCCTCAGATTCTCTGTTAGGAAAAGGAAAGGAGACAGAGAGACAGATAGGTTTCATGAGAGTTCAGAAAGCATAGACATGGGTGAGAGCCATACAAAGACAGAGAGATACCAAATAATATGAAAAACATTGCTATCTCTGCTGGTGGGAGGGCCAGATGGGTTCCACCAGCCCTGATGGCTGAATTCACTGCTACTGGTATACATGAGGTGATGAAAAGGCAAAGCTTTCAATTATTAACCTCTAGTAAGATTAGTAATTGATGTCAAAGGGAGAATGGAGAGATGAGGTGTAATGAAAAGCATCAGGATTAAAGCAGCGAAGTAAATTTTTTTCCGTGGCTCAACCTGCAGTGGAATTTATTCTTGTTTTCGTCCCAAGGAAGAATAATGAAGATTAGAAGACTTGTTGGAGGAGACTGAAAAAAAAAAAGACAGAAAAAGGGCTTTGGAGACAACTTGAGTGTAGGAATGACGTGTTAAATCCTAGATGCAGCAGTGGAAGACAAATGAGCTGGCAAAAAAAACATTCATTAATCATATGATTTATTTATATCTCTGTTGGAAGAATAAAATACAAACACTGAAGGTAATAGGAACTTGCTTTAAGGTAAGGAGAACAGCAATATGCAGGTACTTTTTCTTTTCCTTTTTTTTCCCAAAAAGTACTTTCAGACAGCAAAATTAGGTAACTGAATCTTACATATGGGACAGAGAGCAAGATACTGTCCCCAGATATAAGCTCCAATTTCACATCCAACCATTAAGTGACAATGTCCTTTCACATGTTCATAAATCCCTCCTGCTTTTATCATCATATCATCGAATAATGCTTCTAAACATGCTATTCGATGGTGTGGCACACGAGCTTTCTAAAGAGAGGTCACGTCAGGCATTTTCACAATTGAAATGTAGTGAACAAGTCAGTTCTGTTGCATGCTGAGGCTTTATAGAGTCCAGAATGGGCACCCAGAGTAGTTTCGATGTCTGATTGCCTTATCAACATCCTCAAAGGAGTTAAAATTGATCGGAAAGTGAAACCTGGATTTTAGGAAATCCATTAACACCTTTTATTCATGGCAGAAAGAAAGAAGATGGTGAGAATAAAAGCCGATGTAGACAAAAAGACTTTTTGTCTACATTTAGCTTCTATAATAAAGACCCCTGATAAACATGAGACTGTCTGTTCTTATGACAGTACTGCGCAGAAGGCATATGATGACAAAAATGAAGACAGGTGTCTAACACAGACCTGCTGCAGATGAAGAGTGGTTAATAAGTGGGTGCTATCATGTCATTCAAATCTGTGCAGTCAGACCAGATACTTCATCAAATCCAGGATGAAGCTAGGGGTGTCATTTTTCTAGGCATCAAAAAAAAAAAAAACAACCCACAGAAAACCCACCAAAAACATGTGAATGAGAATATAGGCACAAAATCAAAATATGTGCATAGCCCTGTTGACATGAAAAGGACTAATTAATTACCTTAGCTGTCACATCCCCAGATATTCTGCATTCTGTCTGGCATGCCCATTCTCAGTCTATCACAGTTTGGGTCTTTTAGTGGAGATAAAGAAAAATTTGAATGAAATGCCTATAATGCTGTGTCTCCCAGAAGTGATCACATTTTAAGCACAATGAGAGCAAGGAACAACGTAAGATAAATTCACAAGAAAAACTCAAACCCAAACCAAAACAAACATACCGAAGGAACAGTCATAGAGAGTAATAAAATCTTATAAAACCACATTGTAACAGGGGAAATAAATAAGTGACATGCATGTGCACGTACACACTGACACTCACAAATCTCTTCTTGGGTTAATAGTGGTTTATAGATGCATCTAATATTCCTGGTAAACAGTTACTCATTGCCAACTCTCTGTCTCTAAACTTGTCAACTCCTGTTTCTGACATGAACACAGCATCAGGTGACTGTCCTGTGTATTTGACCATAGGCTGAAAATCAACCACTTCTAAAAAATGTAAATAATAATTTCTATTTATTTTATCTCTAGATTTTTATACTGGTTTAGCATTTCCTTTTTTATTTTTTGTGTGTGTGTTTTGTTGTTGTTGTTTATTTTGTTTGGGTTTGTTTTTTCTTATCAGGCTTCTGCTTTTATTTCCTAGCCTGTCCTTATTTCACATGCCTTTCTTGCTCACTATGCTATAGTTTGTTGTACTAATGAACAGCATCGGCTCTGATATAAGGTAGGGTCCAACAGCTAATATTTCTTGCTGCCTAATATGCAAGGGTTTACCACTTTAAGATCAAATCAAACCAAGATAGAATTTGCATCTTTGTCCTTTAGTGTATACTCAATTTGGGACAAAGGATATTTCTATTTCTGTCGTTCAGATAATATACATATTATTAATGATATTTTAATAGAGTTTTAATAAATGGAGAAAGAGAAATTGTAGTGCAGAATCCCAGGAGACTCAATTGAAATTTTCAAATGGCAATTAAGTATATAAATTAACACTTCCCTCTGATTTCAGAGTAAACCAACTATTTCTTTTAAACAAAAAAAATAACTCAAAGGAAAACTGAGGTGTGGTAATATTAAAAAATAAGAAAGAGAGAAAGAAAGAGAGAAAGAAAGAAAGAAAGGAAAGAAAGAAAGAAAGAAAGAAAGAAAAGAAGGAAGGAAGAAAGACAGACATGGTATTCTTACATCAATTAAAAAAAGCCTCCAAAATCTGAATCCAACCCCCAATTTCTGTTTTTCAACCAATGCTGAATTTTCATAGGTCTTAGAAAGACAACCGTGACCATTTAGTCTAACAACCTCCAGAACACCGAACTATTAATTTAGCTTCATAATTCCTGTATCAAGCCCTGTGGTATGAAGATGAAATAAACTGTATCTCATAGAGAGATAGTAATTGGGGTTTTTTTTAAGTTTTCCAGGGACAGATGGTTTACATCAGCATGTGGTTTGACAGTTATTTACCTGAATTGTTTAAAAATGACCAGTCTTATTTCCACTCTGAATATCCTGCTCTCCATCTTCCAGTACCTGGTTCTCATTATGCCTCTCTGTGAGATTAAACCACTCAGCTAAATTTGGAAGTTTGCTCTTGCAAAGCTTCTCCCTATGGCTATGTCTTGCAAAACTTCCCCCTATGACTGTCTGAAAATATCTTCTCAGCCACCAAATAGAAAATATCTTCTCAGCCACCAAATACTGATGAAATATGATATAGCTTGAAGGCAAAACCAGATGCATTGGTGATAATTTTTCATAATGTCTCAGCTGAAAACAGTAATAAAAATGATTTTAAAAAAAAGTTAGTCAAGAATAAAATCAGTTTGAAAACAAACTTCTTAAATGTATTCAAACTCCAAAAATACTTTCAGATATATGCATGCACACTCACTTCAGGGTCCCTGTTCACTGTGCTGGTGATTGTCCCTTGCTGACTGGGTGCCATCTTCCTGTGGCATCCCAGGGGATGTTCAGCCTGGACTATATTGGGTAGTGATGCATGGGGCAACTTCTGGCAGCACTAAATCCAATTTAAACTGCTGCAACTCTTGCTCCACAGTTGCTCCTTACTATGACAAGAAATTAATCTGTGTTAATGTGCCTTTTCATCTGACTGTCTCAAAAGTAACTTTGAGAATACCCACTTATTTTTCAGTCCAGTTGATATTATTTTATTTACTCTGATGGGTTTCAGCAAACACCCTCCAGAGACAAATGTGTGGTTTATCTGTACACACTGTCTACTTTCACATGTTCAATTTAACTGTGGCTGTTCAGGCTATTTGCCAAGGATGTCTGACTGCAGGGGGTGAGTGGGCATCTGCGTGTGGTCAAGTGTCATCTGCAGACTGGTTAGGCACGGGTGGTCTATGGGCTTTTAGCCATATTAAAATACAGTTACAGTAGACATGAGACCATCTGTATAGAAATATGTAGTCAAAGGGTATTAGTGGAGCATAGTTAGTAGAAGATTCGGCTTCTCTAATATCAGATGCCAAGAAGTCACTTGTTTGGGTCTAGGCATTTTATAGTTAATAGGGAGAAAACAGCATTACAGAAAGCTGATTCCTGTACATTTTCTTTCAGAATCATTTTAGGATGGAAAATACTGCTTTCTGTTGACTCTGAAAGAAGTTTGTAATAACTTGCTATGATTTTGTCTATAAACTGTTGAATGTTTCAGTTACATGAAGGGTACTAACAGCTTGTAAGCAAAAGTATTTAGAACCGTCTCCAAATTGTTTATCACCTATTCATTTTTTTTCCTTAAATCTTTTGAAAGAATTACACTCAAAAGCAGCAAATGAGAGGGATTAGAAGGTTTGATCATGAAGTAGAATGTCCTTGGAGAGAAAATTTATCAAAGGAAAAAGGAAAGCTCCAACATAGTAGGTAAGTATTAATCCTAGGGTTGTTGAACTGGAAAAGGGAGACAATTTTGGAATCATGGAATCATGAAACCATAGAATAGGCTGGGCTGGAAGGGGCCTCCAAAGGTCATCTAGTCCAGCCCCACTGCAGTCAGCAAGGACATCCTCAAACAGCTCAGGTTGCCCAGAGCTTTGTCAAGCCTCACCTTGAATATCTCCAGGGATGGGGTTCCAACCACCTCCCTGCGAAAAACCTGTTCCAGTGTTCCACCACCAGTAAAGAACCTCTTCATAACATCCACTCTAAATCTGTTCTCTAGTTTGAAGCCCTTGCCCCTCGTCCTATCACTGCAGGCCTTTGTAAACAGTCTCTTCTTGTAGGCACCGTTCAGGTACTGGAAGGCTGCTATTAGGTCTCCTCAGAGCCTCCCCTTCCCTAGGATGAACAATCCCAGCTCCCTCAGCCTGTCTTCATAGCAGAGGTGCTCTAACCCCCTGATCATTTTTGTGGCCTTCCCCTGGATCCACTCCATCAGGTCCACGTCCTTCCTGTATTGAGTGCTCCAGACCTGCATAACAGGGACTGTCTCAGATGTGACCTTTTAGGTCAGAGCTAAGAGTAGAGGTCATATCACTCTCCTATTACTAGTTATAGATTTGCAGGGTATGCTGACTTTTGACCTTTTTTCAAGGAATTTTTACATTTTCTAACAAAAATGTGACTTTTTAAAAGAGTATATAATAACTAAACGTCTACACTGTTTTCCATCAGGTATTTTGCATATAATCAGTGTTTAGAACTAGTTTGAACACCACATACACCACATAAAGTCTGCTTTGCAACAGCCAACAGAGGAAAGATAACTTCTGGAGCACAGACAGAGCAAGCCACACATACCCATTAAAAAAAAAGCTGGCAAAGAGGCTTGTCATAAGGTAGAGGGCCTGTACTTTCAACACAATCATCAGCCTGGCTTTGCACTGACATCAGAGCAAGAGAACAAAGGATAGAAGGATCATAACAGTACACTAATCTGATCTTATTCTGGCTCTTGCTCTGCAAAAAAAAAAAAGAACATCACATAACATCTGAGAGCCACCTTTTTTTTTCATACCTATCTAAGCACTCTTTATCCCAAGCCATGTGGTTCAATTGTGGCTTGAGATGAGAAGTCAGCCAAACAGAGGACAGCAACGTATAAGGGATTCACACTCCTACAACTGTAATTGCAAGGCACATAGACAGTTTTTGATGGCTTGGGCACTGCACAGCTATCAAAAGCTGCCTGTGCTACATTTAAAAAAAAAAATCTATTTTTATTTTTATGCCTCTAGATTATGGAAATATTCATTGCAACTCATCTGAAACATAGCCTCTATTTTCCTGTACTTTCAGAGCAAAAAGTCTCAAAATAAATCAAAACAAAAAGCAACACCCCACTTTTACTGGTTGTATGAGATATTCAGGAACTTAGAATAGTGTCTGATCACACTTTATAGCAAAGCACTGCAAAAACAACAGGCTGAAGCAGAGCCCAGTGAACAGGCAGGGAAATTTATAGGGTTTTCTCTTGAGGAAAAGATTCTGCCACTTCATCCACTTCCTCTGAAATGATAAAGGGGAGATGGGCTGTCCAGACAGAGGTACCTCCCTTGAAATAACTAAAGGACACAGACATTTAAACTGAAGAAGGTCTGTTTCTTATCTCCCTGGAGCAGTTCCATCTGTTAAGAAGTCTAGAGGCTTCCCTTGACTATTTGGTAGGGATATCTACCCTTCCCCCAAATCAGTAAATTCAAAACCTGATGGCGTAATGTGTTATGATTAACTATAATTCTAGCTCAGCTTGACTTTGTGGACTACCACAGCCATTTTACAACAGATGAATATCTAAGACCATAGAAACTGAATTCTGAGGGTTATCATCTGCCTTTTCTCTGTAGACTGAGACTCTTGAATCAGATATTTCTACTCTAGTGTGCTTGGGTTTTTTAAGCAGTACGTACCACATAGAGTTGTGATGGCATTTTTAGTAACAGGTTTTGAGTAGTGGGCGAGGTTCATTTTAATTCTTCGTATTTACTAGGCAGGCCATATAGCAGTAAAAAAACACATATTTTGCCAAGTAATTATTACTTTGGAAATACATGAGCTTTTATGTAAAGAGAGGGGACTGAAAGAGCCAAAAGCCCTGCAATTGCTTCTTACATATTCTTCAGGTATGGTTTTATAACAGACTAGTAGCAGTTTTGAGGAAAAAAAATAAACACTCGGTTTAATTCTTGTAATGGAGGCTGAGAATTTTTTGCCACCTTCAGAAAAACATCATTTCCTTCAGAAGGGATGAATTTATTTTTTTCTTAAGCTGATTAATGAGAGGAATGAATATCACACAACAATAATTTCTTCTAATTATAGGAAGCCTAGAATAAATTAAAACAGAGAAATATCCATTTGTCTTTTCTGTACATCAGCATTTTCAGTGTTCATCAACATTGCCCCTAAGGCAGAAACAGAGTCATGCATGATCAATTTGTCGTACAAGTCTTCTGAAATATTTCCCTGTCTCCATTTAGCACTGTCAAGGTTTGTTCTAATCTGCCATTTCAGACAAGATTTAGAGCATCCACACTTTGATTCTTTGGATGAATGAGGATTAAAGTTTGCATTGCTTGTTTGTAATGAGGCAAGTTGTAACTCTAATTACGGAACCAATTTGCTGCAGTTAACTCCTGAAAAGAACATCCATGGTCCAGTCAGAAGTTCATTTTGTGTTGATGATGTCTGCAGTCAATGCAGTACAAGTTGAAAGTCAATGGGATTCGGGTGCCTAAAACTATGACATGGCTTTGAAAAATCCAGTGATAATCATTGAATGACTGGAAAATAAACACTGATAACAGTGACTGCGTGAGGCCAGTGTAAGTAAATCCAAATCTGTCTGTGTGTTTTGTTTTGTGTTAATGCTGTTGTGAGATCAGAGGAATTTCATTAATAGACCCAAGCTAGTTAAAGTCTAGCCTCCAAGTTATGCATTAAACAGTTCTAAGTGAAAGGTGACGTTTCTGATCACCTACATTGCCCAGGTAGTAGAAATATGCACTTCATTTTTAATTAAAACAAATAACTTCATACTAAATTCATAACTTCCAAAAAGACATTTTATATATTTTCAAAGGACTCCTGCACAAGGGAAGTTCATTGGTAAATTGTCTCAATTTTGATTCTGCTATTATTAAAAATTATCAACTTGGTTTTCATTGATTATTGTTTGCTTTAGCCTCCAGACTTTCTTCTTCCTTTAATCATATAGCATTAAAAGTGCATAAACACTTCTAATGTCTCCCGAGGCCAGTATTCTTTCATCAAGATTCAATTGCTACCCTACATTTTTTTTTCACCAAGTAAATGATGACTGGATTATGTCAGATTTTCATTAGAAGAGTATATTTTCAGGTCTTGGGGGAGAATTTTGGACAGAAGAGAGAAGTTGGCAGGTCTTCGTACTTCTTTTGATTAATAATGTGTCAGATTTGTTATCACCATACTCTAGTGAAGACCTCTTTGGAAATCACCATTCCTTCAAAGTGTGCTCCAGCAATTCATATGTGCAGTTCTCACTTTTCAGTCCCAGATAGATCATGCTTTGCTGTAATGCAGAACAGGTTGCTTAACCACAGAAGACCTTTAATATTATTGTACTCATTACTAGTGGCTGAATACTATTATTAGTCATCCTCAGGTGTTTATATTATCAGCAAAGCTTTTTGCAATGATATTCTCTTTGAGTTCGCTGACAGAAAACATCTGTGAACAATGTGTTAAAAGCAGTGTAAATAATCTGTGGTGTTTTATTTAGCATGCCAGACATCTACATGTGCATTTCTGTATCTGTGATTACTTTCTAAACAGGTATTATTTTACTGTTGCTGTTAGAGTTTAGATGTGCAGGACCAAGTACTTTGTTACTGTGCAATGTGTAAAGCACTTACTGTCTTGTGGAAAAAAGACAGTGACAAAGTTAAGTTCTCTATTAATTAAAAGATGCTTTTCTTCATTTCAGTACAGTAGGACAAGGGAGGTTATTCTTCCCCTGTACTCAACACTGGTCAGGCCACAACTTGAGTGCTGTGTCTAGTTCTGAGCCCCTCAATTCAAGAGAGATGTTGAGATACTGAAACGTGTCCAGAGAAGGGCGACAAAGCTGGTGAAGGGTCTGGAACACAAACCGTGTGAGGAGAGGCTGAGGGAGCTGGGGTTGTTTAGCCTGGAGAAGAGGAGGCTCAGGGGGGACCTCATTGCTGTCTACAACTACCTGAAGGGAGGTTGTAGCCAGGTAGGGGTTGGTCTCTTCTCCCAGACAACCAGCAATAGAACAAGGGGACACAGTCTCAAGTTGTGCTGGGGGAGGTACAGGCTGGATGTAAGGAGGAAGTTCTTGACAGAGAGAGTGATTTGCCATTGGAATGGGCTGCCCAGGGAGGTGGTGGAGTTGTCACCCCTGGAGATGTTCAAGAAAAGACTGGATGAGGTACTTAGTGCTGTGGTCTAGTTGACTGGATAGGGCTGGGTGATAGGTTGGACTGGATGATGTTGGAGGTCTCTTCCAACCTGGTTGATTCTATGATTCTACACTTGAATGGTGGTGTGTCTGACAAGATCATGGAGCACATCCTCCTGAAGGCTCTGCTAAGGCAAATGGAAAAGAAAGAAGAGGTAATTGATGGTAACCAGCATGGTTTCACCAAGGGCAAGTCATGGCTGACAAATTTGGTGGCTTTTTATGATGAAACCAGTGGATAAAGGAAGGGATTCTCCCCATTTGCTCTCATGAGACCTCACATGGAGTACTATGTGCAGTTCTGGAGAATTCAACACAACAATGATATCAAACTGTTGGAGCAAATCTATAAGAGGGCCACGAAGATGATCAGAGGGCTGGAGCACCTCTGCTATGAGGAAAAGCTATGAGAGTTGGGGCTCTTCAGCCTGGAGAAGAGAAGGCTTCGAGGAGACTTTAGAGTGTCCTTCCAGTATCTGAAGGGGGTGTGCAAGAAGTCTGGGGAGGGACTATTTACGAGGTCTTGTAATGACAGGACAAGGGGTAATAGCTTTAAACTGGAAGAAGGGAGATTCAAACTAGATGTTAGGAAAGGGTTCTTTGCAATGAGAGTGATGAGCCACTGGAACAGGTTGCCCAGGGAACTTGTAGCTGCTCCCTCCTTGGAGGTGTTCAAGACTAGGTTGGATGAGGCCTTGAGCAAGCTCTTCTAATGGGAGGTGTCCCTGCCTATGGCAGGGGGTTAGAACTGGATAATCTTTGAGGTCCTTTCCAACCTAAACCACTCTATGATTCTAATATCTATTCTAAATCTAATAGCCAATGTGCAATCATCTGAAGCTCCATAAAAATACTTAAGCAATCAAGATATTTGCAAGGCAGCTATAGTTATAAAGAAAAAGGTACCCACTGGGATCTTTCAAAAGAAACTGAATGTTTGCAGTGCCTTCTGGGTTTTGTTTTGTTTTGAAGAACCAAAGGCTATATAAGGATGTGTCTGACTAAATCTATTTTCTTAAACCTCTTGAAAATATCTTTGTTCTTTAATACCACTCCACATTTTTCACACCTTTGGTTCTTTTAAGTTTTTTCCTTCACAATTCAGTGTGACATGTTCTGATCGAATTTGTAGAAAATGTTGTTTGCAGGACAGCAGGTCTCATAATCCAACCAACTACTCCAGAACTGCTGTGTTAATTCAGTAACTTATGACCTAAAACAAGCAAATACACCTAGCAGCTATGTGTGTCTCTTGAATACTGCATCCAGTTCTGATGTCCATACTATAAGAAAAAACTAGGACTCTTGCAGCAGGTCCAGAGCATGGCCACAAAGATAATCCAAGAGCTCAAGCACCTCTGCTTTGAGGATAGGCTAAGGGAGCTGACGTTGTTCAGCCTGGAGAGCAGAAAACTCCAGAGGGGGACCTTATAGCTGCCTTCCAATACCTGAAGGGAACCTATAAGAAAGATGGAAAGGGACTTATCGTAAGGATATCTAGCAATAGGACAAGAGGAAATGGTTTTAAGCTGAGTGAGAGTAGGTATGGACTGAATCCGAGGAAGAAGTTCTTCAGCATGAGGATGGTGGAATAGGTTGCTCAGAGAGGCTGTGGATGCCCCCTCGATGGGGGTGCTCAAGATCACATTGGATGAGACCTGGAGTAACCAAGTCTAGCTGAGAAGTGTCCCTCTTCATGGCAGAGAGGTTGAAGTAGATGATCCCTAAGGTCCCTTCCAACCTAAGCCATTTTATGATGATTCTATGATGAAATTTTCCAGTGTTGCAAATTAAATACTTTTGGAACATCCCTGAGAGCACAGGAAAGGAATAAAATATTTCAGAGTGCTTACAATTCTTCAGCTTGTCAGCAGCTCAACTTTGCAAAAAAATAAAAGCCACTCTTGCATCATTCCAGTATGGTTTAGAAATGCTTCATTGAGACAGTTAATGAAAATACATAAATATACTGTAGTTCAATATAAAACTTACATATATACATAGGAGTTATTTCTTCTCAATCAGATTTTATAGATAGACCTTCTACTGTCAGAAAATCTCTGGCCCTTTGAAGTGAGAGTGTTGTTACTAACATTTAAAGATACATAGACTCTTCACTCTTGCTTTAGAGGGGCTGTGGGATGCGATGGGTACAGTTTATCATAGAGTTTACAAATTTGTCTGTGGACTGTAATCTGGATGTGAAGTTTCTGGCAATAAGCTTAAGGGGAAAAAAAAGCATAAAATATTTCCATGTTAGGCTAGAAAAGTGTTTATTAGTATAAATAAAATTGTAATCATTTGTGTACACTTGATAGAGGATCAGAACCCTCAAGCCAAAAAGACAGGAGAATAAAAAGCCCTTTTTAGTAAAATATAGGCATCTACCTTTTGGAAAGTAAGCCATGTGATCCCTGTCTGAGCTCTTGGGCTGGGCCTGCTGGCAATTTCTTCTTCAGATTTCTGGGATTCAGATAAAAGACATCCTTATGATAATGTTTTTCTTATATGCAGTGCACTACCCTGAATTCAGCTAAGATTGTGGAGGTGGTGTTACAATGTGCCTCGCTATAACAAACTAATAATTCCTGCAATCTTCAGAGAATCTTGAGGTTCAAGTATTTGGTTCTAGATTATTTTTGCTGTTTACTGAGGAAATGTTTAAATAGCATTAAGACTAAAAAAGCAAGGGTTTGTTATCCTTCCTTTATAATCTGATCATTTTAGCTTCTTGCCTTGCAGTGTCCCTTCTCCTGCTAGGTAGGTGGAATGGCTTCCTCTTGGTATTTGCCACAGTGGCACCACTCTCCTGGACTTTGGAAACAGAAGGTTTAGAGTGTCTCCAATAGTCAGACCTCCCTCTTTCTTCACCAAAATTTTTGTCCATAAGCCCGAATGAGCAAGAAAAAAAGGGTTCTTTGTGAATTTTGTCTCCAGATCCCTATGAAAGAACAGTATGCTCAAGCTCTGTTTCACAGAGGTACCTTGTGGCTGCCTCCATGCCTATGTTCAAGTTAGAGAAAGAATTTGAAACATCCATTTGCTTGACTCTTACAAGCATTGACAGCTCTGAGCTGCTGGTTATTTTGGCTCTCAGTCTAGGATCTCAGCTGTCTATCATGCATAGAAAACAGACTTGCCTCAGCACAGCAAGCTGCATTGCAAGACATGAAAGTTTAACTTTTGGGGCTAGGACAGCAAATATGTCCATTTATTTAATCTGGATAATGTTTTTTAAATGTCCAGAAGACAAACAGTGGTGAAACAGGATCAATCTCTGGGCATCATTGACTGTTGCAAAAAAGTCTAAAATCAGAAACACGAGGCATATAGAAAAGTTGTCCCAAACTCACTGCTGACACTTGTCAGTCTAGCTTCTTATTAAGGTCATCTCTATTGATACCAGCAAGTGTATTATCCTGCTCTGTGCATTGAATGGGACTACATGGATTAACATTTAGAATAGAGTGAAGACTTTCAGCTCTCACATGATGACTTCCTTGATTTTGAAGCTACTGTAAAGTCTATTGCTATGTTGTGTTCCCAGATCATATATTTTATTTACTGGTACTGAATGCTTGTCTGTGTCAGCTCAAGTTACAAAAACAAATGGCATCTTTTCTGACAGATTTCTGGAATACAGTCTCTGATGGATGTAAAGTCCTAGACCACAAAGAGCATATGAAATGGTGAATGTGAAATGTGAATTCTCAATATTTCTTTGTAAGGAATGTTTTTCTCCCCACAGAAACCTTGTCATGTGAAATAGTAAATAACAAGTGAAACCCACACTACATTGTGCACCCATCACCTGTGGCACCAGCAGGCTGCGAAGGGCAGCAGTGCAGTAGGGTGGTGCTTTCAGAATTATCAGCAGAAACCAAGAAATTATAATTGCTTACTTGTCAAAGGTTCTGTCCTTTATGAATGATGGTCACTGGAGGAATATGGGATATCTGGCTCTCATGATCTTGCTACAATTTATCTGAAGCTTACTATTATTGTGATTCTGTGATTACAGTTTGTGTCGTGTTGGCTGCTAATACTCCTCTCAAGTAGAGTATTCTATTCTATTTCAACCCCTAACATACTGTGATCCTGTGACTCTCAAGTGTGCCGTCTCCTTGACTGCTCTGTACTGCTTCTTATAGCTCATCTGCAAAACTGGCTGTGTCTAAAGTTCAAATAATTAATCTTACATTTTGGGAGAATAGAGTTAATTTTCTACTGGTTGGATGTGGTCTTACCAGGATGCACTTATCCCACTCCTATTACTAGTGCAGAATATGTGTGGTTCTGACCTGGTCTGAAGGGCTTACATTTGCTTCTGTGTCTGTGGATTAAATAGTACACCTCAACCATATCTCTACTCCACTGGAAGGCTCCACAATTTATGCTGCTTAAGGTTTTCATAAAATTTTATGATACCTGTGCTGTGTGAGTGTCTTGCCACCAGGCTCTGAACTGCACTGAGCTGAAAATGTAGATATACCAAAAGACCAGCTGGACCTTATGTGCACTTCTGGAAACTGGAAGATGAACAAGGCCAAACATCCCTCCCAAAAATGTATCTATTACCATTTGTAATAGTATATGTGTGATGAATTTTCAAGATTTACAGTGGAGCAGGAAAGTGATGACTGCTATCAGTCCACAGACACATCTACAACCTAGATGTGTCGACTGTGGATGTATTGCTTCCAACTGCCTTTTGGCAGCAGATCAGATTGTATGTGTAAGCCACACAAACCACACACTTTCCCAGATGGGCATCAGCAGAATTATCTAGCAATTACAAGTCCCTAGGACAATCAATTCAACTTTGAGCTGGGTTAACTTGGAAGTTTCAAAGGCTTCCATTGCTTTTTGATGGTTGGAGAGGTTTTTGACCGCTGTGAATAGACTGACTAGACGTCTGATCAGAGATAGAAAGAATTATTCAGTTATTTATCTTCATCTTAGTTCAGCTTCCCATGAAGTTAGCCTAAATCATGTCTCTTAGAGCAAATATATTGAACAATTGTATACACATGGCTCAAATCCAGCCAATTTTGAGGATGAATAAGTTGGTTGAACATGCAGGGAAGATCTGTAACAATCCTGGAGCTTTATGTAGTGTGGCAGATTGCGAGTAATTTTGGACAGAGAGTACCCAGTGTTGTTAATTCACAGAAACAGTTTAGCTTTTGCTGTATTTCAGCAGTGACAAAAGCTCCCACAGCCTCACCATAGGCTCTCTTGATAACAATGGACAAAATCTGTATCTTCCAAATACATTACATCATTAGATGAAGTGGACAAAACCAAAACAAGTATGTTTATGACATAGCCTGAGGAGATAATTAACTTCTGAGTGCTGAGATCCTTGATTGCATTCCTAGCATGATCTTAATTGGAAGTCTGAACTTGCGAAAGGTTGTAGTGTTTGAAGAATATCTGAAATGCTTCACTAAGAAATCATTTGTTCAAGAATGTGAAAGGTAATCCAGACAAATACCTTTTGCCTTCGTTGTAATGGTTGCGGTGACTATGATGAAAATAATCAGTTATAGCAGCAGCAAAGACACAAGACTATGCAAAGACAACATGTATCAAAATACATTAATCTGCTTCAGGGAATTAAGAAAGAAATAATAAGATTTATAAAAAGGGCTGAACACATACGAGATAATATTACTTTGAAACTTGCACTCCTGCTTCAGAGTGTGAAACTGACCTCTTGTGTGTCCTCACTGAGAATTTTTGTGATCTAAGTATTTTGTATGGATCTGTGTTATTTAGTGCATTCAGTACAGTAGGTTACTGGCTTAAGGTGAAAATGCAATTCTGTTCTGCTGATTTATCTTGGTCTTATGCCAGTGAGGGATGACACACGGACTCCACACAATTCAATGTGAATCCACTGGAGATTCCAAGGGGACACAGTTTCAAGCTGTGCCGGGGGAGGTACAGACTTGATATTAGGAGGAAGCTCTTCACAGAGTGATTTGCCATTGGAATGGGCTGCCCAGGGAGGTGGTGGAGTCACCGTCCCTGGAGGTGTTCAAGAAAAGACTGGATGGGGCACTTAGTGCCATGGTCTAGTTGATTAGATAGGGCTGGACTGGATGATCTTGGTTGGGTACATTAGAATGGATGGATAGGTTGGATAGGTTGATCTTGGTGGTCTCTTCCAACCTGGTTGATTCTATGATTCTATGATTCTGACTCCATTTGTATAGTCTAGAGCATATAGCACATACCTACACATTAGCATAATCTAGGCAAATACAGCCCAGTCTTTTACATACATCATGCCTCATTTATCTGTCCTCCCCAGAAAATACTCCAGAAAAACAGTAAACCAGAAACTCTTTAGTTATATTGGAATAGTTTAGTCTAGTGAAGAGGAGGCTCATGTCAGAACTTATTTTTGTCTGCAACTACCTGAAAGGAGGTTGTAGTGAGATGGGTGTTGGTCTCCCCTGTATCAAGTGATAGGACAGGAGAAAATGGCCTCAAGTTGCACTAGGGGAGGTCTAGATTGAATATTAGTTTACTAAAAGAGTGGTCTGGCATTGGAAGAGTTTGCCCATGGAGTCACTGTCCCCAAGGGACATGGTGTTTTGGAACATAGTTTAATGACCATGATGGTGTTAGATTCACAGTTGGACTCAATGATCGTAGATGTCTTTTCCAATCCAAACTATTCTATGATTCCATGATTTTATGATTCTAAATGTGTAAGATACATAATATAAACAAATATCTAAACATGTTGCATAATGCATGCAGAATCTGAAAAATAACTTTGAAATGTCTGAAAGTTTATATGAGATTAATATAACATAACATGACAAAGTTATTTGATAGTTCTCTGTAGTCCTAGAGGAAGAATGGAAGCAGATGTGTGAGCAAGTATCACATTGTCTGTGCCCTGTTACCTGAGTCATCCAGCTCAACACTTGACACAAGAGTCTGCTGTAAGAGTGCCTGATCCTGTTACCTTGAAGAAATCATGCAAAAAAATAAAGTTAACATTGAATTTTCAGATGAAACAAATTAGCACCTCTGACAGACAGCAAACTGGAAGAATGGAAGCTATTGGAGCAGAAAATAGACTCTGATGCTTTCAAGGGAACAAAGACACTGTGAGTGTTAACAAAACAATGTATTGTTTCTTGGAAGTCTTCAAAATAAAAAGTCTGTACATCTCTGAATGGAGCAAGTACTAACTGGCACAAGGATGTGCTATAAGCTAAGGCCCCTACATAGATGAAAAGGGGAAAGGTAGTAAACCAAACTGAGTGGGATTAGCCCAAGAATTTTTTATAAACCTTTGTATCAGTAAACAGAAAACTTAATCTGTGGTTTGTGATGTGGCCAGTTCAGCATGTCCAAATGATTGTTTAGCTGTTACCCAGAAAACAGAGAAATTAGAATAGAGAGACACATGCAGAATAAAATAGTAGTATAAAGTAACTAACTTTCAGGTGAGAGCTGAATGAATTATTTTATGGGGAAGAAAAAGAAAATAAAGAAGCCAGACAAATTTAAAGTTGTACAAGATACCCTCTGCCCTGCAAACACAGGATGTGCAGAGCATAGCAGATGCAAAATATTACAGAATTCTGCATTCAGAGTTTTAATAGAGATGAGGTGAAAAACATCCTTTGAGTAGGATCTCAAATGAATATACAAACCTAAACTTCATTTGCTGCTACTGGAGCTGCTGCTTCTGTCCAGTCTGAAGGAGTGTGGGAAATGCTGCTGGCTGGAGAACACCTCAGGGAAGGCAGACACATGGAAAGACCAGATGACCAAATTGTAGTGGAGTTTTGGGTGCTAAAATATCTCATTCAGGCACCACTTTCATCTTCTTAATCTAATCATTTGCCCTGCAGGCTATGCACATGCATGTTATCCATGTGCTGTACAAGCTGTAATATATATACTTCTATTTACTGCACAGCTGCCTTTGGTAAATCTTTGAAAGTTCTTTATAAGAAAAGGGTTTCAGATTTCAACAACCTCTGAGAACCAAGCCACTAAAGCAATATTTCTTGATGAGATCTTTCATCATCCTCTCAGAAACAGAAGAAGGGAAATGGTGGAAAAACATTCACTTCTTTCCAAATCCTCTCATCAATTGGACTGGGAGCAATGGGAGCTCCCTTGGATTATCTATGATTGGGAGTTATTATCTTTTAGATACAACCCTTAGAGCTTGTAGCTGTGAAGGGAAGAGAAATTGCACCCTGTTTGTGTTTGAGATACTGCCCAATAATTGCAGAAGCCATAGTTTTAGTGACTTCTTTCTTCCAGAGTCTGATTTCACGGATTAGTAGGTACTTCTATGCTTATTGTCTTTAATATGTCTCTTAGTTTCTCATCAAGCTATCATTACTAATATTTTTTAAATAAAATGCTGAGTAGAAAATTTTCTGTATGTCCAAAGTTTGATTCTTAGCAGCCTTGATTCTTAGCAGTTTAAAGATGTGTAGAGCTGTCAAATTTCAAATTACTCTAGCTGTGGATTTGTCTTGTGGTTTCTACAATTATTTACCTTTCCTGTTTATTTCTCCAGATCATCTCTCTTCGTTAAATTCAAGGGCACAGGATAGACTTTGAATTAAATAGCATTTCTTCCAGTGATGATATTGGAGTTTACTAAATCCATGTTTTGTAGTGCTAGATAGTATTTATACAATTTTCTTGCAGGAAGTTAAAAATAGCTTTCTGCTCCTTGGGTTTAAAGGGCTGGCTTTGCCTATGCTGTTAACTTGGCTTGTTGTACTTTTTAAACACAGTAAGAAAATGAAATAGAAAAGGGAAACTTGAGTCTCTCTTTCTCCTGTACCTTTTATTTGTAATTGAACATGAAATAAAAGCAAGTCAGATTGGCAGATAGCATTGTGTTCTGGGCGATGCAAAGTACCAGCAACCGTGTTTTGCCTGCACACAATTTGTTCTTTAATAATCCTTTTTATTTTTCAGTCATAACAACAGAAGAAAACTATTAAAAATCAAATGTTGAGATGGATGGAACTAAACAAAAACATGCTGAAGGCGACAGGCAGGGTTTAATACTCTGCAACTTTTATCTCTCTGGTGTCTCTCTTTGATGGCTGACATGGCAAAAGAATTCTCACAACACTTCTGAATCCTGATCACTCTGCTAATAGCAGCGAGAGTGCTGCTGTGCATCATTTCTACTCTTGAATCCATTTAGATGTGATTTCTCTCTTACCCAGTTGATATTCACATAGCACTACTCAGCATTAAAAAATATAGTAAAGAGGAGACTCCTGCAGAATCACAGGATGATCTCAGTGCCTTATTATTAGTATTAACTTTTTGTTCTTCAGTGGTGACATGGGAAAACAATCAGGGATCAACATTCTGACCTAAGATGTGGAAGGCAGATCCTCAGTCTGCTAGAGTACAGTGTAAATTAATAGAACTGGAATAGTTTAAACCAGTTAAGATTCTATACTTATGACAAGCCCCAACCAACCAGATGAGGTGCAGACAAGCGAATGAAAAACTGAACAAGTTTCTGTAACTCCTAATATTGCTCCACAGACTTCTGAGCCATTATCAGTCCAACATATTGCAGGGGATTACAAAGGAGTAACGAAGTCAGGACTCAAGAGATTCCAGATGCACTGATAATGTTCTTAAAGGTTTTGTTAGTATTCTAGCTGTGGTGAAAAGGGGTTTTGTGAAGCTTCTGATCTGAAGCTCAAAAATTTACACTTTGTTCCTAGTCCATCATGGACTTGTTCTTTGATTTTGGGAAATAACCTATTTATCTCATTTGAGAATAGGAATGCTAATCTGTGGGAACTGAGGGAGGGAGTCAGCTAGAGCGCATCCCCGTGTACCCTTGACACAGGGAGACTGAGGTTAGAAATGTACTAAACTGATATGCTCTCCTTGAGTAACATTTGTACAGAAGCGTAGTAAATTCAGAACAAAGAACTGAAAGTAGTCTGTGCCAAGATAGCCAACACCTCACTGTTACCCAATAAGAATGTTAAAAACAATATTTTACCCAATCATTGTATTCCACAACTTATAGTTACCACAATCTGTAGAGTGGCGTGTAACAAGACTGCTGCCATAGCACAAAATGGCTTCAGCTTCAGCTACTATATCCACATATCCTTGTGTTGCTGTTATTCTGTCCATTACTAATATATACAGCCACAGTAATCATTGAATTGTGGGTTGAAAAAGACCTTCGCCTACCCTTTAGGTTTAGGCATTATGAACTCTTTGAACCGTGGCATCTCTGTGTCTTGTGTACCAACAGAAAGGGATATGAGTTTAACTGCAATTTTCATTTGACTGATCTAATCATCATCAAGAAATGAAAACCACAGAAAATTTGAATATTGTTAAAGTTTTGTGGGTGTTTTTTTTTTTTTGCTTCTACAGCTTCTGTTAGATCCTTTCAGTTCAACAACCGCAGTTTTATTTCTGTCTCTGGACTTCTTTTGTAAAAGTAGAAGTGAAATCACTGACAGAGGAGAAAGGGATTTAGAAATATGAGGTGAAATGATGTTTTCAGGCTTCTAAGGATCCATTGCTTTCTAGTTTTTTGGTTTTTGGTTGTTTTTTTTTTTAATGTTATTGGCTACAAGGGAAATAATGTGCAGCTTTGAAGGCATTTGTTAGAGGTCTGCAAGTCTTGTGCATAGACAAAATGAGATTTTATTGTTTCATATTGCCACTGTGGTAGTATATAGATATTTAGCTATGATCCACAGCCTGTACATGAAACTTTCCAGGCCTCATTTATGCTTGAGCCTTATGTGTCTTGTTATTATGGAGTAAAGTTGGAGATTTTTATATTTGACTTTACTAGAGCTTTGCCTTCATTTATGTATTGCCTTCATATATCAGTATAGGTTGGGGACTGACCTGCTGGAGAGCAGTGAAGGGGAGAAGGCTTTGGGAGTCCTGGTGGATGGATGGATGGCCATGAGCTAGCAGTGTGCTCTTGTGGCCAGGAAGGACAATGACATTCTGGGGTGTACTAGAAGGGGTGTGGTTAGTAGGTCGAGTGAGGTTCTCCTTCCCCTCTGCTCTGCCCTGGTGAGGCCTCATCTGGAGTCTTGTGTCCAGTTCTGGGCCTGCCAGCTCGTGTAAGACAGGGAGCTGCTTGGAACAGTCCAACACAGAGCTGCAAAAATGACTAAGGAAGTTGAACTTCTTCCTTATGAGGAGAGACTGAAGGAGCTGAGGCTTTTTAGTTTGGAGAGGAGACTAAGGGGTGACCTCATTAGTGTTTATAAATATGTAAGGGGTGAGTGCAAGGAAGATGGAGCCAGGCTCTTCTTGGTGATGCCCAATGACAGGACAAGGGGCAATGGGTGGAAGTTGAGGCATAAGAGGTTCCATGTAAATTTGAGGAGGAATTTTTTTACTGTGAGGGTGACAGAGCACTGGAACAGGCTGCCCAGGGAGGTTGTGGAGTCTCCCTCCCTGGAGATATTCAAGAATCATCTGGATGCCTTCCATTGTGATCTGCTCTGGGTGATGGTGGTATTTTAAATGTAAATTTCTGCTTAATATCTGAAGTCTCTCCAGAATGGGCTGCCCAGGGAGGTGGCAGAGTTGCCACCCCTGGGGGTGTTCAAGAAAAGCCTGGATGAGACAATTACTGCCATGGTCTAGTTGACTGGATAGGGCTGGGTGCTAGGTTGGACTGGATGTTCTTGGAGGTCTCTTCCAGCCTGACTGATTCTATGACTATGACATCCTGCTCTGGCAGGGGAACTGGACCAGATGGTCTTTCAAGGTCCCTTCCAGACCCTGTCATTCTATGATTCTATGATTCATTTCTAGGTAGGGGAAGTCAGTCAAGTTTTATACCCTTACTGACAAATTAAATAGAACTAGGCATAGATCTGATTGCTTCTGCACAATCACTCACCCTGCTAAACTGTTAGCAGGCTCTATGATGTGGATTCAGCCAATGCCTGGTAACACTGTAGCAAATGTTGCCTAAATGCAGTAAGGTGTTCACACAAATTAAGAACTGTTCTCAATATTCACTTTGGGTGTAGTCTCTTACTTGGTCAGGGTTTACCTGTATGAAGATGGGCTGTAGTACACCATGTCTCAGTGTCAGAGAGCTATCCCTAGCCTGTTTTGCTTGCTTACACAGAGACAGTAAGCTGTTCTCTACTGTCTGGGAGAAGGAACTCCTGAAAGATTTGAACAGAAGATTTGTCATCTGACATCTATCAACAGCTAATGAAGTCAGGTTAAATATTTGTGCAATAAAATCCTAATATGTGGATGTAGGAGTGTCATAGGTCCACTTCTTAATCAAAATCAAGACACATTTCACTAGGTGCTTCTAAATGTTTCTAAACATCTTCAGTGATGAAGACTGCACAAACTACCTGAGTAGCATATTTTAGAGTTGAATTAACTTCAAAATGGACAGTTTTTCTTGTAGTTACAAGATTCTTGCAGCTTTAATTCTTCAAATGAAGAAAGTTCTAAGACGCAAGAGTTTATCAGTCTATTGCAAGTCATGGTCTGGTGTGCTCCAAGGATCAGTCCTGGGCCCAGTCCTGTTCAATATCTTTATTGGTCATCTGAATGAGGGGATTGAGTCCATCATCAGTAAGTTTGCAGATGACACCAAGCTAGGAGCAGGTGTGGAGCTGTTGGAGGGTAGGAGAGCCCTGCAGAGGGACCTTGGCAGCCCGGATGGGTGGGCAGAGTCCAATGAGATGAGAATTAACAAGGCCAAGAGGTTCTACATTTTGGCCACAACAACCCCAAGTAGCACTACAGGCTGGGGACAGAGTGGCTGGAGAGCAGCCAGGCAGAAAGGGGCCTGGAGGTACTGGTAGATAGTAGCTGAACATGAGCCAGCAGTGTGCCCAGGTGGCCAAGAGAGCCAATGGCATCCTGGCCTGTATCAGGAACAGTGTGGCCAGTAGGACAAGGCAGATTATTTTTCCCCTGTACTCAACACTGGTCAGGCCACACCTTGAGTCCTGTGTCCAGTTCTGGGCTTCCCAATTCAAGAGAGATGTTGAGGTGCTGGAATGTGTCAGAGAAGGGCGACGAAGCTGGTGAAAGGCCTGGAATACAGCCTTATGAGGAGAGGCTGAGGGAGCTGGGGTTGTTTAGCCTGGAGAAGAGGATGCTCGGGGGTGACCACATTGCTATCTACAACTACCTGAAGGGAGGCTGTAGCCAGGTGGAGGTCAGCTTCTTCTCCTGGGCAACCAGCAACAGAACAAGGGGACACAGTCTCAAGTTGTGCTGGGAGAGGTATAGGCTGGATGTTAGGAGGAAGTTCTTCATAGAGAGATTTGCCATTGGAATGGGCTGCCCAGGGAGATGGTGGAGTCACCGTCCCTGGAGGTGTTCCAGAAAAGACTGGATGAGGCACTTAGTGCCATGGTCTAGTTGATTGGACAGGGCTGGGTGATAGGCTGGACTGGATGATCTTGGAGGTCTCTTCCATCCTGGTTGACTCTATGATTCTATGTTTCTATGGTTCATAACCAGATTTCAAGTCTCTTCGCTATTAGTCTTTCTTGCCCTGGTGATATTTCAGAAGGATAAGAGAACTGGAGAGTAAGTGTTACAAGAAGGAATTGGAAGGATGGCAGCATATAATTTGTAGTGGAACCTATGTATTGTATGAGATTTAAAAAAAAATGGAGAAGGATATATTTTTGGAGTCCTATTAGCATTGTAAAATACCTTTTTTATTTTATGGCTTCTTTTTGTCAGCAGAGTCCTGAAATATATTTGTAGCCTTGAAATTCAACATCTTCTCTTTAAATTGTTTGGTTTCAAAAAGGGCATATTTGTAAGTGGGAAAAATGTGTTTCCATTGTGAAATATCAATTATTTGTAAGTGCTTGGATTAATTTATTGGATTTTATATGTAAAAGAAATGGAAATTGTTTCTTACATTAAAAATTAATATTTTACATCCAGCTGTGTCTGGCTGGGCAATAAATCAGCTCCTTACAATTACTTATTTGTCAGCCAGCATGTTAGTTCAAAAAGCTAGAGAGTTTGCCTGTGGAACCTGCTCTACTTGAAAGGCAGAGAGAGTTCAGGTCAAATCAATTTGAGCCACAGTAATTAAGAACAAGATTGAAGATCCTTCCCCACCTACATAGTGAGCATCTGAAGCTGAATTCAGCATGGATCCACTTGTCAGTAGCAGGAAAAAATATTGCAGCAGACAATACTTATTTAGGAAGACTTTTGTAAAATGCCGCAGAGGTTTATGTATGAACCAATATATTTAGACTTATCCTGTAATAAATCTAGAGACTTCAGATCTACTACATGGTAAAAACAAATCATCTTCTCAGCTTTTCTATTAACAGGTGAATATCTTGTAACCTTCAGAGGATGCAGTTACAGAGCAAATGAGAAAATTAAGCAAGGTCAGGATAAGGTAGTGTCTTACAATCATGAAGAGAACGGAATTGTTCATACAGTGCCTGGAATTACTTTTGCTGGTAATCCATGCTTCCCTGACACTGTCTGAATATGCTTCATAAGTTATCCTAGGGAATATACTAAGCATGAATTTTGTGGATTCACAAAATGTGAATTTGGAATATAGTTAGATGAATTTTGGAATTCATCGGTGTGACGGGTGCTTGCTGCACCTTTAGAATCCAGGGTCAGAAAGTGGACACAAGTTCTTTTTACTGGTGTAAATGCAGCCATAACACTTTTACTAGATGTCTGTGGAGTCATAGAAACTCAAAGTCATAGAACAGTTTGAGTTAGAAAAGACCTTAAAGATCATCTAGTTCCGACTCCTTGCCATAAACAGAGATACCTCTTAGTAGACCACATTGATAAGACCACATCCAATCTGGCTTTGAACAATTCCAAGACTGGAGCCTCCACAGCTTCTCTAGGCAACCTATTTCAGCACCTCACCAAAAGCTAATGAAAACCTATGCCTTTATAATGAGTGAGGAATGAAACACAAAGATAGGTTGAAATTGAAAATAAAAAGGGTCTAATAGCTGCTGATATGAACAGAAGGTTCCCCTCAAATATTTCTTTAGGGTGTTTTGATATGACAAGACAACATAAAAAATTGTTTAAAGCTTGGAAGCATTTTCTTGGCCATTAAGATGAAAAATTAACAGTAACTACACTCTAATTGTACAATATTCCTAGTGAAGAGTTCTATCATGACAGGGGAACTAAATTAAGTCAATTGCATGCCCGAGAAATATAATGAGCTACACACCTCTCTCACACACAAGGTAGTATTCAATTAAAGGTAAATTAAATAACTGTGGAAATAAGGTCTCTTGAACTTCCATTATATAGAAGAAACTCAGACCTTTTGAAATCACAGGATGTGAAGAGAAAACTCAAAGTTTTCCCAGTATCATTGTCTTTCTTCTGTACTGGGATTATGCTGGTAAAGTACATGGGGCATGTGAAATTGGATACAATGTGAGTGTGCTAGTTTGAAGCTAGCTAGAATGTTTTGGTGCGAAGAACTAGATTACAGGCTGTGAAAAGGAAACAGTGGTGATGTCTACTTCACTCATAGGCTTGCTGAGATGTATAAGAACTAGATTGTAAATATAGATAAGGGAGTCAAGAGTCGCTCTCTGTCCAGGCTGTGGGCTGCATTTTTCTTTCTTTAACCTAACCTGATTAATCCACCTGCTTCCTAACCCCCCTGGCCAACCCTCCATTCTTCCTTGAGTACAAGGCAACATCTAGGGTAAGGTAGAGAGAGAGGTGGGAGAAGGTGGAAGGGTGATTGGGAGCCCCTCCCGGGGACTCAGGTTTCTGGGAGGGCTGTTGTATTTCTGCATTACCTTTTACCTTGTATATTTCTGTATGTAACTGTATATATATTGTAAATATCTGCTTGTATATTGAGCTAAGCTGTAAATATAAGCATCATTCAATTTCCAGAGCCAGCTGAGTTTGGTCTGGGTGATTTTCTAAAGTGTGTGGGGGCGGGTAACCACCAAACCACCACAGTGAGGTACAACATTATCATACTGAAAACAGTGAGTGCAATTGAAAGCATATTTCCCACCAGCACCACAACGTTAGAGAAATTCCCGTGTCAACTGACCACATGCCAAATGTCCTGTGCATCAACAGAATGTCCCTAATGATTGAAGTTATTTTATGCCTTAATATTCATCCCTCTTATATAGCCTCTTGTCTCACACAATAGAATTTCTCTGACTAAAACCTGAATTAATACTTGACATGTAATTAAGTTTTGGTGGTTGTGGAAAACCATATGTGTTTCTGAGTATCAGTTACTAGCATCATTTGATTTTATCTTTCTGTGTATGGATTCATTTTTGAGCTGTGTAATAAGAAACTAGTCAGTTGATGAAACTAAATCATTCTATCACCTACTCATAAAATACAGTGAACTTGAATGTGATTGAATGATTATATATGAACTAATTAGAGAGTGAGTGAATGGTTTGTGAAGTTGTGGATAAACAGGCCAAAACAAAGCAGTTACTGTGAACTGGCAGTTGCTATCTTAAGGTCCAGTAAAGATGCACTGTTCAAGTAATTTCATTAACAAGCAATGAAAGAGCTGAGATCGATCTAATTAAAAGCTGTATACCAATTTATAAAAAGAAAGTATAAGAGTAAACCAGTGCCAGGTCCTAGATTTATTTGCCATAACCATGGAACTGATCGCAGCATAATGTTGAGGTGTTCAACACAAGGAATTCAAATTCATATATAAAACCCAACCTGTGTTGTTTTCAGTATGAATAACAAAACAATAGCAAGTGTGTGTCTGAATGCATATCCACATACCTAAAGGTCTGATTGAAGACAATGAAGAGACAGTTCTTGGAGTGCTTCTCATCAATTTACAAGGTAACATTCCACAATGGATTGGCTTGTGAGACCAGAGATGATGACTAAATCAAAGCAAATTTCATCAGCTTCAAGGGGTGTATGCAACAGGATCACAGCAAGTATAAGCAGCAGGAGCAAGGCAGCAGCCACCACTGTGCTGTACACGCTGTGAGAAGAAAACAACCCCCCTTGACAGCATCTCAGAAGATTATGCCACATGTACTTTGGTATGCCAGCACCACAAGCAGCCACAGCACAGAGTGAAAGGGAGACATCTCTGCAGTGATAAAGGGCATCATCCCATTGACCTCAGCAGAGATCTGAGATTTTCAGCAACACAGCTATAATGAAGCTTTAGTTCATTGCCAATATGTAGAAAATTAAACACATTTATGATGATTTTCATGTTGGGTTTTTAACTATACCTGAATGAAAACCATATATTTAAGCTCTAAAAGTCAATTCTTATTTTTGGAGTTGTCAGAGAGTAAAAACATGCAGACAGAAAAGCAGAAAAAGCCTGTTTTCTCCCTGATGGAAGTGCAGCATTCTTTCCTGCATACATAATATGAACATGCATAATCTGACTTTCTGTAAGGTGCCAAATTTTGTGTCTGCTGTATTACCTGAAACTTTCCAGTTTCCTACTGCTACCTCTCAACCGTGCTGATAACTCAGATGTTTTTAGACCTGATACCATCTTTTTCATACATTCTTCCTATGATGTTGATATTTCCATCTTCAGTGAGGACTAACAAAGTCTTTCAGATTGGAGCTGACCATCACATATTATTATTACTCTTATTATTATTATTAAATAATGAAACTAACTACAGCACTTATCTTTTTTTACAGCTGAGATGTTGGAAGATTCCTTTTCTCATTTAGCCCAAGCACTATTTTTGCCATAGAATGCTGAATTTGTCTGTTCTTCAATGGTTTTGACTGAAAATGTTCACCTTTCATCTCTATAGCAGATATATTAAAATGAAGCAGTCAAATTTGAGAAATTCTTCCATATATACTGCATTATGAGGTTTTTAATCTGTCTTTTCTGGGTTGCTGAAGGTATTTCTAATTAATCATGGGTTCAGATGTGGGAAATTTAAGGTCTGTTAGGACTTTTCCATATATCTTTAGATTTCACTACCTTACAACTCACGGCAATACTAATATTGGAAAAGAATATGGTTATAGAGGTTTCTTCCCATTTTGGTTGTTCTCTCAGCACTGAACATAGCTTCGTACTACAGAGCTGTCCTGAACGAGAGACATGTAAGACAAAAGAGGTTACTACTTTATCATAGGATGCTCATAGGATGTTAGGGGTTGGAAGGGACCCAAAGAGATCATCGAGTCCAACCCCCCTGCTGGAGCAGGACAATCCTATCTAACACAGATCACAGAGGAACACATTCAGACAGGCCTTGAAAGTTTCCAGAGAAGGAGACTCCACGACCTCTCTGGGGATCCTGTTCCAGTGCTCTGTGACCCTTACAGTCAAGAAGTTCCCCCTTGTGTTGAGGCAGAACCTCTTTTGCTGCAACTTGCACCTGTGGCTCCATGTCCTATCCCAGGGAGCAAGTGAGCAGAGCCTGTCCCTCCACTCCTGGCCAGCCTTCAGATACTTATTAACACTTATCAAATCCCCTCTAAGTCTTCTTTTCTCCAGACTAAAAAGCCTCAGGTCCCTCAGCCTCTCCTCATAAGCTATGCCCTCCTGTCCCCTAATCATCCTCGTAGCCCTCTGCTGGACCCTCTCCAGCAGATCCCTGTCCCTCTTAAACGGGGGAGCCCAAAACTGAACACAGTATTCAAGATAAGGTCTCAGCAGGGCAGAGTAGAGGGGGAAGAGAACCTCCCTTGATCTGCTGGACACACTCTTCCTAATACACCCCAGGATCCCATTGGCCTTCTTGGCCATTTTCTGTGTTCTCTTTAAATTTTTTTTTGCCTACGAGAGAGAAAGAGTCTAAAATATGTAAGACAGTCTCCTTTGTGAGATAGGAAAAGTTGAGCTTTTCAGACATGTATTAAGAGCCTCACTTCCAGTTCAACTAATTCTTCCCTCAGTCCTTTCTCACAAGTGATAAATAACATGGTCTAATAGTTCAGACTTTTTTACTAAGGTGAGTAGGTTTTGAAGAAAAAGCTTACAAATAAAGTAAACTGAAAAGAATGACTTTTGGAACCTCTAAAATTCTGAAAGAGGAGACAGGAGTGTAAATGAAAATAAAGATGGAGGCTGAAGGCAAGAACAGCAGTTTTATAGTATTTAGAGTGAAATCTTTGCTAAGGTAATAGAGCAGACCTCCTCAGTAAACTAGCCAGACTGAGGTACTCACAAGATGTAAGGTAAAGTGTGTGAAGTGTGGAATATTCCTCCTTTCCATTTCCTTCTCCAAAGGTGGTTGATATTAGAATCATAGAATGCTTTGTGTTGCAAGGGACTTTTAAAGATAATCTATTCCACCTATCCTGCAGTGAGCAGAGACATCTTCATCTAGATCAGGATATTCAAAGTCCTGTCTAATTTGACCTGCAGTGTTTCCAGGGATAAGGGGCATATGCCACCTCTCTTGGCAACCTGTGACAGTGTTTTGCCACCCTTATTGTAAAAAAATGTCTTCCTTATACACAGTCTGGATCCCTAATCTTTTAGTTTAAAATCATGATCTCTTAACCTGTCACTAGAGGCTCTGTTAAAAACACTGTCTCCATCTTTCTTACTGGGAGGCTACTATAAGGTTTCCTTGGAGTCATCTCTCAGATGAACAACCACAACTCTCTGTCTTTCTTAACAGAAGACATTCATTCTGTGAACTTGCTCCAATGGGGTGATGTCTTTCTGTGCCAAAAACTCCAGATCTGGACACAGTGTTCCTCAGGTGAGGTCTCACCAAAGCAGAGGGACAGAATCACTTCCTTTGCCCTGCTGGACATGCTTCTTTTGATGCAGATCGGGATACCGTTGGCCTTCTGGACTCTGAGTGCACATTTTTGCTCATGTCCAAATTTTCACCCACCAGTGAGGGGCTGGATACGGTTTGCATTCTGAGAAACATCTTTGGCTCTAGATACTAAGTAGGTATTTGGAAGTATTTTAAAGCAGTAAATTTAGCCATGGGAGATACAAACTGAGAATCTGAGACTTCAAATCACCTGAGCTAATTGGATTGCTATTATTTGAGATAATCTTATTGGGATGCTTAGAAATGAATTTTATTATTAAAAGGACAAAGGGCTACATCTTTAAAGGGCAACATTAATGTATGCACAGAGGGCAAAAAATAATGTTCTCTAAAGCTCTCTATGGGCTCCTGCCAGTTGTGACTGATGTTGCTGCAGGTATTAGGAAAACACAGGCAAATGTGTTGATGAAGAAAGAAGAATGGAGATTAAAGGAGAAGTGGTTTGAAAGCTCTACTCTTACTAGTGTATGAAGAATAATATATGAGACCTGTATAATGAAAATGATAATGTGTTCTGTCATTTTATTTCAGATAATTAGACTGTGATACTGGAAGCTGTTTCTTGTGGTGGAAGCTCTGTATCTGATTAAAGCCCTCCTGTGTTTCCTATGGTTTCGGTTCAGAACCCTTTCCTGCTGCCTAGTTTGAGAGGCAGTCCAGGCCTGAGGAGATACTGATGCTGTGATGTTCTCATGGGACACAGTTGCAGGGCATAGGTAAGGTCCCCTGACCATTCCCAGGAAGCTGCTGAGTGGTCTGTTCATGCTTAGGCTCAAATCTGGAGAGAGCTGGCTGGCTTACCGATAGAGTAGAAGAGCAGCTGGGTCCAACTAGAAATCACCTTTATTACTCAGGGCAAAATTGCTGTTGGGAGACATTGCAGATTCTGGTTGAAAATTGCCACATCAGTTTGCTCTATATCTTTCCTGATCCTTTTACATGAACAGATCCAGCTGCAGGAAAAGAAAAAAAAAAAGGCATGTCAGACACAGAATCTACACAGGAGGTCTAACTTCTGTGCAAGAGCTTGTCAAAATAATTGTCTATGAGGAATAAGCTGCTTTCTATGACTTTTGGGGGGCTGTTTTCATCCAGAGTAAAATCTGTCAGTTTGATTATTTGTATTTTTAAGCGTTTTCTCAAGCATCTGCAGCGGTAGCAAGCAGGATACTATAGCCCCAAGTAACCAAAGATCAGTAATTTGATCCTTGTCAAGGAAAACAAAGGTACAGAGCCATGTAATCTACCATCGCCATCTGAACAAAAGCAGCTCAGCTCAGAAAAAAATGAGTGTAGCTAAAGTACAGACAAAGAATTTCTTGGTGAATAACTGTGAATAGCAAATAGGGGAGATTTTGACTCAGCCTGTGGGAAATGCCTGAAGAGAAAAACTGGCTACCTCTATTAACCAAAGTATTTACTAACATGCCCTGCTTTGTTCCTGTTTCTGTCAAATGCCATGTTGGGCTGTGTCTGAATTGCTGACACCAGCAAGAACTGTGGTTCTCTATCCCCCTACAAAGATCCATGGGGTATAATTTGCCTATTCAGCTTGATACAGTAGTGTCTTAGACAATATATAGACAACTGGTCATGGTAAGTGATGAATATAAGCGAGAATTTCAGGCTGCAGGTTCAATATAATTAATGAAGTGTTACTAAAGCGTTTTAAGAGAAACTGGTTCCTGCATTTACAATGTGCTGTAATGATTTGCTAGAAGTCTCCATTTAGGCTCACTACACAAGTTACAAATGATGCAAAGTGTTACTGATCAGAGAAATTGACAATCACTCATTGGTATTGACGTATGCAAGAGTCTTCACTGGTTGCCAGTACAATTATGAACTGACTTTAAAGACTGGCTTTTGGTCAAAGGCTATAAGAGGACTTTATTTCTCATCTTATTTCAAAGTGTCTCTTACCTTACTCTTCAGTTGTTTCCTCCAACAGATTGAAAGAATAACAACAACAACAATAATAATAGACAAAAGATTTTTTTTGTGCTCAGCTACTTTATCTTTCATCTGCCTGTTCAGGGCTGTTCATTCAACTGGACCAGATGGTGATGACTTCTAAGAGGTATTTCAGTACTACCCCAGTAAAACTTCCTTCCTATAAACGAGACACTTGGAAATTGGCTCAAGTTTTTTATTTTGATTATGTTCTTCAAAAGAACCTAAGTGATTGAAGGAAAAAAATCTCACAAGCTCTCCCATTATATGTAGGTTTTCTGACTCAGCCAGTGGGACTTACTGAGACCTTCAGTGTTCTGTTTCTTTTGACTAAGAATAACTCAAAATATCATGAAAGATCTTGAAAATAAATTTAAAAAAAAATCAGTATCTCACGAGAGTTTCTGAAACAAACTTGAATAGAAATCAACTTTCTCCTCAGAGAAGATCCATCTAGCTAAGCTAAGATCTAAAAGTTAACTCATGCCTACAGTGGCTCAGAGAACCACAGGAAAAGTGGCTCTGAAATGTACTTACATTAAACTAGAGAGAGGTGGTTAAAAATTTCTGGTCAAACTGCAGCCTTACTCCCATGCTCTTGCTTGAACTCCAGGCTGCAAACTTGCTGAGATCTATTTCCTTTCATTTTGCATGATTATGAAGAAGGGACTCTTATCGTCTGAGCTATTCTTGACACAGCCTGAAGGAAAGCATTTGTTCATTGAGAGTGTGTGACATGCAATGCTTAGGCTTCTGTTTTAGAAAGTCTGTTGCTCATTATAGAAAAAAGTTTATTCTCCACTATGGTTGCTCCATTTCTGCAGAAAAAAACCACACCAAAAAACCTGAAAACATCTAATGAGTTATTGTAATGCTTATGAACTAGCACCAAAAAACAAATCTCTGTCTCTCACAGCTGCTGGTGATTACCTTCCTCTCATGGAAACAGAAACACATCTGGTGTCTGCAGAACAGCAATGAAGCAGAAAAGAGAGGAGCCAAAGCAGCTGTCCCAGGTGTACACAGCTGCATCATCCCAACACTGCTTCTCCACCTGAGAGAAATATCTCATGTAAACAGTGGGCTAGGATGCTGATTAGGAGAAAACCAGAAAATGCAATAGGGACGTTCCTCCATCGTTTTCCTTATTGCAACTGAACCGTCAGACTTTGTCCTCAGATCTCCAAGTGGTGTTCATTGCTCCCATTCTTTTGTGTTCCTTGTGGTCATGTTAAACACATGACCAAAGTTGACTGGCCTAAATTATTGTGTTTATGATATCAGGTGAATATTCCCCTGTGAAGCAGACAAATATAATATCTACTACTTATTGTTTTCCTCTCATGGTTTATGTTATGATCTGCAGAAGTAATTGCGAAGTCTGCCTTCTGTCTGAAATGTCATCAGTTAAAGATTGTCCAATAGCAAAACACATCAAACTATCAGCCAAAACCTTGCAACTATGAGGAGAATTTTAAAGAACTGTAGTGGTTTGGTGTTACCTGCCCTCCCACACTTTGGAAATCACCCAGGCTAGACTCAGCTGGCTCTGGAAATTGAATGAAGCTTATATTTACAGCTAGCACAATATCCAAGCAGATATTTACAGTATATACAGTTAGATACAGAAATATACAAGGTAAAAGGTAATACAGAAACACAATGCCCCTCCCAGAAACCTGAGTCCCCAGGAGGGGCTCCCAACTGCCCTTCCACCTTGTCCCAGTCCTCTCAACCTTACCCTAGTCCCAAGGAAGAATGGAGGGTCAGCCAGGGGGTTAGGAAGCAAAGTGGATTAATCAGAGAGACGGCAGAGAAGCTAGAGAGAAAAACGCAGCTCAGACCTCCCAGACAGAGGAAGAAGTGCCTTATTTATGTTTGGATACTTGTTCTTATACATCTCAGTAAGCTTATGAGTGAAGTAGGCATCAGCACTGTTATGTAATGCTTCTCACCAATACATTCTAGGTAGCTTCAAACTAGCACAAGAACTTAGGAAAAAAAAAAAAAAAGAGAAAATGTAAAAGGTATGGAGGCTGTATATCTGTGTCATATTTTAGTAGCTTTACCTGGTAAGATTGCAGCTTGAAATATTTGTCAGTTTATGAAATGAAAGGTGAGATTCTCCCATGTTACTTCATATTGCTGCTGAAGTTCACAAGGAAGAATAATTTAAAAAAAGGCTAAATATTGTTAAATAATTGATAACATGCTTAAGTACTGTACTTTACAGCAGGACATGTTTACATAGATGTTTGAACTGTTTTTCCTTTTATATTTATAAATTATAATTAAAATTAAGTCTCAGTGTTTTTTTTTACAACCCTACCTCCACATATGTGGGCTGTATTTTTTTGTTGTTGTTGGTTGGTTTTGTTCAGGTGTCTTTTTTTTGTATGGGTTTTTTGGAGTTTGGAGTCTTNTCCCTCAGTCTCTCCTCAGAGGGTTTGTGTTCCAGGCCCTTCACTAGCCTTGTTGCCCTTCTCTGGGCATGTTCCAGCACCTCAACATCTCTCTTGAATTGAGAAGCCCAGAACTGGACACAGTAGTCAAGGTGTTTTCTCCTCAAACTCAAAGGAAGGGTAATATTTTTAATAGTCCAAATTTTGGTTTATTTCTTTTGACACTTGAGTCTCTTATAACAAAGACCCGTGAATGAAAAAGTCTTCAATAGTTCTTCAAAACTCTAGTTTCCATTCCAAGAGACACTTTGTTGACAAGTCATGTTCTGTCACATGAACAGAAGACCTGACATGCTTTTTGTGTAATATTAAAACATATTCTAATTTGAATCAAATTTATTAGTAAAAAAAAATCAGTATAGGTTGGATGCTGCAAAACTGCTCTAATCTGGTATTAGATGTAGAGGTGTTTAGAAACAGCTCTCAGCACAGTGGCAGAAGGTCACAAATGGCAGAATGGGCTTAACTTTACATTTTCATGCTTATCTGCTTTACTTTCTTCCTCTCCACTTTTCCTTCCCTCTCAGCATATGTTGATGTGCAGTTGTAGAGAATTCTCTTGTGTTTGGGTGGTGGATAACCTTGCTTTTATTAGATTATCACTTATTATCATATATACTATCAACTAAAGTGACAAAACCAGAGAATAAAACTCTTCTGCATTTGATTCCAACTGTGTGAATGGTAAGGGGTATTGAGAATATACAAATACAGGAAAAAGAGGAAATATTTTTGTATGATAAAATGGTCCTCATTACAGGCAGTGCTTAACACTGCTAATACTCCTTTTTGCTTACTTCAGGTGCAAAATGAGACTGGGCCATTATGTATGTTGCTTTGCCATATCCAAAGGGAGGATGTTTTGTTCTCATCAGGTTTCACTTTGGTTCTGCTTGGTCTCATTTTAGTTTATACTTGACATTAACTTTTTGATTTCTTTATTAATGGAAAGAGTCACAAGTGCCAGGCACCATTGGAGAGGAAGAGATGCCTCTGTCTCTGCACATGATGAGTTGGTACAGATTTATTTTATTCTATTTTATGAATGACTGTTTTCTCTCCAAGTGATTTGCTCAAACTCCCTCAGCTGAAAATGTGAGAGCTGTTGAGTCTAAATGCTTGTAAAAGAGAAGAATACAGTAGACTGATATATTTTCTGAAGGATTTTAGGAGAATCACTTTTTACAAAATTTCCCAATTGATTTCCTGTGTTATTACTCCTCTGGCTCCCAATAATGTTATTTAGACAGATAAACATTCCAACAGTCTTCCTGCTTTGCTTTCAGCACTGGCCTGTAAGTAAGCCATTGTAGCCCAGATTAAAAACAGAAACCAAATATTTTCTTTTATGTTGCTTGAAAAAATGCAGTCTAATAATTGTCCACCATGCACCTGCTATTACAATGTTAAAGTTTTCTACAGTGCTAAGCATGCAGACTAATAAATAGGTAAGTATAGCAAACAGGTAATTTGATATCCACAGTGCAGATCTGATTACTATGAGCACCTCAGTATCTTCAAGACAAGAAGCATCAGGAAGACCCACAGCAATGGAAGCCACAGCAGAAGCATCACTGTGACATAAGTGGGCTTTAGATCAGTGAGGTTAAAATAAACTTCCACCAGGTCAACCCAAATACAGGTAATCAGCTTAGACAAGGTAGCCAATATGTGCTAATATAATGTCCACAACAGAATTCAAGCATTATGGTTCTGGGCCAAATTCTGCCTGCCACGTTTGTGGAAAATAATCTCATTAGGTTCACTCATAATGCATATGCAGGAGGCAAATGCATTAGTAGAGAACTAATCAGAAATGCTCCTTGGAGGAGGCAGCAGGTGGCAGATGCCTTGAGGGGCTGCTCTGATTAGCAGTGCGCCCAATTTCTTCCATTCAGTGCATTAGTTTCCTACTGCACCAGGAAAGATTTGAGCTAGGGCCATCTGCTGGTGTGAAAATACTCCCAAGTTTTCGTGATTGCAAGTTGGTCATTGATGAAAATGTCCCATCCCAGTATTGTGCATGTGGGTGAGTCCCAGATGTTGGTTGTGTACAGTAGGTTCATAATCTGATTCTGAAGCTGTGATGCTTCAATATGAAGTCTTTTGGCACATCAGATTTTAGTTTCAGTGTTGGAAGAGTTTATGCAGTATATAACAACTGCATCAATCAGAGAAGGTTATAGCAGAGGAATCTTGAATCTGCCTAATATTCCAAAGCCTTGTGTTTCTGCAGTTAGCATTATTTTTCAGTGACAACAATAATATTATGTAGCCTTGCTGACTTTAGAGAAATCCGCACATTAGTGCCAGTAAAACTCAGTATGCTCTATGGTACCTGCATTGTTTATTAACAGACTCTTAAACAGAATAATTTGTTCTGGATATTGGTATTCAAACTGTTAAATTCACTGCATGAAGGGTTAACATTTCACCAGTTTTTCACTTCCTGCAGGATACGGCAAACTGACAAAAAGATATGCCTTCTGCAGGCTCCTACTAAATAAACCCAACAAGGACCTAATCCTGCTCAATTACAGGTACTTGTTCATCTCAACAGATGTTTACACTGTTTTATTGCATGACTTGGAGAATGGTAGGGCAATCATAGTCAACAGAAGGTGATCACTCCTTTCTTTTGAGGGATGGAAATACTGTATGGGAAAGGTACACAGGAAAAAAAACAAGATATATCTAAGGGGGTCAGACACAAGGAACTTGTGAAGGAGAGCAGAAAAAGACTGAATGATGACAAAGCAACAGCAGCGAACTGTTTGGCCTGTCAGAAGAGGGTATGTGTGCAAATAAAAAACAAAGATCAAGGCTTTGATTGTTAAATGCAGAGTTATAGTGGGCATTAAGAGGTGAAATGTCTATACAAACTGATATTGTCACAACAATAATGTGTAAATGCTATGAGCAAATTAGGTTAAATAGTAGAGCATTCCCAAACACCAATGTGATGCCTGAGCAGCCAGCTCATAAAAATAGTTGAAGCGAGAAACCATCTTCAGAAGAAACTTGATAACAGGATTATGTGATGAGGTTACAAGATAAGACTGGCAGGATGCAATTATCTAGATCCCTTCCAGGCCTGTTCCCCTGGGAGACAAGAGGAAATCAGAAGCAGTGGCTTACAATGCACTGTAGATGTGTATGTGGCCCAGCATATAACCTCAGTTTGCTAAGGCTGGATACTAATCCAACTAACCTAGAAACACCATAATGATCTATTCTCCCCATTAGCCCCTAGAGAAGCATGTAGTTTTAAAATGAACTGTCCAAAGACATGTATTAATATGCAGCTGACAATGCAACTACTTTGTCCTTCAATGTAGCAATATTCCTACCTCCAAAATAGTCTCATGCTTAGAAGACATCAGCAAGTAATAAATACTAAAAACTGAGGTAAAATGGCAATGATGCTACTAGAGGGAAGAAAACATTCAGGAAAGTTTTCAGCTCCTTTGCCTTTTTCAGATTTTTGTTTGCAGATACTTATCAGCAATTCATCAACTTGTCAATTTGCCCCACAGTTTCTGAGTGCTGTAGCTAAGGTCTAGCCTAGCATAACCAGAACTTTCTTTCCAGTTGCTAGGTAACTCCAGAGGCAGTTCATCTGTGGTACCTGTTATCAGCTGTTCACATTTTTTATACACTTTTCATCTTGGCTATAGTAATGTGATACAACAGGACAGAGTCTCCAGTGCTTGAGGGACTTTGCATAGTTACTAGGGCTGCAGTCCATCTTCTCATCAATGTGGGCTGCCCTCTTCACAAACTCATTCAGCTCAAGTTGAAAGGAGGTTTCAATTCTTGTCTTTGTCTGGTTCCATGCCTATTTTAAGATTATCTTGAAGTATTTATTTGGAACCATTCTACATAATATTTGATCCTCTAGTATAATGGATCACTTTGTAATGATGGTTAAATTCAGCCTTCTAATTCTAGGGAGGGAAATAAGAAAGCACAGAAATGGGCAAAAGCTCTTCCTCAGGAACTAGGGATCATAAACTCCTCAGCATCTGTTATAATAAATAACAAAGCAACATAAATAGGATCAAAACCTTTAAGAAAACCTTACCAAAGCAAACTATTTTGCACACTTGTCCTTAGGGAGAATATAAAAAGACAGAAAAAATATGCATAGCCATGTAGCTAACTGCATTGTTAGGAATTTCAGTGAGAAAAGTGGCACAAAATTATATGCAAAACTAAGGACTGGAAGAGCAACTGACTTTATTTTGTTGAATTGTAGCAGCTTCTAGTAGCCTTAGTTGGTTCTTAAAGAAGAAAAAGCCTGTCTCACACATGACAGCAAAACATCCTATTGCTGAAATAGAATAGAATAGAAAAGAATAGAATCAACCAGGGTGGAAGAGAGCTCAAAGATCATCCAGTCCAACCTATCACCCAACCCTATCCAGTCAACTAGACCATAGCACCAAGTGCCTCATCCAGTCTTTTCTGGAACACCTCCAGGGACAGCAAATCCACCACCTCCCTGGGCAGCCCATTCCAATGGCAAATCTCTCTGTGAAGAACTTCCTCCTAACATCCAGCCTATACCTCCCCCGGCACAACTTGAGACTGTGTCCCCTTGTTCTGTTGCTGGTTGCCTGGGAGAAGAGACCAACCCCCACCTGGCTACAGCCTCCCTTCGGGTAGTTGTAGACAGCAATGAGGTCACCCCTGAGCCTCCTCTTCTCCTAAGGACAATGTGAGGGTACAACAAACAGATGGAGCAGAAGTTCAAGGCAAAATGTAGATAACTGTGGGAGATGAAATAGGAAATGATCAGTGTACCAAACAAGACTCCAAGGGCTGGGGATATCTATTTTGACATATCTTTGCTCATGTTATTGTTGGTAGTGTCTTTTCCCTAGAAGGATCTACATGTATCTAGCCATGTGTCTCTCCACACAAAGCCATTTATCAACTAATTACTTACAGATTTCATTTAATTAATTATTATGGAAAGAAGAAGAAATCCAACACAGAATACTTCTTGCTGGTAAGGAAAAGAATCCTACAGCTGCCCAGTCACTAGGGGATGACCCTTATTTGCTATATTTAGAGAGCAAATGTACAATATTTGATAGACGTCCTTTACAGAACATTTTGGCAATAAGCAGAAGATTAAGAACTTCAGAAGTATTCATTAAAATAGTTTGAAAATCAATGAATCCACTGATCTAAATATACAAATAATAGAGAAAAAATTTACAAATGGTTTCCTACAATGTGTTCTGAGTGATAATATGACACCATTTTTCAAGTGCTTCGTCAATTGCTGTAGTCAATAAGCTGAATTTCCATCATAGAAATTCTTTATAGAAAATGGACAAATAAAAAGGTCTAGATAGAGAAACACTCCAGGATGCTGTATATAGTCTGACTCTGCCGGCTGGTGTCTGTAGTTCTTTCTATTGCCACAGGCCAATTACCACGGGTAATAGGGTAAGAGGTGGGGAGAAAGCTTGATGCAAGCAAGTTCCAGTTTATTACACCCAAGCATGGGCTTATATATTTATATACTTTCTATCAGAAGGCTACATAACAGGGTTACAAATCATGTTAGACTCTAACTGGTTACATACATTTGCGTTAAGACTACGTTAGGATTACACACTAATTGCTAGGATACATTAGTTACGTATTTCTTATCTTCTAACAAGACACAATAACTTTTCTTAACAAAGCTATATTATCTAGTCCTTCAGAGAATTTATCAACTTAATCCTAAGGGGACAGTTATGGTGTCTAGGTAAGAAAACAGGCACGAAATTGTACCAAGTGTCAAGGTCCGGAGGACAGAGATTAACAGTATCTCTGTCCCAAGGAGCAAGACCTGTTCTTATGGATTTCCATGTTGTGAAATTAAGGTGCAAACGAGACCATATATCACCGCAAAACTGTTTATTAAAGGATAATAAGAGAGGGAGAGAGGGGCAAGGGGGAGAGAGAGAGAGAGGGATAAAGAGAACGATGGAGAAGAAGAGAGAAGGAGAAGCAGGGAAGGAAAAGAACTGGGATCACATTAGCCTTAGACAAGGGTGGGGGGGGAGAGAGAGCGACGGGTGCGTGGCCCAGGGATGATCTTCTGTGGAGTCTGTCAGGGGTTCTTCTGGTGGTGGTGCAGCTCTGGTGGTCTGGTGGAAGTCCGCCCTTGGTGGTCTGGCAGAAGCCAGAACCCTAACCCAGTCTTCTGGGAGTGCCACTGGTGGTCCGGTGGAGGTCCCACTGCTAGTCTGGTGAGAGTGCCACCCTTTGGCAGGCATTCCCTCCTGCCTTTTATACCGTGTTCTGCCCATGTCCGGCTGCAGCTCCCCAGGAAATCTTCCTGTGTATTCTCATGCATTCACAGGGGTCTGGCGCCACCGGGGAGTTGGCCTCCGCCTCCTCCCTGGCTGTACCTGTACCCTGAATACACATTGATGAACAGGAGAGAGGATTTAGACTCTCACACAGGCCTTTTCCCTTCGGGGTAGCTGAGATAAGCCGTAGGCCTCCTGGGCATTCCAGCCAGGCTGAAGTGCAGGAGTTCCGAAGGTGTTGTCTGTTGATTTGCATCCCTGAGCTTCAGGCCAAGCATCGAGTCTGAGTCTGAGTCCAGGAAACCAACAAAGGCAATCTTTATCCTTGTTGACTAAGTAGAGACGATGCAATCTTTATCTTTGTTGATGAACAAGCGAGAGGCTTTAGACTCTCACACCAAGCTGTGAAGGCCATAAAGCAGTTAGATTAGACTTGAGGCCTCTTGTTTTACACAGACCACATTCCTTTCAGAGGCACTTTGAGCTTACACTTTCTCTCAGCTCAGTGGCCTGCTTTCAAGCCCATGGCTTGTGCTTCAGTGTACTAAATTCAGGCATTTCTATAGAATCACTACATGTAACATTACTATACCCAACACTCTATATCATTTGATATTTAAATCTCCACACCTTCCCCTTTTCACACTACTTTACTTGGAAACCTGTGATGTTCTTAAATATCTCATTTAAGATACTACATATTAGAACACCTTGAACTTTTGTTTTTGTCAAGGTCATGAAGCTATACTCAGAATTCATAGCTCTCAACTCACATTTGAAAACTGACTCCACATGCTGTTATTTCTTTCCTGATGGGAAAAATGAATGTCTTGGAGAATATCTGTACGTTTGACCTTTAGGCCATTCATCCACAAAATTCAGGTTTGCCCTCTGACAAGATGGTATATATAATATCATCTATATTTTATTTATGATGTGTCAGAGATATGCATGGAACATTAAATGTGTAATAGCACACAAGGTATTTTATCATCCCGAGCCATGATTTTGTCTAGCTATTGAGGCCTTCTTGGTCCACTAGGTCTACTGGAGTTGTTTTCAGCCAATAGTTTCATTCCCCACGTGTTCTTATTTTGGTTTCCATCTACTTTATCTACTGAATAGGACTGGAAATCAATCAATGATAAGTAAAACAACATCAGAGATACAATATTCAAAATTAAGTTGAATGAACAATCTGAGACATAGGCTCAAATTTTGGGGGTACTTGACTTTGTATCCTTGACATATCAGTAGTCCATCGTTCTTTTATTCATGCAGATACCTGAACATTGATTTATGATGTACAATTGGACAAAGAAAATGACAAACACCTTGGTTGTGAAAGGATACAATCTAGGAAGTCTTGGAGAAAAAAATAAGTTTCTCAGTGTTTTGTATGAGGGCATATTATTTTTAAGTAACATGGTGGAATTGATAATTCATATTCAGAGTGCCTTTGGTAATTGCCCAGTTAGGTGTTGTTATACCAGAAATGAGTTTCATCTAGGCCTTTCCACTGCTTTACAGAACCATGATTCTCATTGCTGTTTCTTTTTCTTACATTCAGTCATTTCCCACAACCGATTTTCAGCAGAAGGACAAAGCTGTGTTTGAGATTAAGTTACTCTTTTGAGAGAGAACAGATCCCAGAGGCTGCAAAAGGACTGGAGTTTAGCTCTCTCATGCTGTTGAATGTTTTAATCACTAGAAAATTATGTGGAAGATTCTTCGCTTGGTTGATTTTGAGTTGAACTCAGTGCTCTGTATGTGTATTAAGGATAATTTGTGCAGGGTTATTTAGTGTTTAGGTGCTCTCCAGATGCTGGCGAGTTGAGTTACAGTATAGGCTCCACTACAGCTCAAAGTGAGAAAAGGAGTTGAGGTCTAGATGTCTTGTGAAACATATAATCTAGTATAGCTGGTAAGTACCACTAGAGACAGGTTGTCAGTAAGCGAGTAGAAGTGCTCTCTGCAACTAATGTGCTTAAATTGCATTTAAGATTATTTTGATAGTGGAACATATGAGTAGAAACCCAATTGATTTGTAAAGAAAATATGACTGAGATTAAGTGCTCATTCAGAGACTGGGGCATCTGTGAGGAAGTGCTTCCTAACATCCAACCTAAACCTCCCCTGGCACACCTTCAGACCATGCCCTCTTGTCACAAATTGCCTGGGAGAAGAGCCTGACCGCAACCTTACTACAATTTCCCTTTAGGTAGTTTTAGAGTGTGATAAGGTTCCCTCTGAGTCTCCTCTTCTTCATGCTAGACAGCCCCAGCTCTCTCAGCCTCTCCTCATAAGACTTTCCCCCTGATCCCTTCATCAGTCTCATTGCTCTCCTCTGGATCCACTGTAGCACGTGAATATCTTTCTTGAAGTGAGTGTCTCAGACCTGCACACAGTGCTTGAGGTAAGGCCTCACGAGTGCTATGTACAGGGACAGAATGACATCCCTAGTCCTGCTGGCCACACTATTCCTGATACAAGCCAAGATGGCATTGGCCTTCCATGCAACCAGGCTAAAGAACCGGCTTGATGGCCAGATCCAAAGAGTGTCTATCTATGGGTGCATGTCCAAGTGAAGACCAGTGACAGGTGGAGCCCCTCAGGGATCAATCCTGGTACCAGTCTTGTCCAACATCTTTGTCGGTGACATGGACAGAGGCATTGAGTGCACCGTCAGCAAGTTTGCTGAGCACACCAAGCTGTGTGGTGCAGCAGACAGGCTGGAGGGAAGGGATGCCATCCAGAGGGACCTGGACAGGCTGGAGAGGTGGGCACAAGCCAGCCCCGTGAAGTTCAACAAGACCAAGTGCAAGGTCCTGCATCTGCGTTGAGGCAATCCCAGGCACAAATCCAGGCTAGGCCATGACTGCTGGAGAGCAGCCCTGAAGAGAGGGACTCGGGGGTNGGGGCCTACAAAAAAGCTGGGGAGGGACTTTTTAGCCTATCAGGTAGTGACAGGACCAAGGGGAATGGAGCAAAGCTGGAGGTGGGGAGATTCAGAGTGGACATGAGAAGGAAGTTGTTAAGCATGAGAGTGGTGAGAGGCTGGAATGGGTTGCCCAGGGAGGTGGTTGAGGCCCCATGCCTGGAGGTGTTTATGCCAGGCTGGATGAGGCTCTGGCCAGCCTGATTTAGGGTAGGGTGGCCATGGCCACAGCAGGAGGGTTGGAATTAGATGATCCTTGTGGTCCCTTCCAACACTGACTGATTCTATGATTCTAATCTGGGCACACTTCTTGCTCGTGTTCAGCAGGTTGTCAAACAGCATTCCCAGGTCTCTGTCTGCCAGGCCACTCTCCAGACACACATCACTCAGTCTGTAGCCTTGCATGGGGTTATTGTGTCCAAAGTGCTACAAATCATTTTGCTTTTCTCACTCATCTTTCACAAACACTTCACCAAATACACATTAGCTACTTCTGTAGGTTTATCTGCTCAGTCTCCGGAGGACTTGTGTTGGCTGCCACCTACTTTACAAGCCCTAATGGATGCTCTATTAAAGCATCCTCCTTCACTCTGGAGAGTGGGATTATTTTTTTTTTTCCTGTCTTTTATGTCTGATTCCTGAAAGCTTTCTGGAACTCCTTCACTGGAGCTACACTGCTGAGCAAGGCTGAGAGTGTTTTGGCACAAAAAAATCTTTAGTGTCACAGAATCATCTTGTTAAAAAAAAATTCCTATCCTTTAGTGAAATATCAAAACGTTTTTTGCCATTGGATTTCATCAGCTCATCTTTGCTACTAGGGAGTTTGAATTGCTGCAAGTTTGAGCACAGGCATTTAATCTTCTGCTTTTCTCTCAATAAAAGTGTGCTAAGAAAGAACCTAAACTTTTACAGGCTTTCTCTTTTTCCTCAGGTAAAAGCCTAATTGGGTCACGATTCTCACCAAAACAATCCTGTTAACTATGCTTATGCAGTGAAGGATCTTGCAAATATTGTATATCACTCAACATTTTTCCAGGAAACTCATTAGAACGAGTTAACTTACTAGTAACTGTGTGAAATGGGTGGAATGTGAATATGTTAAAATGAGCAATGAACACAGCCTGAACAGTTGCATGATTTTATGATCATTTCAGATGCTCTGTACCTGGCAGTGATTAGATATAACAATGCAAAAATGTGCTGACAAATATGTGTGCAAGTTTGAGATTGCACTTCTCTAAAGGACCCTTATGTTAAGGAAAACTTTGTAACTGAGTTTTTATGAAGTACCACCTATAAGTGTATTTGTCTTAAAACTTGAGGAAGCAATGTAGTGTTAGTGGCTGTGGTGGGTTTAAACTGCCACAGTGACACTTTAAATCATGTATATGTGTGAGAAGAGTCATGTCTTTTAACTCAAAGAGTTCAATACACTTAGAATCATAGAATCAATTAGGTTGGGAAAGATCTTAAATATCACTGAGTCCAATTGTAATGTAACACTATCAAGTTCATCACTAAACTGTGTCTCCTCTGCCTCACTTCCAGCTACTGTCACAGGTCTACACAGATATCCTACAAAGCCTGTGTCCTCCCTTTCGGCTCCATGCAGATGCCTCAGAAGGATTCAAATGTCTTTGGATATCCTTGTTCAAACAAGTGAATTGAACTCTGTGTGAAAACTTACTGTCTGTCTCGGACTTTTTAGCTAAGATCTTTCAGGATGTAATGGAGAGAAACAAGGAACTTGTGAAGTAATTTTCTTGTGTCATCCTCAGAGGATGCCAAAATAAGGAGGAGTATCTGAAGGCATCTGTCTTTACTGATTGTAGAAACAGCCTTACATCCAAATTCACCATAGCCATCAGCAGTGTTGGACATGTTCATCTGGACTGATCATTCCAGGGTCCATCAAAATAATTGAGGAGAAATGGACATTTCTAAGAAGATTGATTTTACCTACTTTTTGTTGTCTAGTAGACATGAAACAATAAATTCCAACCTAGACATTGAACTTTTAGACTCTTTCAAAGTTTGGTGAAATGAATCCCAGATATACTGATTTTGAAGGAAAAACCCCAGACTTTCCTCTCTTTGCACATACATCTCCCACTGGTTGAGGTCAATATAGAAAACATGCAGATCCAAGCCTTTGAATTACAGTGATTAGAGAGTATTTGTATGAGGTTTTACTAACACATTTACTGAACCTAAATTCTGAAAGTAAACGTGGGATGTTTGTGTTGTATAATCTATGTTTCAGTTATGTGTATAGGAGAGAATTTCATATTATGGATCTTGGTTATACAGCTCCACACAGCTGTCAAATGAGAATTGTGTAATTAATGGTGAGCATTCAAACCCTAACTTGTAGCCATGGATGCACACCCGCCAAGCAGTAATGGGAGTGAATTTTCTCTTAGCATGCACGTATGGGCTAATGTGAATCACACTGTGAATTCCTCTCTTCCCATTGGCTATAAGAAAAGGAGGGTGGAAAAAAAGTGATGCCTTTATTTCAATTTTTGCTAGCACTAGTGTTCATCTGCCTTCTTAATTAGTCCTGCTGTGTGGCTGAGGCTCTACATAGGCTGTCATGCCCCAGTGAAGACCTATATATTATAATATAGTAATTATATTATTTAGCCTCACACTTTCCTGCATGGATGACTGTTTTCTCCTGCATGCTGCAAGCATTTGTATTTGTCAAATATGTAGCTGCTGTTTTTAACAACTGAAACTTACTCCTTTCAGTAGGGTTGGTCCAGTCTACTTTACAGTCTGTCCAGGTGACACAGTCACGTGTGGAGTACCGAAGATGAAAAAGGAGCTGTTACTCAACTGAAAGAATTTTTTTTAACAATCCTTTCTTTTTTTTTTTTTTTTTAAAACATATATAGTTACAGAATTAAAGTTCCTGACGGGAGAGAGGAAAACATTAAAATATGGAACTGAATTTTTGAGGCTGAAGCTTTAGCTTTAAAGCTCAGTTGTTCCTCTCAAGGTTATTAGGTGTGCTTCACTGGACAGATTCCGTGAACGTTATCACTTCTTTCAGTGTACTCAAATATGAATCAGATGCCTAACTTTACTATTATTTCTGATTTTCACCTACTGCATTTTAAGCACTGAAATTAGTAATTTTTTACTTCATTTTCACCATTCAGGGCAGGGATATTTTTTTTAATCTGGAGTATTGTGGTTATGTAATCTCAGACTCACACAGTCTTATATCCACAGTTAACATATTGTTGTCCATCCACTGACCAAATCTCTTGCTTAATCTTTGGCATTCATCTTCTAACAGCATGAGAGGATCTGCATGACCAAGTAACCTGTGAACAGCCACTAAAGAGTTATGCATATCAAGAATTAATAAAGTAATTAAATAAAGCTTATCAGAAAATCATTATTACTTTTTAAACAAAACTGGTTTCAACTTAAGCAATACTATGGAATCAATGAAGTATTTTTCTGGCTTTTGATTATGAATAAAAAAAGACTATGTTATGATTTTAAAATGTGAGTGAGACTATAAATGTACTTTTTCATCCCACTCCTATTTTGTGTGTTGAAATTAAAGGGTTACCATCTGTTCAGTAGGCTTCTTCTTCCGTACTGTTACCTGCTATCAAGCAGTCCGGGATAGCTAGCAAGTATTAGACATCTATATACTGGGTGTCTGCAATCCAGTGAGGTGAAATTCATCTTGTCCCTGTAGAAATTAGAAAATATCAAGTCTCTTTTAGCCTCACAGACAGGTGAGGAGGAAGCCTGTGGTATGACATAGCAGAATGTCATTGAATTTAGCTTCTGTTCTCTATTAGAAATCCTAGATTCTGTTGTGGGATCCACCCAGGTTTCCCTGCCAGAAGCAATCATTAGCAGCATAAGGAAGTTATTTTAAACTTACAGACCTTCACTACCCCAACTGTCTACCTTGGGAAAGCGTCTGCTTCCTGAAAAGGCATGTGGATCTGTGGTGGAGCCAGGACAGCAAATGACAAGCAGAATGAGATGTAGAAAATTACAGAGGAGCAGTAGGCATAGTGAGAAGTCCTCTGAAAAGTTACTAAAGGACCTCTATTTGTTTTTGTGACCTGATGCTAAATCACGTGGTCTCAACCTGTTAATGTGGATTTGCCCAAACTGTACTGACAGACATGAATGGGGTCCAGCACCTGGGAGTCTATATGAAGTCATCAATCCTTCAAATTAGGTCACTGTTTTCTCCACCAAGTATCCACACAGTGTATTTTCTGACCAACTCCCTTGTTTGGCACACAATGGAGAGAGCAAAAGTCTCCTCTATTTCTCTGGAGTCTCCAATTGTGAGCATCCTTCGGACACCTGCATTTAAAGATAAAAAGCACTTGAGAGGAACCTTCTTTTGGTTCTTTAAAAATTCAGTGTGCTTTTTTTTTTTTTTTCCAAAGAAAGGAATGAACTGATTTTATATGGATCATTAGGATGAAAAAAAGAGAAAAACTGTTTGTGTGTGCATATGAGATATAGAAGACTGAATATTAAATGAGAATGTCTGTGACAATGTATGGTGACATCTGATTGATACTTCTGCAAATTAACTCTGAGTGGTACAGAGTTCCATGTCATGGGCTACTGATGCACACACTTTTCCATGGGCATTTTATTCAGAGAACTCCCATTTTCTATATTTATCTATCAGCTGAGCACCCAGTGAAGACTTAAATCCCTTATTTCTTTTGCTGTTTAGTGGACCTTAAACACCCAAGGACAGAGAACCCATGCAGAGTTATATATTTTTTTGCTGGTATATAACCATTCTTAACAAGAATAATTTCACTTCTTTTATATAAGGTGGCATGCAGCCTTCACTAGGGGCCTGATCCTGCAAATGCTGAACATTTCTTTGGATTAATTTAATGCTTCAATTCCCCTTTAGCTACAGTGCCTAGCACCTCTCGAAATCAGCTGATAAAACTGTCAAGGAACAAAGAGCATTGCTTTCCAAAAAGCAAAAAGATAGTGTTATTTACCAGATCTGTAACAATGGGTAATATTGCTTAATGGGATATTCACCCCAACTGCAGGGCAGAATGCAACATCTCAAATTGAAATTTGTCCAAGATGCTGGGAATATAATTCTATTATAGGTGCAATGACATATTTATTCCTACTTGAAGACAATAATCTTTTGTAATAATTACTTCCTAACATTTTTTTCCAATAGTGTTTGGGAAAACACCCCTTGTTAGTGCCTCAATTAAAAACAAAGACCAACATTTTAAAAGCTAACCAAACAAAAAGATTTATGATTTCACAGCTTAGTCATGTGAAGATATCACAGGATCACAGGATGTTAGGGGTTCGAAGGGACCCAACGAAATCATTGAGTCCAACCCCCTGGCCAGAGCAGGACAATACTATCTAACACAGATCATAGAGGAACACATCCAGACAGGCCTTGAAAGTCTCCAGAGCAAGAGACCCCAAAATCTCTCTGGGAAACCTGTTCCAGTGGTCTGTGACCCTTACAGTAAAAATGTTCCTCCTTGTTTTGAGGTGGAACCTCTTTTGCTGCAACTTACACCCATTGCTCCTTGTCATATATATATGTTTCTTACATAGTGCTCAGCTAGCGTTGTGTTCCCTACCCTATAGTAAGACAGTAGTGATCCAGTAGTTTGAAGTTTGGAATTTTCCAGGTTGCAGGAAATAGTGCTATTTTTAGTGTGTTTTCTGTTCTGAAACAAAGTAAGGCAATATGTAGAACCTGCTAACAGAATGAGAAACAGAAGAAACAATAAGTTTATCAGACATCTGAATCACAGCAAAACCTGTGGTATTCTTGAGTCAAATATAACATTTTGTTTCTTGACTGGCTGGAAGGCCAAGCCCCGAGAGTGGTGGTGAATGGTGCCACATCCAGTTGGCAGCCAGTCACTAGTGATGTTCCCCAAGGATCAGTGCTGGGCCCAGCCCTATTCAACATCTTTATTGATGATCTAGATGAGGGGATTGAGTGCAACATCTGTAACTTTGCAGATGACAGCAAGCTAGGAGCAGGTGTTCATGTGTTGGAGGGTAGGAGAGCCCTGCAGAGGGACCTAGACAGGCTGCATGGGTGGGCAGAGGCCAATGGGATGACATTTAACAAGGTCAAGTGCAGGGTTCTGCACTTTGGCCACAACAACTCCAAGCAGCGCTACAGGCTAGGGACAGAGTGACTGGAGAGCAGCCAGGAAGAAAGAGACCTGGGGATACTGGTAGATAGTAGGCTGAAGATGAGCCAGAAGTGTGCCCAGGTGGCCAAGAGAGCCAATGGCATCCTGGCTTGTACTGGGAACAGTGTGGCCAGTAGGACGAGGGAGCTTATTCTTCCCCTGTGCTCAACACTGGTCAGGCCACACCTTGAGTACTGTGTCCAGTTCTGGGTCCCTCAATTCAAGAGAGTTGTTGAGGTGCTGAAATGTGACCAGAGAAGGGCAACGAAACTGGTGAGAGGCCTGGAACACAAACCCTATGAGAAGCAGCTGAGGGAGCTGGGATTGTTTAGCCTGGAGAAGAGGAGGCTCAGGGGGGACCTCGTTGCTGTCTACAAATACCTGAAGGGAGGTTGTAGCCAGGTGGGGGTTGTTCTCTTCTCCCAGACAACCAGCAATAGAACAAGGGGACACAGTCTCAAGTTGTGCCGGGGGAAGTATAGGCTGGATGTTAGGAGGAAGTTCTTGCCAGAGAGAGTGATTGGCATTGGAATGGGCTGCCCAGGGAGGTGGTGGATTTGCTGTCCCTGGAGGTGTTCCAGAAAAGACTGGATGAGGCACTTAGTGCCATGGTTTGGTTGGCTGGATAGGGCTGAGTGCTAGGTTGGACTGGATGATCTTGGAGGTATCTTCCAGCCTGGTTTATTCTATGATTCTATGATTGATGGAAGTTAACTTTAATGTTACATTCAGACCATTCTCTATGGTTGTCTGAAGCTGCACAGCCATATGAGAATAAAAACACCGAGTCATTTCTATTTTCCTTTTTCCCAGGTTTTGTGTTAGTGGTGAGCAGCATTTCTGAAAATGGGTTTTCACTTCTGCCTTTTGGTATGAGTGGTCTAACTTGAGTTGGCTCAGTCATAGCCTATGAGCTCCAAGTGTCTCCTGTTCAGTCTCAGACATGGCTCCAATTGAGACTGTTTTACTTTAGACTTGGACAAGAGCAAGAAGACATTACTGTTGCCACAATGGAATTTTCATGTAGCTGCATCAATTTCTTTCTCTCTCTCATTGTATTTTTGGACACCGAAAGCATAATGGGTCCTCTTCAGGCCCCAAGGGATTAGGCAGTCACCTATATTAGTAAAACAAAGATACAAAGGAGCATATACATCAATGTTCTCGAGTGTTTAACTATTCAATATATTGATGTCCCTTTACAAAGGGTTGTGAGCCAAAAGGGGAAAAAAAAACCATAATGAATTTCAGTTCTAGTTGAAAAAACAATTGGACAGCTATGATGAATCATCCCCTATAAAAAGAGAAAATACTGTAACTTTGCTATTGTTTTCAGATCAGACACAACACTTTTGCTCTGAGAGGGCTGTGAGCTGGAGAGATATTTTGGGGAGTATTGACATGTAAATAAACCCATTGAGTATTGTCCTCGGCTCTGGACTTCTTAACATTAGAATTGCCATACGGCAGAGCTCTCCAAGTAGACAAAGTAATAAACAAACTGCTCATATATTGCAAGCTGCTGAGTTTATCTGGGAAGGATTTGGGTCTAATGAAACCAAGTCCTGCAGCTCATGTTTGCCATCCACCTGACTGAAGGAAACAGCTTTGTATCTTTAGAGATCATCTAGTCCAGACCACTTCACAGTTGGCAGTTTCTCAGAGCTCCATCCAACAGGACCTCGAATGCTTCTAGGGCTGGGACTTCTACCACCTCCCAGTGAAACCTGTATTTTGGCACCCTTACTGCAGAAAATATCTTCCATATACCTAGTCTACCTCTCACCACTTTTAGTTTAAAACCATTACCTCTTGTCCTCTAAGAAAAAGCACTTCTGAAATGGTCAGTCTTTCTATAGGCCTCCTTTCAGTATTAAAAGGCTGCAATAACATCTCACTGGGACATTCTCCAGGCTGGACATCCCCAGTTCTTGACTTCACCTCTGTTGCTATTTGATCTAGGTGATGCTGCTGTGGAAGAGGAATAAAGCCAGAGGAATAAAGCTAGAGGTGTTCAAGAAAAGACTGGATGAGGCATTTAGTGCCATGGTCTAGATGACTGAATAGGGCTGGGTAATGAGTTGGACTGGATGATCTTGGAGGTCTCTTCCAACCTGGTTGATTCTATGATCTCATCAGCATAAAGTCACAGTGTGACAAAGTGTTTTCTGGATCTGGACAAGAGATTCTAAGACACATCTAGTCTCTCAGTAATTCTTACACTTTCTTTGGAGGAAAAGCTTTATTCTTTTCTGTCGTTTCAGAAGGGGCAATTTGGGAGCAACTCCAATACAGCCTAACAGATAAGCTTTTAAGTGCTGAAGTCAGTATAAAATTGGTTAAAGGAAGGAAATATAAAACCTTTAACTGTATATTGTGCCTAAAAATTAATACATACACAGATTTACTACCTTTTTTACCAGGTAATGCTAATACAAAGAGATGATATTGCAGTTTCAAGTTAAACATCTCTTTTACATAAGCCATTAACTTATATAAGCTTATCAACCCGTCTTGAACTGTTTGAACAGTGAAATTATCTCCTGTAAGAATTTTTGAAATTACTTGCTTTTCTGAATCCACCTGAAAAAAAAAAGAAGATGGTGAAGGTTTATTAAAGAAATGCTAAAAAGCTTTTCTAACTGAAAAATCTTGGGATGAAAAGGGCAGTATTTTTAACAGAGTGGATTTGTTATATTGAACTGGACTTCCAAAAAAAATGTTATATGTTGATTCTCCCAAAATGAGAACAGAAGAATTTTACTGAATCCTGTAGGAGTGCTGTGTTTTGGCAAAACATTTGCAGTTGGAAAAAAAAATATTGATGTCTAAAACTTTTAATTCTCCAACATTTTTATTAACATACAATTTGAATAATGTCAAACAGGTCCTATATTTGTTTGAAACACTGTGCAGAGATGAAATTATGCTCCTAAGATAGCTTAACACAATCATGCACAAGTAAGTGTTAAACCACATATTAAGTACTAAAATATCCAATTAAAATAACTTAGTAAACAAATGGGAATTGTGAATTAGAGACTCTAAAGATACCAGTTACCCAAACAGTTTTCATGCTTCATGTGTGTGTATCTGTGTGCAGATAAGAGTGTGAGTTTCTATATCAATAATGACAGCTAGCAGCTACGAGCATGTAAAAATAAAACAAGCAGAAAAGACTTTTGCATGAGTAGAGCATCATCTGCCACTTCAACAACTTTGCTTTACCATTTGTTTCCAAAATGATTATTAATTCTCTGCAAAACAGATTATTTTGTTTGAATGTCTAAGTATTTCAAAATAAGGGTGATAAACGGGGAGTTGATATGGAAGTGTAAGGAACGTCTCAGGGCTCAGAAATTTGAGGAAACATAAATCTGGTACAACTTCCTCTCAAAATTTTTCTGCTACTTACAGATGGTTTATAATTGTGATATAATCCCAGAACTGGAAAAAGAGAGGAACCAGAAACATTCAGTCTAGAATCATAGAATCAGTCAGGGTTGGAAGGGACCACAAAGATCATCTAATTCCAACTCTTCTGCCATGGGCGGGGACACCCTACCCTAGATCAGGCTGGCCACAGCCTCATCCAGCCTGGCATTAAACACCTCCAGGCATGGGGTCTCAACCACCTTCCTGGGCAACCCATTCCAAGCTCTCACCACTCTCAATGATGAAGAACTTCCTCCTCACATCCAGTCTGAACCTACTCATCTCCAGCTTTGCTCCATTCCCCTTGGTCCTGTCACTACCTGATAGCCTAAAAAGTCCCTCCCCAGCTTTTTTTTTATAGGCCTTTTTCAGATACTGAATGGCCACAATAAGGTCACCTCAGAGCCTCCTCTTCTCCAGACTGAACTCCAAAAGATAGTTTATAATTGTGATATAACCACAGAACTGGAAAAAGAAAGGAACCAGAAACACTCAATCTACATACTAATCACTTCTGAACCACAGAATTTGATGTGTGACAATAGATGGATGAACAATTATATTTTCTGGACTAGAGGGACCCATTTTCCTCCCTAGTTTTATGCAGTGCTAATTCTATATATTTTTATTCTGAAGTTCACTGAGGATTCAATTATTCAGAAATTATTTTAAATAAAATTAAATTTTCTTTTATTGAAAGTTCGACTAAAAGTGCCTATCTGCACATGCCTATCTGGATGAAAAAATAGTGCAGGGAAGAATTAAATACAAGAAAATAATTTAAGTCCTGTTAATAGAAAATTCTTCTAGTGCCTTCTGCTTATGGAATAAGTCAGTTTCTCAAAAGTTCAGCAGGGCCTTTTTTGCTATTGGGTGCTATTACCTGCTCAATATTAATCTTTCTTTTCTATACTAATGTCCCGGGTTAGGGTGGATCCCTCTCCCGGTAGAATAAACTCACCACACCATGGATTTTTTTTTGGAAAGTGTGATGGTTTGGGTGTTCCCCGCCCCCCACACTTTAGAAATCACCCAGACTAGACTCAGCCAGTACTGGAAATTTGAATGAAGCTTATATTTACAGCTAGCACAATTTACAAGCAGATATTTACAGTACATACAGTTATATACAGAAATATACAAGGTAAAAGTAATACAGAAGCACAACAGCCCTCCCAGAAACCTGAGTCCCCAGGAGAGGCTCTCAACCACCCCCTCACCTTCCCCCTACCTCTCTCAACCTTACCCCAGTCCCAAGGAAGAGTGGAGGTTTGGCCAAGAGGATTGAGAAGCAAGGTGAATCAGCCACAAAAGCAAATGGAGGGTGAGTCTAGAAACCAAGATGTAGTTCAGCCAGCAGACCGAGCTCCCCAGCAGGCAGAGAGCCGAGAGCGAAGAGAGCAAGCAAGTGACTTTATCTAATGTTTTTCTTTTCCTTTCTACACATCTCAGCAAGACTGTGAGCAAAGTAGACCTCACCATTGTTTTCATTGCTCAGCCTATGATCTAATTCTTCTCACCAAAACATTCTAGCTAACTTCAAACTAGCACAGAAAGTCAGAGAAAAGTGAAATTGTATTTCTTATAGTTTAAATATAACAGTATAAGGAGAAATAAACTACTAAAGAAAAACAGTAACCTTAAGGAAGATGGGGAAGAGGTCAAGTGGTGGTGAAGCAGCAAAGCATCAGCATCCGAAACAGCAGTGGGGGAAGATAGCAGCAGGCGCAGCTGAAGCAGCAGAAGCCAGCACAAGCTATGCTTCCAGACATAAAGCTCTTGTTGCTTGTCGTGGAGGGCCCATAGGCCCAAAATAGGCTTATACATACTTTGTCTTGCCTGGACATGTTTTTCTGCCCAAACCAGAGGTAAACACATTAAATGGACAAAAGAGGCACAGTATACCTGGTGCCATAAAGTCTGCCCTGCCCAGGGCCCAGGTTGTGTGACGCGGTTGTATAAGTGGTTGTATGGGCCCATGTGTTTAGCTTATGGCCCACCGGGTGCAAGGCCCATGCTCTTCCCATATATGGGGAAAGAGACCTGTGGACCCTTCCTAAAATGGTATGTTTTGGCTGACTGCCAAAGGCCAATTGGATGATATCATGGCCAAAGGACCATTAATCTCGGCCCACATCTGATAAATAGGGCAATCCAGGTAAACAAGATGCTCTCTCTGTTCACCTCTCCCTGCCTACCCTCTGCCTGGGGCTACTACCTTTGTTGTCACTTTACGTGCTTCTTTGTTCCATGACACTTCTCATCAATCTGGCCGATGATCAAACTACGCGTTCCTGGCCGGCCTGCTTCTCCAGCCCGCTGTGCCAGCCTGAGGGCCACCTTCTAGCTGTACGCAGCACTCAATCAGACTGCTCCAGCCCACAAACCTGGAACCCTGCCTTGCCCAGGTGGCTGACCACCCAATGTCTGAGAGCCACGGAAGACCTCTATCGTGCCCATGAAACCTTCTCAGAGGGCGTGCCCCAATTTGAATTGAACTATCATCTCCACGTGAAATCAACCACCTGGCTTTCACCATATATATATTTTGGGAACACAGGTACTGAGACTTCCAACTAGTGAATATTTGAACTCTCTTGATTTGAGTTGCTGAAAGAATTTCATTAACTTTATCAGTGGCAGTTTATGCCGCGGGACTCTCTAATCGCAACCATTTCTAAAACCTTTACCAAATTGCTTAATTTGGTTGTATATAGACATTCTGCAAAATAGTTTTACCAACTGTATCAAAGAACTTGTGTGGGTTAGTTGTATCTAAGTTTGGGGGAAAGTTCTCTTTGTATATATTAATAAATTATTCAATAACCTTTACATCGATGTCCCAGGTTGAGGCTAGAGGGTTAAAATTTTTTTCTGGGGACTAGAAGATTGTTATTCAATTCCATAGTTCTGCTATCTCTTTCTAGACTCACAAGGTCAGTTTGTTCTCCTTTCCTCCTCCTCCTGCCCTGAGTGTGTGGCAGGAGCCACTTTATTGGGAACATGTAAGCAGTAGGCCTCTTGGCTGGCTGGAGGCGTTGGTTGTGGGGGGGAGGATTGGAGCACTGGGAAGGTAGATTCAGTTTTTTTGGGGAATGGGGAAACTTCAAGGGGGTTTGCCATGGATGGGAAAATTGCTTTGTAAGATCTATCGCTGTATTTCTCTCTCTCTCTAAGTACAATTCTGTATTTTCTCTCCAATTTGATCAAAAAGTTTAATTTCTCTCGCCTATCTTTAGTAAACCCACGACAATCAGCCTCATTATATCTCACCCCAAACTCAGACTCAAACCCCTCTGTAACATTGCTCCAATGAAATTATATTAACTTATCCATTGTTACCATTATATGGCCTATCCCTAGAATGTTCACCTCTCCCCTATGTCTAAGCTAGAAATCTACCTCAAATGGTCATGTCATAAATAAAAGGCATAAACTTACGTTCATGCAAAATAAGGCTTTTAATGGAGTCACAGGAATCAAGCAATGTACAGGCCTGGGTGCGCGGCGAGGCTCCGCTCTACCCTAACGCACACCCTTTGTTTTCAGTCTTCCCTTTTAAAATCCTATTCTATTACATATTCATTACTAATTCTAAGGAAAGGTTGGATTTGCCTTATCAGTTCCAAGAATGGGAGGTATCTCTTCCGTGCATGTCTCTTTTTAGCTGATGGTCCTTCTGGTGGTCTTCAGTGATGAAGTAAGGGGTCTTCCTCAAGTGTCCCTTTCATGAACTCGAAACTAGTAGTGTCCTTTGTATGGCTCTTCCTCTGCTCATGCGCAAAGGCTGTCTCTTCCACCTGTTTCACTCCTACACCAGCCCTTCTAGTTTCTAATTATTTATTGCTCTGTTATCTTAAGCTAAGTGCATACTTTTGTAGTGGTGCAAGGGACTGTATAACTCCTTTCAAAATCCCTAGTCCCCTCTGTCTGTGGCCTCTTGCCATGAACTGATCGTATCAAACATTTATTTGTCACAGCCACAACTAAATTGCTGTAAAATACTAGTAATTACTTAAACCTGAATGACATCTGTGACTGACCACTCATGACTTCAGCTTCTATTCTGTTCAGCATGTTGCTTAAAGATTTGTTTGGAATTATATCCTCATTGAAAAAATAAATCTTCTCATTGTAGCATCGCTTCCTATAATGAAGATGAAGTTTATTTTCGATCAGCTTCCTCAGGATATTTTTAGTGGTGAAAGATACCTCTCTTGAGCTAAGAGAAAGTTACCCTGAGAGACAGTGAAAGGAATAGAGATGTAAAATGCAAGAACACACAGAAATGCCCAGGTATTCCTTCTGTGAGTGAAAAGGAATCTGCACTTAACAACCTGTTTGAGTCAGGAAACCTATTGAGTGTTGCGCTAAGCTGTGATTTGAAAAAGCATTGATCAGACTCAGTGCTAATTCTTTCACTGTGTTTTATGGGAGTGAGGTAAGTTCTCTTCCCATTGAACTGATGGTAGCCCTGCCATTGATTTCATTTGGAGTAATAGCATCAGCCCAAGTGTCTGTTGCAGGACAATAAAGTACAGTTTATTTAAGTGCATGAGAGGATTTTATGAGACAACAAAGTACATGGACTACAGAGAGCAGAAGCAGCAAATAATGTAGACAAGTAAGACAAACAATTCCAGGCTTTGTTCTTTGCAGTCTACCATTTTTCTTTATCTGTTGATTACAAATCCCAAATTTTGAATCTTTTCAGCTGTTAACTGCCCACACTAGTTCTTCTTTATTCAATTCATATTCTGCGTCTAAATACTGATTTTCTTCAAAAAGATCTTTGCAATAATTTAATTCCTGGGAATTTCTCCCCCACCTTCCTCAGCCTATTCGATTATTCCACTTTCTATGTCAAGCCACGCCACCTGAGCTTTCTAAATCATCAGGCCACTCTCATAACAGTGTTCCATCTGTACTCACTACTATTTTAAAACTTATTTCAATGTACTAATTTACTGTGTGAAACAATCCAATAATCTTGTTAAGCTATTTCTTTTCAATTGTATGCATCACTTCTTCTGCTTCATTACTCCCTTAGGAAGGTCCTGAAGGCTTTGTTTAAAGTTGCCTTGGGGTTTCAGGAATTTTCATTACTTCAGACTGCACTTCCTTTCATTTCCTTGCTTGTCAGTAGTAAGGGCGTGCATTGGAATTTGGTTAGCATTCAGAATTTGATCTACTAAATTTTAAACTGCAAACATTGAGTAGCTTTTAAAATCCTCCTACTACCACCTACAAAAAAAAAAAAATTAAAAAGTATTCATTCACAGGCACACTGCTTGGAAAAAATAAATTAAAAATAATAAATAAATAGCAATAATAATTTAAAAATAAATAGAATAACATACTGGAGAACCTTCAGCTGAAAGGAAAAAGAGAAATAGAAGATGTAGAGTTGTCTAGTGGCATAATAGGAATTAGAAATGGACACTAAGATGCAAGAAATACACATTTTCCCCTGCAATGTGTTTGGTTCATTGAAATATCTTTGACTGGTATTAGAAATGTACCTACTTATTATGAAATTCAGAAAATATAAAGAAAAAAAAAAACAAAGAAAAAAGAGGAGAAAAACAAAACTCACAGTAAACAGAATAAACAGTACATTTCCCTCTTGGTCCTTCTTAGTTATGATGCCAATTTTATCCTTTCATGAAGACTTTTGGGTTGTGTTGTTTTTTCAATTAAATCAACTGCAATTATTATATTTACTGTGCATGCTCTCTCCTACTCAAGACCAGGCTGGATGGGGCATTAAGCAGTCTGGTCTATGATCAGCATGGAAGGTGCCCCTGCTTATGTCAGGTGAATTGGAACTAGTTGACTGGATAGGGCTGGGTGCTAGGTTGGACTGGATGATCTTGGAGGTCTCTTCCACCCTGGTTGATTCTATGATATATAAGGCCACTTCCAATATAGTCAGTAAGCTATCATTCATTAAGCCGTTTTAGCTTCACACGTGTTGAGAAATCAACAGTTTACTCTGAATATCTTTGAGCTAAAATCATGCAATAATTTCACATGCAAGTTGCTTTAAATTGTAGAAATAGGGAAATGTGACCAAAGTATGCTAGTTTGAAGCTAGCTGGAGCAATATTTTGGTGAGAAGAATTAGATTATAGGCTGTGAAAAGGAAGCAATGGTGATGTCTACTTCACTCATAGGCTTGCTGAGCTGTATAAAACCAAAACACAAACATAGATAACAGAGTTGGTCTCTGGCTCTGGCTCCCTGCACTTTTCTCCCTAACCTGCTGTCTAAAAAATCCCTCTGTTTTCTAACACCACTGGCCAATTCTCCAAACTCACTTTGAATGTAAGGCAAAGTCTAGGGTAAGGTAGAGAGGTGGAATAGAGGTGAAAGGGTGGTTGGGAGCCCCTTTTGGGGACTCTGGTTTCTGGGAGGGCTGTTGTGTTTCTGTATTATTATTTTTAACTTGTATATTTCTATATATGGCTGTAAATATTGTAAATACCCGCTTGTATATTGTGCTAAGCTGTAAATATAAAGCTTTATTTCTTGGCTTCCAGCTCAGCTGAGTCTAGTCTGGGTGACTTTCTTAAGTGTGGGGGAGTGGGTAATACCCAAAGCATCACATAAAGTGATGGTATTATTGAAACAGCTGAATTTTCATATGGCTCATTTGTGAGGCAGCAAAGCAATGGTGGAAAGTTTGAAGAGAAAAGCACTAGGGAAATACAGGTATCAGTTTCAAGAAAAATCCACTTTAACTAGCCAGTCTGTATGATGTTTTAATCAGCCCAGTCTGTACTTCAGAAATTATCATCAGCTATAAATGGCTTCACCAAAATTATTTTATTCTCTCCCTTAGTCCTTGGACAAAGAATTTGAGAACGTCTCTGCTCCATCTTGTTCTTTCTTAATAAGGTATGAGGTAATACGGTCGAGCAGAAGTTTTCTGAAGAACTCTGAGAGAATAGCACTCATAAGATTGCATACTTAGTAGTACGTCTGAGCATATTTAATTGCAGGACGTTAACAAGATATTGAAGGAGGTAGTGAATTGCCCAAATTGTACTGACATAAATCAGTGTACTACAATCTTCCTTTAAGAATAACAAAGAGGGTCATGAGCAAATGTATTTTAGTGTCTTGAAGTGTTTATCAAGTCCTTTGCCTATAATTGAAATATTACTGGAAAGAACCCTGAGATGTCATCACCATAGAGGGAAATCCTTTCAGTGCATGCAATGATAGATATTCCTTATCTTACATGCCAACAAAACTTTTTGCCTGTTGTAATAGAGAATCTGTTTGAGGTTACTGTCCAAAGATAAATTGAGATAAGCCAGAAATGAAATTAATATGAAGAAGGAAATGCTATGATGAATTAGAAAAAAACCACAATACGTCCTTCCGTAGAAAGAGTCTTTTTTCTATTATCAAGAACGCTTTTAACCTTGACGGTACCCATTTTTGTCCCTGGTTTCTGCTGTGCTTGCTTTATTTAGCAACTGGCCAAAAGGCTTCATCCTGGTTACACTAATTATTGGTGAATTGCAGGCTTGGTAGTTGTCTAAAGGATGATGATAACTGGAAAACTGCAGCTGGATCGAAATGTGGCAGTCCACCTGCTAAGAAACAAAGAAGAATAAGAGAGCATCAACCAAGTGCCTTATTCTCTGCAGTGGCTTCATAGTTCATCTCAATCAACCTCCAAAGGTTTCAGAAGTGGAGTTCTCCTGTAGTTGTGCAATAAAAACAGTGGGAAAAGTAAGTTTTCCTAACTTAAAAAGATGCAGTAAGCAATGATGTCCAAGTCTGTATCTGAACTGTATAGTATTGCAAAGGGAAGTCATGTAGCAATACTTGGAATGAAATTTAAACAGACCATCATTTGAAAACCCTTGTTTGTAATGTTTCTATACTAGAACTGAGTTCTTTTCAAATTGACACTAACACTGCTATAGTTTAGAATGAGTTGGTTTCACTATATTTTTAGATATTATTTCTTAAATAATGTATCTGCAATGATAATTTAAATTTTTCTCTGTGGATCATTCTGCCAGGTTAAAACTAAAATAACTTGTGAATACTTACGATATTGATACATGCCATAAAGAATTCCTTCAACTGTTATTGTCCAGTCTGACAATAAAAACAAAATCAAATCTGAAAATGCTGAAAATTGGTTTTCTTATTTTGTGACTGCTTCTTCTTAATATATTCTAGTTCTTTCTATATTGTATTCAAGGCAAAAGCAATAAAAAGCAATTGTTTTCATAAAAGATGTGACATACACATTCCTTCAGCATCATGTTTATGAAGGCAATACCCAAGAGATTATTTTAAAACTACTAGCATTACAGATTTCAAGATACACACATCCTTAGCTTGGCTTAAATCCTTTACAGTCCCTTGATTTAACTTCACTGCTAATATGCTTGAATGAAGTGCGTGTATGTGTGTGCAATATTTGCTTCTGTGAAGAGCGACTTTTCTACTGCGACAGTTGATAGTGGAGAGCAACTGTACAGAGAGCATATGAGAAACAGTTTATAATTTTAGTTTGAATATNGCAGCAGAAGAGGACAGCCCAGCATGAAGTGCCCAAGCAAAGTGCCGAGCAAAAGTGACCTAATCTTTGTTTTGCCTTTCTTTTGTACACATCTCAGCAAGACTGTGAGCGAAGTAGACCTCACCACTGTTTTCATTTCTCAGCCTATCATCTAGTTCTTCTCACCAAAATACTCTAGCTAGCTTCAAACTAGCACAATATAGTAAACTGAAAGGAAAATATTTTCACTATGCTTAGTTCTGAATGAATATATTTAGAAAGATTTCCAGAATAGATAAATGGACAAATTATGAAGGAAAAAGTGGCAAAGGAAGATTCAAGGTAAGAATAGTAAAGGAATATAAGAATGTTATTTGCCTACAGGATTAGGCATTGCCATTTTCCAGAGAGATAAGCAGTACATAAGAAAGGAGTAGCCTTTTGAAGAGTCTATAGAAATAGATAAGACCTTACACAATTTTGAAACTGTCTATTTGACTTCCACTGATTTTAACTGGAGCAGATGTCTGAATTTCTTTTGAGAATCCTGCACATTACATGCCAGTGCTTTTCATTGCTCTTTAAAACCTATCATTGAACATTTTTGTACCTTTCTTTGTATGAGGAAATGATGTGCATTGGTTGTATATATATATACACACATTCTTTTTGGAGCTGAGTTCTAGGTTTTCATATACGGTACATTTAGTAAAAGGAGACAATATAAAACCTGCACTGAAATTCAGTAGCTATGCATTTGATCCATAGCACTTAGTAGATGAGCTGAGACATCTATACAAGTTGGGAAATTCCCTTAATATGTTACTTTGTTAGTTATCAGACAGAAAATAAACAGGAAAACCTAACTTTTTTATCTAATATGATACAAATTTTAACATCCATTATGAAAAAAATCTCTGAAATGCTATCATATTTTGTAACAAATAATTAGAGTCTTTAGTTCTGGCCAGATCCTATTTGGTCAAGTTAATGAATAAAAAACATTGAGATTTTAATTCATTCTACAACGTGTCAACACCTACAGTTTTGACATCTGTGCTTGAATTAGTGTTCATATGCTAAATTCAGAGGTATGGACAAAACATTTTACTAGAACAGAGGTTATAAATCATTTAAATCTCAAAAGCATCTCAAAAAGACTGTAGAATATTTTTGCCTTTTTTCTCTGTACTGTCTAAAATGAGGCTTCCATGTGATAAGGGGTGGAAATTGTAAGTAACAGCATCCCCTGACAGCAGTGGGCTACCTTGCTCTAAAATAAATCTGGCATGTGCAATTAGCAGTGCTATACACAAGCTGTCAATTTACCATTTCGTTGCCTGCTTCGTGCATACCACTTCTAGGGAAAAAACTTGCCTGGATTGTTCTATTTTTTTTAGTAATTTACTTGTAGAAACCTCTTACAGCTGTGTTTCTGGTGATGTGAGGAAAAAAACTCAGTTGTTTTTTTTTTGTTGTTTTTTTTTTTTTTTTTGGTTTAGGAATAAAGGAGAATTTAAGAAAAGGATAATTTGTTATGGTGTTATACTTCAGAGAATTATTTTATGAAAACAAACACTAACATTCAGGCCTGAAGTACTTGGTTTGGTATTTTCTCTTTCAACTTAAAGGATACCCTTGCCAGGAAAGACAAATCACTCACTTCCAGATCTCAGTCAATTGCTTCAAGAACTGCTGGAGAGTTTCGCTGCTGAAGAATTAACTTTTTAGCTACCAGAGCTCTCAAAAGTGACAGATTGCCTGACACATAGCTTGAAAGATCATGTGGGAAGGTGAAATTTAGCACTATTTATGATTTCCTCCCTGGAAAGAATTGATTTTATTTCATTGCCACAGAAGCTGAACTGAACATCATATATTCTGGATTCATCTTTCACAACATGCTCTTGGTATTAGTTCTAAGAGTAGCATGAGACAGTGTGACTGGAGCTTGAAGATTATGGGTTTTTGAACTAATCCTACTTTTTCATTGGTTCTAGATTAGACAAAGAGTAGCACTTTCATATCATTCCTCTTGGGTTCCAAATAGGTATTACAAAGGCAAATGCTTCAGACTTTACATTCTCTAAGAGCAGGGTCATCTCAGCTGTTGGAAGTTACTTACTATAGTGTTGATAGATGTTCCAAACACAATTACAGCAGTAATCAAGAAAAAACAACATCATAAATTAGCAATCTCAATTAATCATTAAATACCCCAGCATAGTGTCAAAAAAAGTTCCAAATCTGTAAAAAACAACTCAAGCACTCAAACAATTTCAGAATCAAGATTTTATATTTAGCTTTAAAAAACAAATCCATTATGACATATATTTGATTGTACCACAATCCTCTCTGAAATAGAAATATTATATACTGACTTGTCTGGTGTTTTATCTGTCACCAATCTGACGCACCACGCTCAATAACTGATGATGATGATGATGATGGCGATGATGATAGGATGATATTTAGGAATAATTCTTCTGACTGTTGTCTGAAAAAAATTGCCTCCATTTTGTACATACAGTTGGCATTTTCATAAATGAAACAAACACCTGCATGCACAAGCAGTCCTAGCTCATATAAATGCAAAGTTTATGAGTTTGGACATCTGTGTTTGCTAACAGTTGTCACCATAATTTAGAGGGTCTTTGGAAGTGAAGGGTTATGGAATGAATCTTGACATATATTTCTGAAGATGAGGGGGTTTTATGTCGACTGCCTGCTATATGTCAGCACATGTGTGTATATTTTATTAAAATGTACAATATACTAAGGCATAAAGTATTATAATTTATACACAAACATTAGTTTTGTATTCTTGCAGGCTTAAATTCAGGAAGACATTTAAATATTTATCTGTCATGCCTTCAATTATTTCTTCTGCACGTGTTAAACTACTTTTCAAAACAAGGGTACTTTTCTGAAGCAGGGCCAGAAAGATATTGTTGTTAGCTATACAGATGCTTCTTTCTATCAGCTGGTACAATACAGCATGTGTATTTCCTTAAAGTCACAGAAATGTTATTGTATCAAATCTAATGGTTTCACTGGTTGGTTGCTTGATTCTCAAGGGAGAATTAGGAAGTGGCCATCTCATTAACAAGCTGAGCTTAGCAGCCAGAGGTTTGGCCAGAGGAATAGAAAAAATGCACAGATAGGGAAAGAAAAATGGAAAAAAAACAAATCAAAGAGAAAATAGCCAACAGCTCCAGTCATTGTTCAGACTACTACTCCAACCTGTACTTTAACGTGTTTTTAACCTCATATCTCTTTTCATTTACAGTGGCAGGTAAAGCAAATACATAAAATGCTACACTGGTATGAGAACAGGTTGTTTTGTTTATTAAGTCAAAGTGAAATGTTGATTTACACTAAGAACACAAAAAAAGCAAAAGGGAGATGATTACAGCTACACTTTGGCTGCTCAGATTCTAATAATCTTCTACATGTAATGAGACTGGGGAATGGAGAAGCCTTTTCCTGACAATGTTGGCAGCAGGATAACTTCTACACACTATTGATTTTTCTTCATTGATTGTAATCTTCCTCTTCCTGAGCGTCTGTCTTTGCTTCTCTGACATATTGAACACTGAATAGTCCCTGAGTAATTCTTGAACAGTTTGGGATCATTTTTATTTTCACAGGACAGTTGAGACCAATGGAGTGATTTATGTGTACTTTGGAAGGCAAAACAAAACGGCACTGCCCTGGGAATAAATATGGACATGAAGACTTTAAAAAAAAAATCCCCCCCTTTTCCTTTCTCTCCACACTCCAATAATTTCATAAGTATCTGCCAAATCATGTAGAGGAGAACAGTAAAGCATAAACAGCTCTCACAGCTGTGATTTCAGCCATGATTGATGATGAAATACCTCTGGAGGGATAGCAGGAAAATGAATATTTATTAATGATATAAAGTGCCGCTGGTTTAAAATCAAAAGAAATCTATCATTTTATATCCATGGGATGTACGCATTGAGAGCAGAGTGTTCAATAAAAGGAGCCAAACACCTTAGTCAAAACATAAGTAATTCCAGTGGGCTGCTGATTGAATTCCTTTCTTGAAGTCAGCTGACTATAGTGCTTTTTATAAAGATTTTATTCCCACTTTAGCTCCCATTAATTTACATGGATAGCAGTAGATCATGTAGACATAGCCAAGAAAAGGCAATAGCTTTAGTGTACTATAAAAACACATAGCTATGCACAACTCTCATCCCTATAACACCAACATGCAATTTACAGTCATTTTCTTCAGAGGTAAGGACTCCACATTTTTTTATGTGTAACAGTTGGCTTTTTCTGCCATGACTTTATTAGCTTTTATTATATGAAGCTGACAGGTCAGATAACTTGTACTGCACAGCTACAGGCAGCTTTGCATATTTTTTATTCACAGCAGAGTTTTGCTCTGAATGATCTTATTCTTTCAGAGGTTCAACAAGAAAATTTCTGGCTTATCTGATATGCAAAAGAGATTATTTTTCTTTGCATCAGAAAAAGAAATCTGCTTGTCTTTCCCTTTTGAATTTAGACCTGACTAGGATCCTTCTTTTCCCTCTGATGTTTTTGCAGCCTGTTATATAGGATGAGCTTGTTCAGACAATAAGAAATGTAGCTGCCATGTTGACAGCAAAGGAGAAATTGACTGATGGAATTCCGCTGCATAATTTAACATTCAGCTTTCAAGTTGGGATGGAAGTTCCACAATGTTAAACTTTGGCTAATGGATAGGGATGAGAAAGGCAGGGTTCAGAGGAAGTCTAAAAAAGGATCAAAAGAATACTCAGGGCTAAAATAGTAAATAAAATAGTTATCTACTTTGATTTGGGGAAAGAAAAAAAGGCAAGGGGGAAAAAAAAAGTGTGCGTCTAATTGACATTGTTGGCATTTGAACAACAAGAAAAGATGTACACATTCTACCTAGCAAGAAAAGAATGGTTACATCATATAAAACTAAGAGGAAGCAGCTGGAGGGGAAGTGATCTCGCCCCTTTTATCAACATCTTCCTTAATCAAACTCAACAAATAACAAATCATCAGATTAACGGGTTCAGTGTCATTTTGTCTGTTCATAGCCCTCAGTGGAAAACAATCGGCATTTCTCATTGTATTTGTTGCTGTGTTACCTGGGCTTTACAGTTGCCTAAATAATGAGCCCAAAGGACAAGTGTAAGGAGCGGGAACCAGTGATAGGAGAACAGGAGAGAGCATTGGTAGCTACCCCCTTGAAGAATCAGATAGTGTCTTTTGCTCTTCTGTGAAGGGGTTAGCAGCTTCTGTTGCCAAGATTTGTGAAGAAAAGGCTAGTACCTCTTTCTGGACCACAGGTGGAGGAGCAGTGTAGAAGTCAGACTTGTTTAATTGCTATTTCATGATTTTTTGCTATTTAGTCTCATTTCAAAAAAGGATTTAGGAGTTAAAAGATTAAAAAAGAATAAATTATTGTAACACAATGAGTTATTGTAAAAGCAAATGAGCTGTACACAGCTTGTCCTGAGTGCTGAGACAGCACTTTGGAATTGCTGCCTTCCCAAGGTATTCCCAGTAGCTGCAATGTGCAGGGAAGGTTAGAAATAGCTCTTCAGAAAAATAATCACTCCTGTGTGAAGTACAATACAGAGTTAGAACTCATTCTGGGAAGAAAAATGACAGTGCTGTATGTTTTTGGGTAAGATCAGAACGTTTCCTTTGGGTATGCAGACATATATTGGAACTGTAGGTGAACTGAGTGACACAGTGTAATGGCAGTAAGGTATTGTGTGAGATAGTAGCTTTTCAAAAGTTAATATCATTTATTAATTTTGATACTCAGGAGTCTCACTACTGACCACAGTCTTACTACTAATAATAGGTTCTTCACAACAGTCATGAAAACATTACACACAGGAATAACAGTCTAGAACATTTAAGAAATAACTAGCAGTAATACAACAAACATTAAACCATTAGAACTGAGAAAGAGGTTCTTGCAGTCAATTAGACCACTTGCCCACTAGATGGACTCAGGAAGCTCCTTTCTGCTTCAGGCAGAAGGCTTGGATTCAATTAGAGAATTGCAGAGTTTTGCTAAAGAGACTTTTATTTACTCACCAAAGTTATATCTCTGGATTCCCAGGACTGACTACAGCTTCCAGACAGTACCCAAACACTAGCAGGGAGTTGGTGTCTTGATAGCCATTAAGATTTCTGATCTTCCCAGGCTCTTAACAGGGGTACTGGGAGAGAGGTAGATGATCTCTGACTTGATCTTGGTTCCTCTTGAATGATCTGTGTCCCAGGGCTTTCCAGTCTTGGCAGGAGACTTGCAGTCTTGGCACAATGTCATGCTGGCTAAGCAAGCCTATTGTGTGGAGGCCTAATGCCTATTCTCTGACAGACTTGAGCAAGGCAGTTTCCAGTCTTCCTTATCTGTCCTCCATACTCAGTCCTGTACTCCTGTAGACAAACACTTCGTTTAGTATGTGAAGTACTCAGAAGATTATCTCTTCCATGTCTCCTCTTAGTGGAATTCAGACCAAGGAATAAAGGTGATGACATTTTGCTAAATTTTAGGACTTTGAAGGTAGATAAAACAAACCCCATCCAAGGGGTTGTACACTGTGTATTGGAACACATAACTGTTGCAGCTACCTGTTAGCTTCTGCAGGAGAAGTAGTCAAGGCCCTCACAGATCAGTGTGATCAACAGCAATGCCACATGGACTCCAGACGATTCAATGTGAATTATGCCAGAGACTCGTTATTGATTGTTCTGACTCTCATTACGTAGTCTTTGAGCATAGACACACCTACACATTACCATAATTAGGCAAGGACATCCCAGTCCATCTGCATAAACCGTGTCCTGTTTTCCTCATTAACAAGGTGTTTGTTATCTATCCTTTCTGAGATAAGGTAGCCAGCAGCTGGTGGGAACCAAGGTGCCTGTTATTATCTTTCTTCACTTTGCATTCCCACACATAACTGTACTTATTCTGGCTAGGATGGAATGAACTTCTCCCATAGAAGTTCTCACAGTGCTGGATTTGTATTTATAGCTGGAACAGTGCTAAAAACAGACCAACGTTTTGGCTGCTGCTGAGCAGGTTTCGTATAGCTGCGTCTCCAACATCTTTCCCCCCATGCACCAAAAGCCCAATAGCTTGATGTTGGGCAAGAGTTTGATGGGGGATAACCAGGATAGGGGACCCAAACAGACCAAAAAGGATATTCCACACCACATGATATCATTCCCAGCAACACAAACTGAGAGGAGTTGGGGGATTCTTAAGGTTTTTGCCTTCCAAAGAAAGCTATATTCATACTAAGTCTTTGCTGATGGGAAGTAGGCAATAAGTCTTTTTGCTTTCTTTTTTTCCCATACATGGCCTTTGCTTTCTGTATTAAACTACTTTATCTTGACCTTTTTTAATGCTATTTTCTTCCTCTGTCCCACTAAAGATGGGGAGTGAGAGAACAGCCTGGTGAACATTTGTCAGCCAGCCAAGGTCAACCCATCACAAGGAAAAATTACCTTGGTCTGAATCATGTAATATGACAGGCAATTGTGTGACATCTGAGGAAAGATTGTCATGTGTGTTTCTGAATTTTGGATCATGAATAGTCTTGACAATGTAAAGTTGAAAAAAGAGAGAAAGAGAGAACAAAAGAGAGAAACTTGCCACCCCCGCCCCTTCCTCCTCTTTCCCTCCCTTTGGAAATAACCAGATCAATCCCTGTATATCTCACATGATAAATCTGGAGAGATCTGAGGTGAGATGTCAAAAAGATGACAAGAAAGTTAGAGGAAAAAGGGTTAGGTCAGATTAGAGTTAAGGCAGAAGCAATCACACAGAGCCAGACCACCAGAGAGAAGGAGCAGAACTGAGAGCTGAGAAGTGTGTGAGAAGTGAGTGTCATATCTATATTTTGACTAGTTGCGTTTCTCAGCAGAAAAATGAGTGATATAAGGTACTATTGGTTTGGTTATTTTTTTCTTTCTTCTCACAGCTAAGGATTTAATTTCTCTCAGTAAAAATATTCCAATTAGCCTCAAACCAGCTCAATGTTAACTCTTCTTAAGCTCTAATGATGAAAATCTGGCTGATTTATTTATTTTGCTTGCACCTGGTTATGAAATAGATTCATGTAACATACTGGTTAATAATATCAGAAATAAAGCAGCAGAGAAGTGGAAATAATGAAGCTAGTTAAGATTCTGTTGCCTCTCACAAGGGAAAAAATGGCTTTATTGTGATTCAAGCAGAGTAGCCAGATTTCAAGTATTTGATACTAGCAGGTAATGGGAAATTACCCAGGTTTTTCTTGTGTTTCTGCTCCAGCATCTTAACTTGAGCACCCTACATCATTCTATTTCATGGGCTCTGACACTTGGTAAATGGGTTTAAAAACTTTTAAAAAGAAGGAAAAATCCCATAAAGTCCTTTTGTTTTGAACGATTATAATCACAATTTTCAGAAAACAGCACCCGTATCCTGGGCTGAGAGTACGTTACAACAGCATGTCACAGCTTCATATATCAACCATATGATATCATTTGACTGGGGGCAGCACTGCCAATTCAAGGACAGGCCCCTCTAACCGAGAGAGTGTTTCCAGACATATTTCTGCTCCCATGCTATAACATCTCTGCATTATTCCTTTGGCTGATGAGGTGATGAAAATCAGGCTTCAGTAAGGGAATGTCCTCACTGCTACAATAGCCTCTAGGATCAAAGCCTTGATTGATGTACCTAAACTACTCTTAATCTAGGTTTCTTGGATAAAACTCCTGAAATGAATGCATTAACATGGTCAAGTTTAGGTCAGTACTAAAGTCACCAGTAAAGCTGTGAAAACCTACCCATAGCCAAACCAGCTTGTGTAGTGCTGGGAGGTTCATTCAGTGCTTGAAGGTTAAGTATTTGCACTTCTTCACCAGAAGACTATAAAACTAGTCTGATCTGATCAGTGCAGCTCCTTGTAGAATAGAATAGAATCAACCAGGTTGGAAAAGACCTCCAAGATCATCCAGTCCAACCTATCACCCAGCCCTATCCAGTCAACTAGACCATGGCACTAAGTGCCTCATGCAGGCTTTTCCTGAACACCCCCAGGGATGGTGACTCCACCACCTCCCTGAGCAGCCCATTCCAATGGCAAATCATCCTCTCTGTGAAGAACTTCCTCCTAACATCCAGCCTATACTTCCCCCGGCACAACTTGAGGCTGTGTCCCCTTTTCCTGCTGCTGGTTGTCTGGGAGAAGAAACCAACCCCCACCTGGCTACAACCTCCCTTCAGGTAGTTGTAGACAGCAATGAGGTCACCCCTGAGCCTCCTCTTCTCACGTCCCTTTTCTCTAGCACCTTTCTTGATGCACACTGTCTGTCTGCACATGTTTTGAAGACAGTTACGGACCATCTATGACAAGCATTCCAAAAAGGAACCAGAAAAAAGGTCTTACCAACTGCAGAGGTCACAACTATCTCTTAGGAGGGAAAGTTTCAAAATCTCTCTTTCGTTTTTGAAGTTCATATAACATATATCTAGATGCATGTTTTGTGTCACTGCAAGCAAAAGATTGCTAATGTCATGAACGTTTTATTGAAGAACTGTATCCACAGTTTCTTGTTTAAGGAGTATTTAGCCATGATACAAGCACTTTCAAACAAGAGTGTTCAAGAAAATCACATAGACTTTAAATTTAGAAAGCATATTGTCTGTTATATTTTTATGTGAAAAACTGTTACATCAGTCCTGGAAGCAGAATGAAACAATAGAATTTAAGTGACAGATTAAAAATTTTCAGAGTAAACAGTAATGTTGAAATGCCCTCACTAATTCCAGTGATGACAGATAAAGCAGATCGTTCTGTGTATGATGAATGAAGTCTGCATTCTAGCTCTTAATTAACACAGTGAAAATAGAGGAAAGGTTGACATCCACTTGGGGAAAGATTTATCTCACCTAACTTTGGATACCTACTAAGCATACATCTACAACTAAATGGCTGTCTAGACTCCTTCTTTAGCTGATGGAGAGGAATAGACAGTTCTAGAGCTTTTTTCATTTCATCTGCTTTCCTACATTAGGATAAAATTAGCTGAGCTCTAGATGTGGCAATTTCTCTCCATCAGGTCTGAAAGGAACATATTCACTAGCATCACTTATGCAAAAATGTACACTTTAGGCAATTGTATTTAGGCAGGTGAATAATGCTGACTCTATCTGCATTATTTTAACTCTCCCTATCTTTTCTGGTGTAGACTTATTTTTGCTTGCATTGACATGAAGAGATTTTCATTTTGGAAAGGGGTATCCATAACAGTACACAAGGACCAAGTCAAATAGCACTTAAACAGGAAGGATTCTGCAATCTTTGCAGCTTCACAGTTCTTTCTACTTTAAGGACTTCAAAACAACAGGAAATTACTATATTTTTTTGACCTTCAGCTCTCCTGATGTTTATTACCAACAAACCAGATAGTTGCAGTAAGACAGAAGCAAAATGTATATGCAATGTATTCACAATCAGATTTGGAAATCTTGACATTTAAGGAAATTACATTTTGTTTCTGTCACTGTTTTAAACGTGCAGGTGAAAATTCTCTTTTATTTTAAAATCAGAGTGCAAGACCTTGAATAAATATTTCAAACAGGGTTAGTTTTGCATATAATTATGTAAAATAGCAAAAGCTGATATCATAGAATTAGTTGGGTTAGAAGGAACATTAAAGATCATCTAGTTCCAAACTATCTGCCATGGGACATCTTCCATTAGAGCAGGTTGCTCAGAGCCCCATCCAGCCTGTCCTTGAACATTTCAGAGATGAGGCGTCCACAACCTCTTTGGGCAACCTGTTGCCATGCCTCACCACCCTCACACTAGAGAACTTGTTACTGAATCATGCCTATCTCTTGCCTTACTTGATTTCTTAAACCTTGACTGATTTCTTACACCATAAAAACCACACAGAAACAAAGTCCTGGAGAGGCCATGCATTCATTTAAAAGTTTAAAGCTGAGTATTCCAGCTAATATCAAAATATCTTATGAACTTGGTTATGATGATGACTACAGAGAGTACTTTAAGGCACAGGTACATATTGGTGAGGAATGATTTCAAGACTGGAGGCAGCCTGGTCTGCAATGATTATGTGCTGGTGGAATTCACAGTTTTGAAGGATAGCAATCAGGTGAGAAGTCATAATCCTGAATCTTAAGATAGTAAACCTCCACCTCTTCAAGGAGTTAGTCAATTGGATACTAAGGGGAACAGCCCTCGGGGACAAGGGGGTAGAACAGAGAAGGCAGGTCTTTAAGGATGCTTTCCATAAAGCACATGAACTTCTCTGTCCCTAGCAGATGTAAGAAACGAGGTAAGGAGGGCTAGAGACTGGTATGGCTACACTGAGATATCCCAGTCCAGAACTGTCAAGAAGGGCAAGAAGGAATTGTCAAGGTCTCTGAGCAACCTAACCTAGTTAAAGGTGTTGCTGCTCACTGCAGAGGGGTTGGATTCAATGACCTTTAAAGTCCTTTCCAACTTAAACTCTTCTATGACAGAGGCTTATGCCACTCAAAAAGTGTTCTGAGTCTTGCCCTGTCCCCTCAGATCAGCAGGGCCAAGTTAAAATGATGCAGCTTTCTTCTTCCTGTATGATAAGTACAGGTGGTTAATAGGAATATGACAATTATAGTTACCTTATGAACAGATATTTTATTTTAATGCTTTTTAATGTAATGTGGCCAGATGCCATGGTATAAATAACAAAACAAAACAGCTATAGCAGCACTAATGACCCTGTGAGACAGCTTGCAAAATGCAAGGAATTTAAGCTCGCTTCGATTCAATCCCTTTAAGAAAGAGCATTTGCCTCCCTTCTTGAAGAAAAAGAGACAGCAGGTATGTTCTTTGTAGGCACCAGGACCCTCATGGGATGTAAAAAAAATTGTGCATAATGGACCTGTCAGAAATTTTCATATTTAGACAAGAAGTTGACACAGTTTTGGCTTTTTGCCTTTTCTTAAGAATTCTATCATTTAGAAGGTGAAAACTATGGAGTTTTTTTCTTTAGGTCTCTCTTCTTGACGAAACAAAAGCCTTTAAATTTTAACTCAGTTGGGGGACAATAAAAAGCAACATAGGGAGGACCAAAATATCCAGTAATTTTCATGGAAAGACACAAATGCAAAATTCTTGTTATCCTCCAAGCACTGTGTGAGAGCCATAGCAGCAAAAGTGTCTGTCATGCACTTTTCATTGCCAGTATGATGCAGAAATGATTGATATTTTCATAATGTTTTACCCTCACCCATCTACTGCAGTTTTAAGGGAAAAGAAATATTGCCAGCACTTTTTATACCGGGAGGCTGCAAGACTGCTCTGGGCCTTCTTTCTGCCACATTGTTGGAGATTATTATTAACTGTCAATCTTTTAACCTGCTTGTGGTGTGTGATGGCTGGAACTTCATCATGCAAATGCAACTAGTGAAGGAATACATTGGCTGGATGACTTCAGGACACAATGCTTCCATATAAAATTTGAGAACTCAAGGAATTTTTCTTGGGAGGGTGCATGTAGACAACTTGCCATTATGATTGATTACATTCATGAAGCATTTCTGCCCTTGTCTCATTACTGAAGAATACATTCTTGGCTTCATGCAGTTCCCATCTATGGCTGGCATCTTCCCCCTTTAATGAGATTTAAATCTGTTGCAGGTTCTTTCAAGCAGTCTGAAATACTTTTATCCTCCGTTCTGCTCTTTGTCAGCCTGTGCGGACAGAAGCTGATGTGCTGTGGTCCAGTAGCCCTGAGCTGTGACAAGACATAGAGTCCACTATCTGCATTCCTTTTGAAATAAACAAAAAGCACTGTAAACACTGGTCCTTAAATAAAATGTTCATCTTGGAGACACCAGCTCTCTCTCAAAGTTGTCTACAGGACACAGATTTGGGATGGACTTTATGTGAACCTCTTCCACCTTCAAAAGTGACGCAAAGACGCAAATGAAAACCTTAATTTGAATCTTCACACACTTAAAATACAGACAAACCATACAGAGCTAACTGTAGCAACTGCTGAATAAAAGACCTTATTTTATTTTCATTTATTGCCTTTGTGTGAATAACTCATTTCTATTATTAATTCAGATTTATAAGAGCATTTTTTGTAAAAATGTCATAAAATCATGGAATCAACCAGGTTGGAAGAGACCTCCAAGATCATCCAGTCCAACCTAGCACCCAGCCCTATCCAGTCAACTAGACCATGGCACTAAGTGCCCCATCCAGTCTTTTCTTGAACACCCCCAGGGACAAAAATCCCTAAACAACAGGGTGGCAGTAGGAACACCATTACTGCTCAGAAAAGAGCTAGAATTGTAGTCCTGATTCTACCACTGGTTCCTTTTGAGCTGTTAAATCCAGTATAACCTGAATAGAAAAATTAAGACAGATTAATGGGACAAAATATTACTTGGAAGAAAAGAGGATTATGGTCAGTTTGATTTAAGACTTTGTTTTGCCTAGGCTATATAGGGACACATATATTGTTGAACCTTTTGCTGTTTATATAATGGCCTATGGTAGAGATTTTTTATTCTGTCAGTAAAATTGAGTAGTGCTTTGCTCTTGGTTAGTCTTACCTGCTGACCATATGCTCTCAAAAGAAAAAAAAAAAAGTTCTTGTCTTAGTCTGACTTATGAAATCATTCTGTGATGATGGTACATGTGGTGCTACTAGTAAACATACTGTAGGTGGAATGAGACTGCTCCTGTAATAGCTGAAAGACTGTATGGACAGAGGGAAACTAGGACCTGGTGTTACTACTGCCACAGTTCACACCAGCAGATGACACAACACAAAACCAAAGCAAATATGGGAACTATTACTTTAAGGTGCCTGGAAACAGCATTTTTTAAACATGTTCCCTTTTGATGCTTCACAGAGAAGAGTGATTTGCCTCTGGAATGGGCTGCCCAGGGCAGTGGTGGAGTCACTGTCCCTGGAGGTGTTCAAGAAAAGACTGGATGGGGCATTCAGTGCCATGGTCTAGTTGACTGGACAGGGCTGGGTGCTAGGTTGGACTGGATGATCTTGGAGGTCTCTTCCAACCTGATTGATTCTATTCTATTCTATTCTATTCTATTCTATTCTATTCTATTCTATTCTATTCTATAAGCAATTCGTATTGGTACTATTTGTTTTCTAGACAATGTTGGTCTCTGACAAAGTTGCTGTTCTTCCTCTGATCAGGTGCTATATCCCTGTGTTCAATATATATATGCATTCTTTCTAGGTTATGAGTGGCAATTATACTTTTCCTATTAATAGAGTTCTTTCATCTCTCAAATGTTATCTTACTGGATTCCAGCAAATCCTTTTAGGCATACTGTTAATTCCAGACTTCTGTTGCCTCATTTGCTTTTCTGGCTAGTTTTAAAGTAAGTTTTGGGTAGATTTTATTTATTTGTTTTCCGGGTTTTGTTGTGTTTTCTTTCTTTTCTTTGTTTGTTTTGTTGTTCTTGTTATTGTTCTGGTTTGATATTTTGTTTTGTTTTGGCTTGGGGTTTTGTGTGCGTGTGTGGTTTATTATTTTTCCCCTTTGCTGTATTTCTAGAGCTGTGAGGTATTTGACATTGTACTTCCTCTAGAAAAAAATACCAATCTAGCTATTGACTTTTATGTAATGATTGAGTTTTTTATGGACACAACTTGTCGATAGCTCATAGCTACAACTTCATACCACGTTTTTTGTCATGTGAATGTCCCTTTTGTGTAGAATTAAGAAACCAAAAACATATAGGTGGTTGTAGATAAGTATGTCAACTGTAGCAGGCTTCTCTGAAGGGGCTTACGTGCTGGTTTTATTCATTCACATGGTCTGCATCTGCATATTTTTGTAGGTTAATACTATAGCAAGAAATAATTGCCATAAATAGATTGTTAGTAGAAGGAACCGAATACACCTACTATTGGTGTGAGAGAAACAGCCATTATAATTGGTGTTTTCTGGTCTGTACAACCCCTGGGAGCCAAAGACTTTCTTCTCAAAAGAATTCTCTAACAATTACACCCAGGGGCTGTGTGTAAGTCATGACTTAAAACAGTCTGAATTAATTATTTAGTATGGTGCAGCCCACTTTGACTTATAAGCTATAAAAAGGCTGCCTGAGAGAGAATTAATTATTGCTGGAAATAACATATAATTACAATGTTGCAGGGAAAAGATAAGAATTAATGTGCCAGGTGTAAGTAGATTAGACCAGCTTGACAGAAATGAGGAACCAAAAAAGAATTTATAGATGAAAGCTTACAGGCATTGCACCCATAGTGACTGGAAAGCATTGCCATGTGATGACTGCGTAGTGGCTTATGTGAAATGAGATATTGGCTTTAGACACATTGCTCAGAGACAGGTCCCTGTGCCACAGATCTGACAACAAAATGGAGTGAATTGAACACCTCATCAGTGAAACAAGGAAAGAAAAAGTACAGAAGCTAAATTAGACTTATTTCTAGCCTGGAGGTTACCTCTTTGGGTAGGATTTGAGGAGTCTTGTGGCAGAGAAAAGGGCTCTGTGGGGAAACACATCTCACTCTCATTCTGTCCTTGCTCAGCGGTGCAGGACTACAAACCCCAAAGTGGAGTGTTTTGACACAAAGGAGAGGTCCTTGTCCAAAGAGTTATGTTTGTTTTGTGTGGTTAAAAAGACAGCATGAGAGAAGTGGACTTAACTCACTAATCAAGAATACCAACACCTTGAATGGACACTGAAGTCAGTTATACTGATGCCTTTTTCTGAGATTACAAGCTGTTTTCACTGAGTCATTGCAGATAACTCAAAACTACATGAAAGAAAGATTTTGAAGCATTTAAAGAACTGTTGTGAAAGATGAAAGAAGAGTGACAATATAAATAGTCAATGCAACACTATGGGAGAAACTAATAACTCACTGGAATGGGATAAACATCTCTCTAACCATGCTTGATTCTGTCTGATGGATATACGAATGGTTCAACATTGTACATAATTTGTGGTTATGAATTGTTCAATTTTTGGTGAGGAGTCAGTAGGCTTTGCACCTGGGTCCATCTCTAGGAAGAAATAAGATTGGAGAGCTTAATCTTTCCCCATTTTCTTCTCTATCTTATCTGCAACACTGATTATTTCTTTTGGTATTGTAACAGTGTAAAATCAGATAAATGCTTAACAGCTGATCACAGCTACTCCAGGTTGACTATCACTTTCTGCCTATTACTGTGTTAGGATTTAAGACTTGGAATCATAGCAGCTTCTCTAAGAAATCATAGTATAGGAAGAGCTGCAGTAGAGGTGCCAATTCCCCATATAATTTTTACTGTTACTAATAGATTTTAGTAATATATTTGAAGCTTAACCTTACTTTTTCAGGAGATTCCTTTGGTTGACAGTTTCCTAAGCATATAATCAGGATTGGTTAAAAAAAAATAAATCCATACGTGTCACTGTTGATATTAATACTTCCCCTTTGCTTCAAAATTGGATATTAGTAGTTCAAGTAAGCTAGTATAATCCCATTTAATTTACAAAAATTATCTGAATTTCATTCCATTTATTTGGAACTAAAATTAAGATTTCAGAAGTATGATTTAGGAGAATAAAATGTACTGACTTTTTTTTTTCCCTTAAGTTTCAATGAAAGGACAGTCTGACCTTTTAGTGTTGATTATAATTCCTTGGAGTTTTGGGGATATAAGCCTGAACTCATTTAACCTTATGCTGATAGGAACCTATATGAAGTGGACCTCTGAAGGTTTGCTTTCTTAAATAACTAAAATGCTAATATACAGATCCAATTTTTGGTTGATTGCCTCGCAGAGATTTCTAGATGTAATGCACTTTACAGCATGAATCAATCCACTGTTTTGATTCCAACTGTATTGGGCCATGAATAATTATGATTGATTCTTGTGAGCATTCACAAATTCACATAATGAAGAGTTTAGTATAGCAATAGAATCAATACAGAACAAAGCTTTCCCAAAGTTATTTAAGATTTTATTATTAAAATCACAAAAGTATCTCAGAGAAGTTAATGCTTCAGTGTACACACTAACATTTCCCAGCTGCTCTTTCATTGGCATCTGTCTTATAACAGAAAGAGACAAGAATATAAATAGGAAGAAACCCCATAAAAGTTCATAGGTAGTGCCCTAATTGTCACTCACATAGGGATGATTGAGCTACTGGTAAAGTTTGCAAGTGTTTGCAAAGCGGTCAAGCTTGAAAAGAAAAACATCTGGTAACAAGAACCCAGGATCCACATACACGATGGTCTTCTGTTATGTCATCAGTTGAGACTTCTTTGTTGACTAGGATGTGCTTGGCTGTGTTTCTGTCATTTCTGTTGTGTACGTGGCTTGTATAACCTATACATACAGCCTGTATGTATAGGCCATATTCTTCTTGTGTCCGAGGATCAAGCCTTGAAATCTGATTTTTTTACTAACAAAAGATTACAGTAGTCTCTGACATACTTTGATTTGTGCAGCTTGCATTTGTGCAAACATTTTGAAGATGCAGTGCAAGCATCAGAAGTGGGCCAGAGACAGATCACATTGGGTATTTTCCAGTGGGTCTGATATTTGGTAGATGAGGAGAATTCAGTAATATGAATAGGGGTTGTTCTGTGCACTGTTGTAGCAATGCCATAAGCACGTTCCTTTATTCTAATAACTGTAGAGTACTACCTACTAGCCTGTGGGGCTCTTCATTTTTATCTGATTGCATCTGAGTTTGAATTTTGCAACTGTATAGGTTCTGTGAAGCAGGACATTTTTTCGCCTCTTTACTTTTCCCTTCAAAACGACACAATTAAAAGCCAAACAAACATAGAAATGAGTAAAGTGCAGGAAAGGCTCCGTGTTTAAACATATTTCACTGAAATAAGAACACATGGCAGGAAGGTCTTGGTTTTTTTTGATCACTAGTTCCAGTCCCCTGCTGCCTCCGGCACAGACATACAATCCCTGACACAAACTGATCAGGCTTCAATGATTGCAGCTAGTCTCTGAAGTCCTCATCTCACTGAGTTGAATAGGTCAGCTTCCTGTCTTGTCACTGTTAATATGTGGCAAGACTGCTTTCTGCAAGTTTTAAACATAAAGGAAGGAGAGATGGAGGGAGGGTAAGAACACATTTTGAAACTGAAGACTTGTTTTGCAGATTAGCACGGTTCTGGAAAGGCATTGGTAGGTTTCTTCAGTAACCTCAATTATGCTTTGATAACCATATGAGGAGTATTTGGGGATGGAGTTTGCAATAAATACCTTGGTGAATTATAATATGTTATTTTCATATAAGTTGTCTGTGCAGAACTCTGAAAATCATCCTCTCCTGTGAAAATCATGTTGAAAGTCTCTAATGACAGTCAAATGGAAGATAGGACTCCTCTTCAGTGTCCAGGAGCTTCAAACGCTGAAGAGTAATATAGATGTGTACCTGCGGCTTGTATTTATACAGTTAATAAATGAGTGTATTTAGAATGGAGCTGTGATCTAACAATGCTTACCATTCTGGTAAAAAACATATTGGCCATATTCTTATGTTTCTCTTGGCTTCTGCTTACAGCCACTGTAGAAGATAGGCTTTTAGATGTACAGATCTTAGACTCAACCAACTGAGACTGTTCTTATGTTTTTTCCCTATTTTCATTAAATTCTGCTGAAAATCTAATCTTATTCTCACAACACAATGGCATTTCTTTGTTTATTACTTCATTTGAAATAACTTCTAACTTTCAGAAAACATGTCTTTCTACTCCTACTCTCTAAATGTAGATGTTAGGGTGCTTGGTCCAGTTTAAAAAATATAAATTTAGTTACCTAGCAAAAATGTCTACTGTTACATTAGGTGCCTATGATCCTGTTACAATCAATGAAGATGCAGTCAATACAGATCTCCTGCTCTCTGCTCTTTATAGATTACATTGATTACATCCCCATTAATTATAATGGGAGCTTATATGAAGATCTTGATTCTGTTTCTAAAACATAAGTGTCTAATACCATTTCAGATGCACTACTGTATGCCCTGGTTCAAAAAGGATGAGTTACTGCTTGGAAATGATGTCTTGAATAAACTAGATGGTTTGACACAGACAGTGCCTGTGCTGAAGCAGTACAACCCAGCCTGTTGTGCAAAGGCAGGCACTTGAATTTAGTATGATAATGTGAATCTCACCACAGATTTTATTGCCTGTAGGCTGGTATTGCTGCTCGCCTCTCAGTAGAATTCCTTAATGTGAGATGATAAATATACCAGTCCTTTCTGGGTGCTGAATGAAATCTGAGATTTCATTTTCTCAGTTCTTTCAGTGTCTGCGGTTCTGCCTTAGCAGGAGAGGGATAATGAAGATAACTGAAATATGAAGACTAAAGAGAACTTGGTGCATATGTTGTCTTGCTGCTTCATTTAACTCTTTCTTTTTTCATGTGTTATGTTTGCCTGGGGGTTTCAACTGACAGGGCAAGTAACTATTCTCACATTTTTAGATTTTCCCCAGACATTTAGACCCAGAAGTTTTCTGGGTACATGACTTCAGTATGTTTTCAAGACTGTAATAGTTTACATATTGCCCTTCAGTAGAAGATCACCTAAAGCACTGTGCTGACAACAAGTACAGCACACAAACCTAAGTGAAATTCCAGTAGTGACAACCTCAGCATTTGGGAAATGAGAATCAAGATCTCCGAAACAGTGTTATAGAATCAAGCATCCTATTAATTATCTTCCTCTCTAGCATTTACACTGCACATCTGTGCCACATTTAGAAGCTTCTCTACAGCAGGAGAATTGAAACTGAAACACATAGATATATGTAATGGAAAGGAATATGAGATTCCACGTGGCTGGTTGCTATAGGAATGGAGGATTTAGGTTAAAAAAGGGACAATTGTTGTGAATATTACATTAAATTTGTAGAATCTCATGACACCTCTTGTTGCCCTGCTCTGTCCTGAGGACTACAAATCAGTATTCATTCCAGCCAAAACCCTTGTGGCTGACTTTAGTGGTCCAACTGAGGAATTTCTATACTTAACCATAGCATGCATCCCACATTTTGTTTCCCAAGTGACAAATGTAAGAGACTCTAATAAAGACTTCCCCTATAAAGTTAAAGAACTGTGTGTGAAAACAACCCTTCTTATGAGTGAGACTTCAAGACTAGAATCTGAGGAATTAACAAATAGAACTGGTTTTGCTTTCCATTGCAGTTGTAAAATGTGTGTTACTTGCAGATGCTGAGAACGCCTTCACAAAGCTTTTGAACTAAAGGCCAGAGAACTTTCCCTAAGGGAAGGAACAGTTAATGGCTAGCGAGGTGAGATGCATTTTCTAGTCCATCTTATTACTGAATAGAGGAGGGAAAAAGGGTGCCAGTGGCCTCTTATCCTCAATATAAGAAGCCAAGCATTAAGAACAGTTTTAGGAAGGATGCAGGTTTAGTTACAGAACAAATAAAAGAAATCCTGTCAGTGTTCAAAAGCCAAGGAGTTTCCTGCTCTCAGGCCAGCCAACTGGATTTTTTTTCTTCCTTGACCTTTCAGCTAGAAAGTTGACCTTTCAGTCCAAATAGAAAAATCTCGAAGTCTATTTACCTTATAGATACCTGATCCTTCATAACCTCTTTAAAATGAAAATTATTCCTTAAAAACTAAAAAGAAACAGAAGTGATACTAGACCTCTAGGACTGATCCTGTTCTATGGAGGGAGATGAGTTAAGGTACACATTCAGACAAATAGGTAAATCTTTATAATAATCTTCTTCTTGATACTGCATCTAACAGTGCTTCTGACTCACCTGTATTTTGCTGATGTAAACTAATACATCCTTTGAGTGAAGAAATAAAACATAAATATATCTGCACAGAGAAATATCATTCATCAAAATCTGGCTCTGACAATAGCCAATGCAAGCTGTTTCTAACAAGAAGTCACAGTATCACAGTGTCACCAAGGTTGGAAGAGACCTCACAGATCATCAAGTCCAACCTTTTACCACAGAGCTCAAGGCTAGACCATGGCACCAAGTGCCACATCCAATCCTGCCTTGAACAGCTCCAGGGACGGCGACTCCACCACCTCCCTNGCCCTTCTCTGGACATGTTCAAGCATCTCAATGTCCCTCTTAGAGTGGGGGGCCCAGAACTGGACACAGTACTCAAGGTGTGGTCTAACCAGTGCAGAGTACAGGGGCAGAATGACCTCCCTGCTCCTGCTGGCCGCACCATTCCTAGCCTGCTAGGATGTCATTGGCTCTCTTGGCCACCTGGGCACACTGCTGGCTCATGTTCAGGCGGGTAGCAATCAGCACCCCCAGATCCCTTTCTGTTTGGCTGCTCCCCAGACACTCCGGCCCCAGCCTGTGTCTTTGCATGGGGTTGTTGTGGCCAAAGTGCAGCCTCCAGCACTTGGAGCCATTGAACGCCATCCCGTTGGACTCTGCCCATCTGTCCAGGCAGTCAAGGTCCTGCTGCAGAGCCCTTCTGCCCTGCAGCCCAGTAACATCTGCCCCCAGTTTGGTGTCATCTGCAAGTCAGGATCTATACAAAAGACAGTTAGAAGCTAGTTTTCTCAGGACACATTTCTTCTTACTTCATGATAGTTAAATATTGTGACAGATAAATTAAGATTTAAATTACTACCAAAACTCACACTCATGTTTTTAAATACTTATAATGAAATTTCTTACAAGAAAAAAAAATCTGCCCTTCCATATAGGAGAATTCAATATTTGCTCTGGTTTGACACAAAGAACCACATTTAATTGATCCAGCTAGAAGAAGGTAGCCAGTTATTAAGAAATGAGAAACAGAGATCTATATTGTCACTAAACTTTCATGGCTCAAAGGACTGGCACCACCCAAACATCCTAGTCCACTGTATTGCTGAGTGTGGGACCGACTATTGACTGAAACCCTGACCGTTCTTATTTTCTAGATGAAATGTCCATTCCTGCTAAGCTCTTAATCTCCATGTGGATATGGCTAGTTTAGCAGTGTACTTGTAAAGAAGTGACAGTGGTATAGACAGGAGGATTTGATGTCTTCATCAACAGTACACAGACTATTTTCTGGGTTTGTGATGGAAAATGCATGGAAAGGACTGTGGGAAGTAGTGGTTGAAAACTCTTTTGTGGGCTTAGAAACACGGACTAAGAAGACTGTATGATCAGAACAGGAAATGAATTAGATAAAGCAGCTGTTCCTTGAAGAGTGTTCTATGCATTCAATTTATTTTAGTTTTTATACTAGTCCAGTAAACAAGTCTGGTGTGTAGTACTACCTTTTGTAAATAGCAAAACAAGGAGTATTAACTTAAATGTAAATCTGAACTAGCTGCAGCCCCAGTGATTTTTCTGAAGATATAACTGGGATGTCTTTTTTCTTTTCTTTTCTTTCTTTTTTTTGTTTGGAGAGGGGCTGATGGCTGGGAGAGGGTGTCACAAAGAAAGCCTTATATTGATGACTTAGATCTACTTTCAGGAGTTTATAGATCCTTGCTAATCCCTTCCCAAACAGTAACAGCCTTTGCTGTGTCCCAGCAGGAGCTCATGTCCGCTCTTGAACTGAAATAGCACCACTTCTTATAAGATGCTTTAACCGGTATTGTTGTGGAAGCACTGCTGCACCATGGAATGAACACTCTCAGAAACTAAGAGCCTAATTCATAGAATCATAGAATCAGTCAGGGTTGAATGGGACCACAAGGATCATCTAGTTCCAATCCCCCTGCCATGGCCACGGACACCCTACCCTAGATCAGGCTGGCCAGAACCTCATCCAGCCTGGCCTTAAACACCTCCAGGGATGGTGCCTCAACCACCTCCCTGGGCAACTCATTCCAGGCTCTCACCAGTCTTATGCTGAACAGCTTCCTCCTCACATCCAGTCTGAATCTCCCCACCTCCAGCTTTGCTCCATTTCCTCTAGTCCTGTCACTACCTGATATCCTAAAAAGTCCCTCTCCAGCTTTTTTGTAGTCCCTCTTCAGATACTGAAAGGCCACAATAAGGTCTTATACTGGGTTCTTTGTTGAGTTTGAACATAAACCTGTTTTTCTGGAAATGCTACAACTGCAGTCAATAAAAATTCAGAAATCCACAGAAATGAATTTGTACAGAATAAGGAGAAAGGGGCTGTTATTGATCTAGCTAGTGATTATGAATAAACCTGTGGGTGAACCAAAAGGCCAAAATAGGAAGTCTGGACCCTGGGCCATTTTTTTATTGTTGGTTCACATATGTTTTTCCTTGTCTAGATTTCTGTCTGACCTTGTTGTCAGCTGAGTATTTCAGCATTTGGCATGAGTGCACTGTGAATTTTGCACAAGTAGATGTATGTGATTCACAGAGAGGAGCACTGTATGCACATTGCCAAGATTTCACCCACAAAGAGGAACTGTGTAGCACTTGACAAGTTTGCCCCACAGTGCCAGTATCTTCTTGCTTTGTGCGAGATCACTTTGTGAGAAAGAGATGCAGAGAGGAGAAATTCTGGAAAGCAATAAACTATGGCATGACAATGACAGGAGAAAGTAGACGAGTGGGTGGAAGATGCTCTTTCACTCTTCTGACTTCTTAAAGATGTGTACTACTGTTGGATAAAGAGACAAACTTGCAGTGATGTGTCTGTCAGCACTGCTTAGTGTGAAGGAGCAAGGTAGAAATTGCACAGGAGTCTATTACTATTGCCTTCCAGGTAGGCTGTAGAAGAAAGAGCATGCAAAGGAAGAGCTTCAGTTTACAGTCACAGTTTGGCAGCTATTCCCAGCCTGCCTTTATGCATTTAAAATGCCTTTTGGTACAAACATACAAAGGATTGTGTTCTCCCCCTTTCCACCATGACAGTTCATTTAAGGTCACAAAGAACAAAATCATAAATAAATGATGCGTTCTGTTCTGTAACCATTTTATATCCTGGGTGCTTTATTTCCTTTCCTTTGTATGTATGTATGTCTCAAATACTTTTAAATTTCTGAGTTTTTGTTTAAAGAGAAAAAATGGAGCTATTAAAGTAGAAACCTGGACTACATCCCTGTTAACCACTTGCTTCTTTTTGTTTACTCATTAACCCTGCCTTTCACCCCATCTGTTTCCATTGCTGTCAACAGTGATTATGTACCTTTGTATTCTGGTGCTCTTAGAAATCTAGATCCTGCAAAGCTACAACTACAGCCCTGCATGAGAGATGACCATCTATCTATTAAATGGTCAAGCTTTATGCATAAAAGCGACTTTTACTGTCTTGTGTGTTGCAGTCTAAGCTGCAGGTGTGAAAGAGACAATTTCTGATGCATAAATTAGGTTGTGGTGGCCAAGGCACTGCTGATTACTGGATTTCCCACTGTTCTTGCTGGAGGAGTGACTTTGTATCCTCAGCCTACACATACTTATATGGAAAGGCTACAGAGAGTTGCAGATCATGTAATTCCTCAATTTGAGTCAGATGTGGTCTGGTAAGAGGAAAGCATCTTTGGTTTTTACCTTTCCTTGTTTTGGCTCATCAATGTCTGCTTGTTGCGGAGGGATTTGCCACCTACGCCGGTTTGTGGCGAAGGGGAGAAATCAATCGGTGTGAGACAATATTTATGAAAATGTATCTATTAAACTCAATATTCTTAACTCTCAACTCCCCCCAACCACTATATTTAATATTAAATGGATTCATCAATTCACGGTCATGGAGTACCTTATGGAAAATATCACAAAACGGCTTATTAATAACTCTATTACAATGACTAGCATAGAACTATTAACAGACTACTAACAGAGAGAGTTTTCCCTGCCTCTACTGCCGCTTGGGGTCTATATACTATTTGCCCAGCAGGGTGGGCTGAAAGCTTTCTGCGCTATGGCAGGCACAATAGAAATTACAGAGGTATTTACTCATGATTCTAATTTAATATAAATCACCCTCCAGGCTACGCCACAGCCTCTGTAAAGTGTCCAACTCCTTAGGGTCTCCGCCCGTGGACTCCGAGGCTGGAATACTCCCGGCTTCAGGGGCAATAGTCTCCGATTGTAGCTGCTGGGTCCCTCCGGCTGCTGCGTCCAGGGAACTCGTAGGCAGGACTTGCTGGCGGGTCAGAGGGAAGACGCTCCCGTGCAGGCAAGTGGGTCTGCTCCTGGTAACTTGTGGCAACAGCACACACCAGGCAATAAGGCAGTGAGCATGCAGTGAGATGCACGGCTGCACAGGGAGTCTGAGCCCCATAATGACAGGCTTAAGTGAGCTGGTGAGCGAATGCACCTAGCACATAAAATGCACTGGCGAGTGATGCACTGGCACGTGAGCCTGTGCATGTCTATTTATTAGCTGTGGGCCGAGATCAATGGTCTCATTGGCCACCAACAACCAATCAGGCTTGCAGTCAGCCAACCTTGCCATAATAGGCAAGGAGCCACAGGCCTGGACTTTCCAAACATGGGGCTCACATGGGCCTAGCACCCGGCAAGCGTGAGCTGAGCATGTGGGGGCTTACACAACCTAAAGCCTGGGCAGGCCAGACTCCACATGGCACCAGGCCCATTGTGCCCCTCTGTGCTGGCCATGTGCTCATCCCTGATTAAGAAGCAGGAAAAACATGTCCAGGCAGGGCAAGGCATACGCAGGTCTATTTTTGGGCCTATGGGCCCTCCACGACACTGCTGCAGTCTGACCTTTGGAGCACTTTGAGGGAATTTTGTCATTGGCTCTGGTAAGAATCCAGTTGTATTTCATTAAGACACTGATAAATGGGAAAATGTTATTTTACATTCTTATTGCTATTAGGAATATTTATACAGCCTCTAACTTGCTTACTTGACTTTGAAGAAATTATATCCACAACATCTTTCTAAGGTAGGGAAACATTATTAGCCCCATTTTTTTAGGTAGGATAGCAAGGCACAGACAAAGAGAACATTGTATTTTCAGAGAGAACTAAACATACAAAAGAAGTGAACATGTGCCAAGATTAATATTCAGAAGCAGATAAGCGATACCAAAATCCCATCAGGAACCTATAGTCATTATTAAGTGCCTAAATACCTCTAAAATTCTGTCCCATAGCCACTGTTACCATATGCCAATATCCTCCAAGCAGAAATGTATCCTTTTTCAGAGGACAGCTTTCCTTAATTGATCTGATACTTTCACTGCCAAAGTGAAACAAATTCGTTTATCTGTTTTTAATTCCCTTTCAACCTGTCTTCCTGAGCACTTTAAATGTCACTATTTCCACTGGAACCGAAGGTGTGCTGAATAGCATGTCCTGCACAGAAGTATGATAATCTCTCTTCGATGTTTGGCAACTAGTATCTATTAATTAAGAATCCATCATTTGTACTCTGTAATTATATTTATTAAACCCTAACTCATATCCTAACTGTAATTAGTTCCTGCTAATTAATTTTATCAAATCCCTCTAGATTCATATCTTAAGTAAATATTGAGTAGCCCTACACTAATTATTTCCATCAATGTGGAGTGCATTTCAAATGACTGCGAATAGTTTTGATTAATTAAATTTTATATAAAATAAATGTTCTATATAATAAAATTGTAAATGTTAAGATGTGGAGATAAAAGAGAATGAAACATTGGTATAATATGGAAATGCTCATTTGCATTTTTAGACCAGGTTAAATCAGGCAGTTCTGTCTAAATCAAAATTTCTACACAGGAAAACAAAGGCTTTTTAACTACACAAAATATATAGACGTATAGCTTAGTGCTGTAATGATGCACCTTGAACAGTTTTTCCATGTAGTACACCCTAGAGTTAAAAAAATTCTAATCTAGTCTTTAAAACTGTGCAAAATAGAATAATGCTTAGGGAAGTAGTTTTGTAACTAAGGATAGGGCATGTAATGGAACAAGGGCACAACTACCTGAAGGGTGGTTGCAGCCAGGTGGGGTTGGTCTCTTCTCCCAGGCAACCAGCAACAGGACAAGGGGACAGTCTCAAGTTGTGCCGGGGGAAGTATAGGCTGGATGTTAGGAGGAAGTTCTTCCCAGAGAGAGTGATTGGCATTGGAATGGGCTGCCCAGCGAGGTGGTGGAGTCACCATCCCTGGGGGTGTTCAGGAAAAGACTGGATGAGGCACTTAGTGCCATGGTCTAGTTGACTGGATAGGGCTGGGTGATAGGTTGGACTGGATGATCTTGGAGGTCTCTTCCAACCTGGTTGATTCTATTCTATATAGTATTTTGGTAAGGATGAATTTGGCAAAGAATCCTTGTCCACCAGTACTGAAAGACAACATGCCTGATTACTTTGCTGTTGATAGTTCAACTTGATCTATTCAACAAATGAAACTATGATGTTAATTTGCATCGTTTAAAGCAAAATGAGCAAAATGAAGTAGCTAGAAGAATTTGGCATTTAGATTGTGCCATTTTAGACTCAGTGGAGTATGTTTATCCTTTAGCTGGAAGATGATGTGTATCTTCTAGGTCTTGTCTTGTGTTTTCCATGAATAAGCAGATGTGTAGGATGTTCTACGGTACCTAAAATGGTCCTTCACTTAGGCTGCAACAACCCAACAAATGTTTTGGGAGCTATCTAGGCTGCAACTCAAGTTACTTACTGGACTTAAAACTCTAAAGTTCTTTTGTTGAAGCATTAACCATAATGAGCTATATGCCATATCTCCTCATTTATATATGAGAGTTAGAAAACTTCTAAGATATTCTACATCTCTGCTTTCCAAAAAGACAGGAAGAGAGAGATTAATTTCTTCTAATTTTAGAAGTCCATGCTACACTTTCCATATTTGTCTTCCACTAAATGAAACAGGAACTTTCATTTGCCCTATTTTAGACAAAATCTATGAGAAGAATCACATCCTAGAAAAGTTTCTTTCTTTATGCTGCCTTTAAATTGATGACACCAATTTAGGCAGGAGTGTTGGTCTTCTTGAGGGTAGAAAGGTTCTACAAAGGGATCTGATTGAGGAAAGTTCTATGAGGTTCAAGAAGACCAAGTACCAGATTCTACACTTGGGCCACAATAACCCCATGCAATGCTACAGACTTGAAGAGTGGATGAAAAGATGCATAGTAGTAAATAACCTGGAGGTATTTGTTAACAGCTGTCTGAACATGAGCTAGCAGTGTACCCAGATGGCCAAGAAGACTAACAGCATCTTGACTTGTAGTAGAAATTGTATGGCCAGGAAGACAAGGAAGTGATGTCCCTTTGTACTTGTCACTGGTAAGGCTACACCTTGAATACTGTTTTTCTTTTTGTGTCCTTAATTACAAGAAAGATATTGAGTTGAAGTGCATCCAAAGAAAGGCAACGATGCTGATGAAGTGTCAAGAGCAGAAGTCTTACGAGAAGCAGCTGAGGGAACTGGGGTTACATAGTCTGAAGAAAATGAGGCTGATGGGGAGGGCTTTTTGCTCTCTGCATCTACCTGATAAGAGCCTGCAGTGAGGCAAGGTCCAGTCTCAATGAAGGGTTTTTAAGCCCTTGAACAAACTGCCCAGGAAGTGATAGAGTTACCATCCATGTAACTAGCAAGTGGTCACTTGATAGTCCTAGGGTAATATTTGCACTTGATTCTATGATTTTAAATGTAGATAGGGTGATAAAATCAAACAGAAATAGTTTTAATGTAGATGCCTGTCTTAGATAACATTACTCTTACCTGCTGAGACTGTGAGGGTTTGAGCAATTCTGATTAAAAACAAGAATGGAAATAACTTGGGTTTAGCTTGTATTTTGTCTTCTGATTTGGCTTTCTAGGACTACACTTTTTATAAAACTTAGCAACTAGAGACAAGAGCCTGTAGCACTTTTGAAGAATGACTGTCTGCTTTTATAGGCTGCTGCAGAAGTTTTAACAGATTTCAGCTTTGTAGCTGCAGAGGGTTAGTCTTGATTTCAACTAGTGTGACATAGGTCAAGTGCATAAAGTAGCTTCTATCTGTGGATATTTAATTTTAATTAGCAAATACAAAGTAGCTGAAGTTAAATCCTAATCCAAGCAGGAACGTGTGGCACTATGATCCAGATATAATTGTACTTCTCCATTTTAATCTTTCACTTTATAATTAACAGTATCTCCTCCCAATTACCAGTAGCACAATAATTCTGCTGCAGAGAGCATGACAACATTGCATAGGGATGATGACAACACTGCATGAGGTTTTTAAGCTTGCATACAACCTTAAATATATGTTGGCTTTTTTCCCCCTCATTTTATTTAACTTCCATTTAAGCATGTATATGCATGCATGTAAAGAAGATTTAGCTATTATTGTTTTGTATCACTCCAGCATGTATTTAAAAGGGACAGGTCCTGCTTGACCAATCTGATCTCTTTTTATGACCAGGTGACCTGTCTGGTGTACGTGGGGAAGGCTGTGGATGTAGTCTACCTGGACTTCAGCAAGGCCTTTGACAACATCTGCCATAGCAAACTCCTGGCCAAGCTGGCAGCCCATGGATTGGACAGGGGTATTCTGTGCTAGGTCAAGAACTGGCTGGATGGCCAAGCCCAGAGAGTGGTGGTGAATGATGTCACATCCAGTTGGCAGCCGGTCACCAGTGCTGGTCCCAGTCCTTTTTAATATCCTCATTGATGATCTAGATGAGGAGACTGAGTCCAGCATCAGTAAGTTTGCAGACAACACCAAGTTGGGAGCATGTGTGGATCTGTTAGAGGCCAGGAGGGCTCTGCAGAGGGACCTTGACAGGCTGCACAGATGGGCACAATGCAGTGCCATGAATTTTAACAAGGCCAAGTGCAGGGTTCTGCACTTTGGCCACAACAACCCCATGCAGTGCTACAGGCTGGGGACAGAGTGGCTGGAGAGCAGCCAGGCAGGTAGGTACCTGGGGGTGCTGGTCAACAGCTGACTGAACATTAGCCAGCAGTGTGCCCAGGTGGCCAAGAGAGACAATGGCATCCTGGACTGGATCAGGAACAGGTAGGACCTGTAGGACCAGGAAAGTCATTCTGCCCCTGTACTCAACATTGCTCAGGCCATACATTGAGTACTGTGTCTAGTTCTGGGCCCCTCAGTTTAAGAAAGATGTTGAGGTGTTGGAATGTGTCCAGAGAAGGGCAACAAGGCTGGTGAGGAGGCTGGAGCACAGCCCTAAGAGGAGTGGCTGAGGGAGCTGGGGTTGTTCAGCCTGGAGAAGAGGAGGCTCAGGGCAGACCTCGTTGCTCTCTAAAACTATCTGAAAGGAGGTTGTAGCCAGGTGGGGGTCGGTCTCTTTTGCTAGGCAACCAGTAACAGAACAAGAGGACACAGTCTCAAGCTGCACCAGGGCAGGTTTAGGCTGGGTGTTAGGAAGAAGTTCTTCATGGAAAGAGTGATTTGCATTGGGATGGGATGCCCAGGGAAGTGGTGGAGTCACTGTCCCTGGAGGTGTTTAAAAGGAGACTGGATGAAGCACTTAATACCATGGTTTAGTTAATTAGAAGGTGTTAGATGATAAGTTGGACTTGATGATCAGAGGTCTCTTCCAACCTGGTTAATTCTGTGTGATTCTGTTTACTGATATTAGTGGTTTATCTTTCATATGCTATTTGATACCATTTTACCAGTACTGCAAATGTGCTCCTGGGGAAGGCTTACAGATTTACATGATAGAGACTATTAGCACAACTCTTCTGATGACGTATATTTTTACAGTCTTTTGGTTTTCCCCAGCTGCTTCTGTTTTCAGCTCAGTAACGAACGCTTGTGTAAAATATTTCTTTTCCAGAAAGATATGCAATCTTCTTTTTGAAGGTATCAACAGATGGTGAGTCCACCTCCTCTCTTAATAATTTGTTCCAGTGGTTTATCATTTATGCCATATGCTTAAAATTAATGCCACATTTCCCATCTGAATTTTTTTCTGATTTCAATAAGACAACATTCATTTCCTCCCCAGTCAGTTGTTTATACATCCTCAGGCCTTTGGGGTCATTCAGGGAGAGACCATATTGTCCTTCACACTCGAAGCATCTGAGGTGTGCCCGATTGCCTGCAACCATCTTCTGCTTCAGCAGAAAGCACTAGTCAATCTCATATTAGTCAATGACTCAAGTTGTGCTGGGGGAGGTCTAGGCTGGATGTTAGGAGGAAGTTCTTCATAAAGAGAGTGATTTGCCATTGGAATGGGCTGCCCAGGGAGGTGGTGGAGTCACCGTCCCTGGAGGTGTTCAAGAAGACTGGATGAGGCACTTTGTGCCATGGTCTAGTTGACTGGATAGGGCTGGGTGCTAGGTTGGACTGGATGATCTTGGAGGGCTATTCCAACCTGGCTGATTCTATGATTCTGAGTTTCAGTAGTCTCTGTTTTGTTGACTGCTTTACTTATTTGCTCATTGATTTTGCTCATGTTTGTACTGTTTGTCTTGCTTTGGTCATCTATCTCATATGGGGGTCTCTTACCTTACTTTTTGTTCCAATCTGTCTATATCATTAAAGTCTTAATTTCAATGTGCAATGGAAAAAAAATCAGGCTGCATCAAAGTACCTGAGAGATACTAAATGATAATAATTTCTTTCTCTCCACCTTCCTCCCCTTTTTTAATACAACTTTTCCTTCCTTACATTTAGCTACAAATTCTACTGTTTATTTTATTTGCTAATTGAAGAATTTGACCAATATTAGGAAAAATACAGCAACTAAAAAAACATATTAAGATACAATAATTCCTGGGATGGTGGCAAGCATTTGCAAAAGCTCAGTCTCTAGGCAGAAAACATTTGTTTTTCAAAACAATTGGTCTAAACCCTTAGGATGTCTTCAGACATTTGGTCCTTTTTCTTGCGGTGATGTTAAATCTGGGAGTCCATCCAAGAGCTGCTGTCCTGAAGAAGAGGAGGAGGAGAGGGAAGATTGTGATCTGTATAAAGGGAAGTGTGAAGAAAATGACAGCAGTCTTGCTGGCAAAGCTTCTGGTGGCCAGTTCTTTTACACTCAGAGATTTTCACAGCCCTTTTTTTTTGATGAATTCTTTGATATGAGCCCATATGGAAATCTTTTCTTCTTTGCTAGCCATCTCTGGCACATAGCTGGCAATATTGCCCACTGACTGGAGTACTATTTTAAGTCAGTCTCACCTTGTACATAAGAAAGTCAAAGCATTTTGGAGGAACATGCAGTCAGGAATATTTCCTAAAATAGTTCTCTTTTTTTTTGATGTTTGCAATGGTTGCTGGTATTTTTTCAATAAAAGTATCATCAACCACTTTGAATGACTATGGTCTGCAATACTTTTTCCATGTTGTATCATATTCACTTCACCAAAGGCAGCCCCATCAAGTCAGACTGTCACTTTAAACCAAGCCTTACTTTTCTGTGGTACCTTCAGGACAGTTTATTATTTTTCTTCTCTTACTGATTCACCATCTTTTCTTAGCAATCAGATTACAAAGTGCTGGCTTTACCCATTACAAAAACAAATTGAATGTAAAATACTAAACAAAAAAACCACTAGTGAAAAAGGTAAGACTATTGAATATCATAGAATCATAGAATCAACCAGGTTGGAAGAGACCTCTAAGATCATCCAGTCCAAACTAGCACCCAGCCCTGTCCAATCAACCAGACCGTGGCACTAAGTGTCTCATCCAGTCTGTTTTTTAAACACCTCCAGGGTCAGCGACTCCACCACCTCCCTGGGCAGCCCATTCCAATGCCAACCACTCTCTCTGTGAAGAACTTCCTCCTTACATCCAGCCTATACCTCCCCCAGCACAACTTGAGGCTGTGTCCCCTTGTTCTGCTGCTTCAGAGAAGAGATCAACCCCCACCTGGCTACAGCCTCCCCTCAGATAGTTTTAGAGAGTAATGAGGTCTGCCCTGAGCATCCTCTTCTCCAGGCTGAACAACCCCAGCTCCCTCAGCCTCTCCTCACAGAGCTGTGCTCCAGCCCCCTTACCAGCTTTGTTGCCCTTCTCTGGACACATTCAAGCACCACATCTTCCTTAAATTGAGGGGCCCAGAATTGGACACAGTACTCAAGGTATGGCCTGAGCAGTGTTGAGTACAGGGGCAGAATGGCTTTCCTGGTCCTACAGGCCACATTGTTCCTGATCCAGTCCAGGATGCCATTGTCTCTCTTGGCCACCTGGGCACATTGCTGGCTAATGTTCAGTCAGCTGTCGACCAGCACCTCCAGGTCTCTCCCTGCCTGGCTGCTCTCTCTCTCCCCCGAGCCAATTGTCTACCAGTAACTCCAGGTCCCTTTCTTCCTGGTGTAGCTCTATGTTAAGTCCTAGAGCACAAGTCTTATGAATAGGAGCTGAGAGAACAGAGGCTTATCTTGGAGAAAAGGAGGCTGAAGGGGGGCTTGATCAACCTTTACAACTACCTAAAAGAAGGCTGTAGGGAGATGGGTGTCAGTTTGTTCTCTCAAGTAACAAACAATGAAGCAAGAAGAAAGAGCCTCAAATTGTGTGAGGGGAAGTTTAGGTTGAATATTAGAAAAAAAGGACTTCACAGAAAGGGTTGCAAAGCACTGGAAAGGAAATCCCAGGGAAATGGTTGAGTCCACCATTCCTGGAGGTATTTAAGAGACATGTAGTTGCTGAGGGATATGGTTTAGTGGTGACTTGGCAGTGATGGGTCAATATTTGAATTGATGCTATTAATCAGTGCTATTTAATATCATCAATTCAAAGTATTAACCCATCACTTGTAACCAAAATTATTCCATGTACAAAAAATATTCTGGAATTCCTCCTGGTCTGACATGTTTTGGAGAACTAACAGAGTGACATTGAAGCTTACACAGAACCTAAAATTTTCTAAGGCTTGAGAAATGGGTGGGCTGTGCTAAAGATATGTGCAGACAAGTGATGAATTTACATAGAGGGTATTTGCATGTTTCTAAGGAAGGAGATACACAAGTAATTCAGGAATAATGCAAAAGTCCTGTCTTGTGAGCTTAAGGAATGTGCTCACACTGGCTCCTCCACCTACATGCAAATGTGGGTATGAATGTATTTGTCACAGGATCATTTGAAAGTTTAGTGAGCTGTATTCTCTCTTTCTTTCTTTCATTAAGCAAAAATAGATTTATTTTGACAGTATCATAAACCTGAAAAACACGTCTCTGCCTGCTTGCTGATGGCTGAAGTGAAAACTGCACAGGGAACGCTTATTGCTCACAGATTGCCTTTTTTTTTCCCCCAGCTTGTTAGATTACACATACTCAAATTGTCAAGAAAAAGCTGAATAGATCTATTCCATGTCCTCACTACATCTGAAACAGAATTTGAGCAGTGCATTACTATTTGAACAGATAGGATATAAACCATTACTCATCTCTTCTTCCCAAAAGAAGAAAAAAAATGCAGTATTAGTTAACATGTGGCATAGCAGCTCTGGCTAATATTATATTTAGCTTGCTGCTTGCCTCTTAATCATGATTACTGTTCAGCATATTTCCTTAACAGTTCGTCGGGCCATCGGATATGCAATGCAGCTCTTCTTGTAGCATCTGCCCATGTCACACAAAGCCCCATCTCGTTCAGGACTCCCAGCTTTTGAATTATAATGGGACTGCAATAAGTAAAAAGGATTAGTGGAGCATTTCCTGCCTAGCAGTGAGCCTCTTCCTGATCTAATGCTTGTTTGCATCCTTGTCCCTCCTGATGCTCTGCTCGTGGTAGGCTTCATATGGCGCAGATGTTTCTGTTGTGCTATTACATGGCTATTTTCAACCTGTATCTCGGAACAGATGTTCCCATGTGAGTTGGCCCTCCTTTCTCTGCTGACACAGTCACTGTACAAACAGCAGTGTGCATTTCTGCAGTCTTGATTTGTGGAGAGAATTAAAATCAATACCACTGACAGTATTTTTCTACCCGTGTCATTTTGTAATGGAACATGTGAGCCTAGTCTTTTAGACTTTCTTGCATGACTAGCAAGATGCTTCAGCTCTTGATTTGCCTGTTTTGACCCATTTTACCATTACAGGCCAGTGTTTGGAAATTCCATGTTTTTTGTAATACAAAAGGCTCTCTACTTTTATGTGCCATCAACAGGTTCTTAATTCTTTTTCTAACCACAAACAGCAGTGTAAATTCAGCTGTACATGTTCCAGGATTTACCCAAAGGAGACAAGCAGCACAGCAATATAATCTCATCACCTGTCATTTGTCTCCTGCATATTTCTTTACAGTTTGAGTTCACTACATTTGAGTCCAAATGCTTCAGTGTTGACAGCAATGGCCAGTTATGTTAAGAAATCCTCCATGAGTAAAAAAAACAAGGTGAGATAAGGACAAAATACACCAGGCACGGTCAGGGTTGGAATTTTATTCGTGATATGCTCTAAGTCACTAATGCTCCTGGAAAATGGCATTGCTAGCTAAAAGAAGCATTAATGTATTTTGTGCATTGTTTTACTCCTGTAGCCCTACAACCAAGAAGAAATGGGGAAATTAAGAAAAAGAAGGGACAAATGTAGGTAAGAAAGGAAAAGTAAACCAAACCTTACAGTGAATTAGGTTCTGGATCCTCCTGAGAACAATTAATTTTAAGCAGACATGGACAAATTGATTTTCTTTCACTGAAAAGGGATGGAGGACATTCACTTTCAAATCAGCATTGTTGTTCCTGAAACGGTGACATTGAGCAATGTATCACTTATAAATGGCATGACTGTACCTTCCATCTTGCTCATTTATTTGTATGATATTGCTTTCATCTACTGGGATATGCTGTTTTGTAACATATAAAGAGTTTTAGGAACTGGGAATTGGTCAATCTTTGGTCATGCCTAGTCTTAGCATGTAGTAACATTCAGTCACACAATGCAGCTGTGAGCAATAAGACAAATTAGAAATACCACACATATAAATGACTGAATTAATCAATATTAACATTATTTGGGCATTACTCTCCAAGAATAAAAATCCTGCTTCTGACATTTTTAAAAGCTTTTTAAATTATTCTTATTTTTGCTACAACCAAACTATTTGTTGGTGTAAACAAATTAAGTACATCAGATCGACAGTGAGCTTCCTAGTGACAAATACTGAATGTAGTCCAATCATGAAAATATACACTTGAAATAAAAGTGGTAGCACTGTTAACAGGGACATCCTTAAACATGCACTGAAGCAGTTTGTAGTGTAAATAAGAAACTGCAGGGAAGTTGCAAGGGTGAGGACTGCATCAGGAGAAGTGAGGCCAGCAGGTGGAGGGAGGTGATTCTCCCCCTCTACTCCACTCTGGTGAGACCCCACCTGGAGTACTGCACCCAGTTCTGGAGCCCCCTTTACAAGAAGGATGTGGACATGCTTCAGAGAAGGGCCACTGGGATAAGAACACCTCTCTATGAGGACAGACTGGATATGCAGACATTCAGAGTGGAGGTGAGGAGGAAGTTGTTCAGCACGAGAGTGGTGAGGACCTGGAATGGGTTGCCCAGAAAGGTGGTTGAGGCCCCATCCCTGGATGTGTTTAAGGCCAGGCTGGACGAGGCTTTGGCCAGCCTGATCTAGGGTAGGGTGTCCGTGGCCCATGGCAGGGGGGTAGGAATTAGATGATCCTCGTGGTCCCTTCCTACCCTGCCTGATCCTATGATTCTATGACTGCTTTGCTCTAATTCAGATAAATAAAAGGAAGAAATATTACTATGATACTTTCTTCAGTTGATGCACAAAACATTTAGTAATCTACTGTCGTTCAACATTCATCTGTCTTCTTGATGGCAAGATGATCTGATCTCCTTTGACAGTTAATATATTTAAAGCAAGATGAAAGAAATCACAACTGCATTTTTTTTTCTGTTTGGGAGTTCAGTAGGCTGAGAAACTTGGCCAGCTGGGCCAAAACTTCAAAAACTGCCAAACCAAGTATGACTTCTCTCTTTAAAATCAAACTTTCTAAGTACCTAGCCTGTAAGTGTGTCTCCTAGACAGAGGAGAAAGAGAAGCGTGTCTGGAGAGCATGCCAGTCTGTATTGATGTTAGGTGACATGAATTATCCTTTAGAGGTGCGTGAATATGTGAACTACAGAGGCAGACTCCTACCTGAGAAATCTAATCTTTAGATGGCCAAAAATAGCTGAGATGAAACTTACTCTGTGTGGTTTCATTAATTATCGGAAGCTGCGGAGGTGATTTCTGTGGTGGTCAAATGACATGGCAGGATGTTTTAGAGTCTATTTGAGAAGCAACAGGAGCTCACTGAGAGTATATAAATAGACTATATAGCCATACTGAAGTTCTTACAAGCACAGAGACCTATTGTAAAGATTGTTTTCTAGAGACTTGGCTGTTTTACAGGATTTTGACAGCAGGTGCCCTTGCCCAATTGGAAGAGAACAAGAGAAAAAGAGGATTCAGCTAACTGTAGATTAAAGGGCAATTGTCCAACTACTCTTTTTTCCTATGCTCTGAGAAGCTAGTGTTCCTTTTGGAAAATTTGGATGCTGCTCCACTGAGTCTGAGAAGACTAAATCCTATCAAAAAAGAGCTTTGAGACAATTTATGGAGTTGTTTTAGCACAATGGTTGTTGTATTTGAACTAATGGTTGTAAATACTAAATACTAAATCCTTGAAAATAAGAGGAAGCAGGAAAGGAGAGCCTGAGAAATGTTATCTTAACATTAACAGGCAGGCCTTGCTCACAGGCATTTCATGGTTGTAGGTAAATCCTTGTTTTGTGCGTTTGAATCAGCAACATATAGACACTTTCTGTGTATACATTTGTGATGGTTTGGGTGTTACCTCCCCCCCCCCCTCCCCTCCACTTTTGGAAATCACCCAGACTAGACTCAGTCAGCTCTGGAAATTGAAGCTTTATATTTACAGCTTAGCACAAATATACAAGCAGATATTTACAATATATACAGTTATATGCAGAAATACACAATGTAAAAGGTAATACAGAAACACAGCAGCCCTCCCAGAAACCTGAGTCCCCAGGAGGGACTCCCTACCATCCTTCCAGTTTCTCTCACCCCTCTCTGCCTTACTCCAGATGTTGTCTTGTGCCCAAGGAAGAATGGAGGGTCAGCCAGAGGGGTTAGGAAGCAGGTGGATTAATCAGGTTAGGTTAGAGAGAGAAAATGCAGCCCAAAGCCCAGGCAGTGACCGAATATCTTATCTATATTTACAGTCTTGTTCTTGTACCTCTCAGCAAGCCTATGAGTGAAGAACATATCGCCATTGTTTCTCTTTCACAGCCTGTAATTTAGTTCTTCTTACCAAAAGATTCTAGCTAGCTTCAAACCAGCATAACATTTTTGAATCTGCACATGGTTTTAAAGATGCTTGCCCATGGAGAAAATAAAAAAGTAATGTATTGTGATTACTGCTATAAAGGACAATGAAAAATGTTGTTGTAAATGCATTAACAGCAAAAGGAGGAGTAAGAAGGGTCTGGATGTGTGAGGAAACATGGTGACCGTGAATGAGAAAAAGGTTGAGGTAGTGAATGTCTTTTTTGTCTTAGTCTTTAATTGTAAGACTAGTTGTTCTCTGAGTGCCCGGGTCCTTAATATTCATCACAGGGATAGAGAGTAGTATGAAACCCCCATAAGCTAAAGGGAAATGATCAATGACCTACTACATCACTTAGACACACACTAGTCTTTCGGGCCAGATTGGACTCATTGAAGGTTATTGAAGGAGCTGGTGGAAGTGCTCTCTAAGACACTTTTAATCATTTATTATCATCCTGGCTAACCCAGAAGGTATGAATTGACTGCAGGTGAGCAAATGTGACATCCACCTACAAGAAGAGCCAAAAGGAATGATCCAGAGAACTGTAGGTCTGTTGTCCTGATCTTATTCTGACCTGTGCCAGGAAAAGCAGATCAATTTGAATGCCATCATGAAGCACAAGAAGGTGACAATCACAACCAGGTGACCAGACCAGCCAGTATAGGTTTATGAAAATGAGGTTCTGCTTGACTATCTTGATCTCCTTCTGTGACAAGGTGACCAGCTTAGTGGATGACTGAAAGGCTGTGAATATTGTCTACGTAAAGCTTCTGACACTGTTTCCCACAGTAATCTTCTGAAGAAACTGGCTATTCATGGCTTTGATGGACATGTCAGAAAGGCCAGGTCAAAAGAGTCTTATGTTGAATGGAGTAAAATCCAACTGGATGCTAGTTATAAGTGGTGCTCCCCAGGAGTCAATATTGGGGTAATTCTCTTTAATATGTTTATTAATGATCTGGATGAAAGGATTGAGTGCATCCTGAGTAAGTTTGCTGACACCAAGTTATGTGGCAGTGTTGCTCTGCTTGAGGGTAGGAAGGTTCTACAGAGTGACTTGGTCAGACTGGATCATTGAGCCCAGGTTAGTGCTATGAGGTTCAACAAGGCCAAATGCCAGGTCCTACACTTGTGTCACAACAACTCCATGTAACACTAGAGACCTGGGGAAGACTGGCTGGAAAGCTGTCCAGTAGAGAGAGACCTGGGAGTAGTGATCAACAGCAAGCTGAATATGAGCCAGCAGTGTGCCCAAGTGACCAAGAAGTCCAGTAGCATCCTGACTTCTTATAAAAACTGTGTGGTCAGGATTAGAGAAGTTATTGTCCTTTTATATTTGTTATTTGAATACTGTGTTCGTCTTTGGGTCCCTTGCTAAGAGAAGAACATGGAGTTCACAGGATCACAGGATGTTAGGGACTAGAAGAGACCCGATTGGAAGAGACTTGAGACATCGAGTCTAACCCCCCTGCCAGAGCAGGACAATACTATCTAACACAGATCACAAAGGAACACATCCAGACAGGCCTTGAAAGTCTCCATGGAAGGAGTTGCTGAAATGTTTCCAAAGAAGGGCAATGAAGATGGTGAAAGATCTAGAGCAGAAGCCTAATAAGGAGTAGCTAAGGGAACTGGGGTTGTTTAGTTTGGAGAAAAGGAGGGGAGACTTTGCTTTCTACAGCTACCTGAAAGGAGGTTTTATCAAGGTGAGTGTTGGTCTGTTCTCTCACGTAAGTGACAGAACAAGAGGAAACAGCCTCAAGTTGTATCACAGGAAGTTTATGCTGGCTATTAGGGAAACATTCTTCACTGAAAGGGTTGTAAAACACTGGAACACGCTGCCCAAAGAATAGGTGGAGCTGCCATTCCTGCAGATATTTGGAAAAGCTTAGGGACATGGTTTAGTGACTTGGCAGTACTTGGTTAATGGTTGGATTTGATGATCTGAAAGGTCTTGACCAGCCATAGCAATTCTAAAATTTTATGTGCCTCTTTCATCCACACTTAGGAGTCCAGTGGCATTTGAGATGACCTGGACTGTGTCATGCATTAACAAAGGACTAGGACGTATGTCACAGAACTCAGTGGAAACCTTGTACCCTCCTGGTATGTCAAATGGACATTCTGTGTAGCCCTGCAACATCTTGTATTGCTCTGGATACCAGTCTCTGAGCAAATGTATTGACCTCCTAGCAACTAAATAGATTTGTAATGTTCTGCAGCTAAGTCAATGGCTATTATTCCCAGTCAAGAATAGCCTCTACAAGCAATTGAGGCTCTTATTGTGGTAGACCTATAAATTGATGTGACCTCTTTCTGTACAAGTAGAAATACTGTTCTGTTGAAGGGTGCTAATAGCTTCCTGCTAGTGAATCTTGGATCCACAGACAATCACAGACATTGCTACAGGCTGTTGGTGTCAAGCATTCTGTTTTAGATGTAACTCAAGTGGTACATAAACTCTTTGAACACTAAAACCCATCTGTAGGCAGCAAGGGTAATCACCCAGGGCAATAAACTCTGTCAGACAGCATGGCAGTCAAAGCTAACTCAGGTTTATAGTGTGCAGGTTGTCCTTGGTTGTAAATGCATGGGTTAAGATGGGAGATTCCTATGTATTTCAAATGAAAAGGAGTTGAAAGCTGAGCTTTATGCCTGTGTCTTCATGGTCTGTGACCAGAACTGATGTGACTATACTTTTTTACTCTTTGGACTTCTATTTATGCTCCTATCCAATACTGAATCCTTCCTGGTTCCAGGGATTGTTAATACAACTAGAGATCTATAATAAGTAATCAATTAACTACTTTTGTGTTGGGAATTTGATGTCACTTTGGCATTCCCATGAAAGGAAAAGGTTGGTTATTGCCTGACTCTTCTGTCTTGTGTGAATTAGGATTTCCTCCCAATCCTTTATGGAACAAGGGGGAAAAAATGCAGTGTCCTGTGTTATCTTTCATTGATTTTGCTGAGATGGAGGTACAAAAGACAATAGTGTAAATGGGAGGATTTCAAGATTCCTCATTCTGAAAAATGTGACTGCAAAAGTACTTGACAATTGATTCCTGTGTCAAATTTGTCATGGTATTTACCAAGCAGAAACTTGCACATTTAGAATAAATAGAGAGCTTCTCGTGTTCATTGAGCCAACTGCAGTCTCATTGAAATGATGGTCTTGCAGACTTAAAATGTCTGGCATGTTCTAAAGACATCAGATTTGCTGAACTTTAGGAGCAGAACACCTTGTATCAGAGGCCAAAGGCTCCCTGTCTGCATATGTTCTCTACATTTGTGGTGTGCAGGCACAAGACAGGCTGTGAATTCTGCACATTCCTGGAGCTGGTACTCCAACCAAGCTGCCAGATGTCAGGAAACCCTGGAGGAAATTTAATCCAAGTTCTTTGAATTCCAGCCATACAACATTTAGAGACAGAAAAACAAAAGACCAAGTGTCTGCTAATATTACCTTGGCTCCAAGAATTATATTTTTCGTAAGCTGTCATTCATTTGCATGAGGTTGCATGCTGTTCTACTTCAGCTTTCTTGCAGGACAAAAAACTTAAATACTGTGGATATGTCCTCATTAGGTTCAGTTACAATATCGTGAGCTAGAAAGTTTGCTTTTCACAAGCAGTGCAATTTTCATATTTGTCTGTCTAGGGACTACACTGATCCAGAAACTGTTAGGCATTTTGAAATAGTAGCATAAACCAGACATATCTGAAGTTAGAAAATGCATATTAGATTATATTAATGAAAAGATAAATTGCATTGCTTGAACTGTAAACTCCCTTCCTACACCCTCCTAAAGCAGAGGACAGGCTTTACTCTTCTAATATACTGGATCAACCCACAACGTATTTAGAATCTGATTTTTTGTTAATCACTGACAACATCAGATTTATCTGTAGGATCTGTGTTTCCCTCCTGGAGCCTGTTCCAAACAAGAGCTCTTTGTATGCTTCTGCATCCTCCACTGGCACAATTCCTTTGGATGTTCTTCTATAGCCGCTCTTATCACACTACCTTATCTATCACTGCGGAGCAGCAATGCTGGACAAAGTGACAGCAGTAACAGTGGAGCAGAAACAGCAATGGCAGTAGCTGGTGGCAGGAAGAATAGCCTCATTCACAGTAGCTGAGAAAGAAAAGCCGTCTTCTGAACCTACAAGTGTGTGTCTGCTTGATTTGTAACTGACACAATCTATAGATGCCAGACCATTTAGATTTTGGAATGTGCTGGAGATATTGGATGGCAAACCTCTAGTGAGTGTGGCATAATTAAAAGTTGAGTTTTCTTTGAACACTTTCTAGCGCTGGTTTTATGAATATTATGTATGGACTATGGCAACTATCTAATAATATGTTCCAGGCTTAGAAAGCAAGTTAGTCTTAGCAGGTGAGCAAAAGCACAATTATTTCCACACATATGCTTTCTGAAAACCAAACTCTGTGCTCTCAGTCATATGCTATGTAGCAGACAGATAGGAAACTCAAATGGTTCAATTCTGCAAGCTGCTTGGTGCTTTTGGCTGTATTTTCTATCAAAACAGTCTAGTATTTCACAGGTTTATGCTCCAGAAATGCAGATCAACATGCAAATAGACATATAATGGGTTACAAATATTCATCTCCTGAAGTTCCTTCTGTCTGTGAATCCTGTCTTCCCACATCTCATCTTTTTGAAAGCTGGCCCCAGTGGTGCCTTCGACGATGCCCAGTTTTGCATCCTTGACTTCCACTGACATTAATGAGGGTTACAGATGTATACTGAAGGGAGAACAGCTTTTCAAATGTCAGAGACCATGCTGCTGTTCAACACTGTCTTTAACCTGAGCAGTACACAACAAAGTGCTGTTGAGTAAAGGAATGATTCCAGGTGATTCCCAAGCTAGAAACCCTTTGGTCTTTTATAGGGACTGAAGACATAATTGCCAGACTCTGGAACATTCACTCTTTGGAGTTGGGGTTATATGTTTACACTATGGAGGAAAGAAAACAAAACTTCTTTCATATGGTGAAACCAGAATTATCTTTCTTTCTGGAAAAATTGGCATCCTGAATTCCTTTCCAGAATAACATTTGGACATTTTTTCATCCAATACTTTGTTCATTGTTAACTGGTGATGCAGTCCTGAAAGAAATGAGAGTTCCATCAACTAGAGTTATGGAGAAAGTATAACAGCCTTGGGGTATGCAAAACATCCACACGCAAGTTAGACAGGGTAATGGCAGCTGGAGGTGAATGAGAGTACCTTAGAACATTTTATGTGGCAGTAAGTAACTGTGTATATGAACTACTTACTCGATATCCTATTCAATGTAGTTAATAATCTAAGGAGTGATTCATGAAATGGAGGCTAAACTGTCTGAAATTAGCTGTAAAAGGGAATGAAGACTCCCTGTAGAGTCCTAAGAATATGTACACTTAAGTGTACGTATAGAAGAGATTTCCAGATGGACTGATAAAAGTTTTAGGAGATAGATTGTGAAGAAATTAGTCTGATGATTTCTGTGTTCTAGTGGGAAACTATCACAAAGAAAATCTCCTTTTGATGTTTTTTCTACATTTCACAGCAATGCCCTCACTGTGTAAAAAGCCTGTACTGACAGGACAAGGGGTAATAGTTTCAAACTACGAAGGTGCAGATTTAGATTGGATGTTAAGAATAAGTTCTTTACCATGAGGGTAGTTGAACATTAGAACAGGTTGCTCAGGGAGGTGGCTAAGGCCCCATCCTTGGAGATATTCGAAGTGAGGCTTGGCAGGGCTCTGGGCAACCTGATCTAGTTGAGGATGCCTCTGCTTGCTGCAGGCAGTGTTGGACCAGAAGACCTTTGGAGGTCCCTTCCAACCCAGACCATTCTATGATTCTATGATTTCACCTATTTTCTTTTAGCCGACTTTCCTTCTGAGTCCTGCTGACTGCATTGACCAAGATTGTTTGTGAAACACACATGTAACATGTATTTTACATGTGCATGTGAAAGCATGCAACCAAGGTGACTAAGTCTGGAATTTATGGTGTAATTCCTTTACTTAAATACTAGTGCCTTTTGCCATTTGAGAAGTGCTACCTGTACTCTACTTTCCTACCAGAAGGACTTTATATCATTTGGATGTCTGCATTGTGTTATGTCTTAGAGCCTTGTGGATATTTAAGAAAATGGGTCAAGTCACATATTTTAAGGTGGAGCTGATTCCTGTCCTAAGTGCCTTATATTTTAAAAGGATATTGAAAAACTGCAGAGGTTGCAGAAACAAATATGTATTTTTTTAAATTAGAGAAAATATAAAATACAATGCATTTTCAATCTATTTAGTTTGTCAGAATGATGACCAAAGACAGGTGTGATTACAGAGTAGGAATGTTTTCAACAGACATAACGTATCGTGTATGAGGGCATCGAGTCAGTCATCAGCAAGTTTGCAGATGACACCAAGCTGGGGGCAGATGTGGCTGGGCTGGAGGGCAGAAGGGCTCTGCAGCGGGACCTCGACTGCCTGGACAGATGGGCAGAGTACAACGGGATGGCATTCAATAGCTACAAGTGCCGGGGGGCTGCACTTTGGCCACAACAACCCCATGCAGAGATACAGGCTGGGGTCGGAGTGGCTGGAGAGCAGACGGACAGAGAGGCATCTGGGGATGCTGATCACTACCCACCTGAACATGAGCCAGCAGTGTGCCCAGGTGGTCAAGAGAGCCAATGGCATCCTGGCCTGCATCAGGAGTGGTGTGGCCAGCAGGAGCAGGGAGGTCATTCTGCCCCTGTACTCTGCACTGGTTAGACCACACCTTGAGTACTGTGTTCAATTCTGGGCCCCCCAGTTTA
>WAAF01017475.1:36555-74050 GCA_013400475.1 Tricholaema leucomelas | reverse complement strand
CCTGAGGAACACCACTTGTCACCGGTCGCCAGGTGGACATTGTGCCATTCATCACCACTCTCTGCATGCTACCATCCAGCCAGTTCCTTATCCAGCAGTGCTCCACCCATCCAGTCTGTGTTTTTCCAGTTTGGTGACCAGGATGTCATGTGGGACAGAGTCAAATGCCTTACTCAGGTCCAGGTAGATGACATCAGTTGCCCTTCTCTTGTCCATTGTCCATACTCATGTTCAGGAGTATGAAATAATATGCACAAAAAAATGCAGCAAATATTGCCATATATTCCAGTCTTGGACATGCTATCCTTCAGCTCTCTGCGACTTGATTTAATTACATGACAAATAGATGTGTACGTGAAATATGCTTTAAAATGTTTGGAAATTGGTGAACTGCAATTAATATAGTGTGAAAAATTAAAATACTTTGAAATTAGTATGATTATATTATTCATATGGATAAGAACCATCCCAACCATCACAATTTAGCCCTTCCCAACATAGGTCAAACTAAAAATTCTTCAGAAAATACAACTCCTTCTCAAAGAAGCCAGAAATATTCAATACTTCTTGAAAGAAAGGTCTGGGGTTTACTCAGTGTTTCAAAGAATTTGTCTCCACATGTGCTTGTCATCTCCCTTCAGAGAACCTATACAAGATATAATGGAAACAGTGTCGAGGGTGATGAAAATGCCAGAGCATCTGTCAGTGGATCACCTTATGACAGCAAGTGATAAGCCTCCTAATGCTGAAGTGATGAATGTGCCTGAATGTAGACACTATGCTTGCGTGACACAGCCGAAAACACAAATATGAACAACTAGACATGAGGACATGCCTCTGGGGAGACCCCACCAGTTTTTGCAGTTCTTGACTGATTCTAGAAAGCAGCACATTTTTACTATAGAGAAAGATAAGTGTGCTTATCAACACAGCACCATGGCTCAGATGAGGAGTAGCTGGAATGCAGGAGAGCATCAATCATATTTAAGTATCAGATGTGACCTTTTGTACATGTTCTCCTTGCAAATGATTTTTCATTTTCTATACCTTCAAAGTTTTCATAATGCGCTTGGAATGCTTTATAAATGAGCAATAACATAAAAGCAAGCTGCAAAACGCTTATTCAAACAGAAATTGCATGTATTAGATGCTGGTTACCAAAGTACAAATGACTTCACTTCAAGAAAGGAAATATGGGGCTCTTGTTTGTAGTCTCAAACAAAACACAGTATATAAGTAGGGGATGATTTACAGCGTGTGAAGGTGTAATGCGAACTTGCAAACAAACATGCTTCCATAGGGAACTAGAAAGGTGTAGGGGAGGAAATTCGTTTTTGATATACAGCAAAAGGGGCTGTATTTACTGCTGGGAAGTATGAAAGTATATTTCCCAAGACGAGCCAAGAGCTCATAATGTGTTTGGTTTCTAAATGTTTTTTAAAAGCTTTGAAAGAACCTTAAACACTGGGTTTATTAAGCTGCTATGCAGAATATACATTGAATTACATATCAAAATTGTTCACCATATTTAATGACAGTAAATACAACAAGGAAAGACCTATCAGTTGAATTCTCACAAGAGTAAACATTAATATATTAGAAATGGATGCAGAAATCGATATTACAAATGGATATAAATATATTCATTTGTATTTCTTTGAACAAGATGCTCAACAAGTGAGCAATCCATATTATTGACTTGACTTTAATAATTTTTGTTTTAAATTAGCCCAGTAAACCCACGAATCTCAGCAACCATTCACAATAAGCATTCTAACTTTTGTCTAAATACTCCAATCAATAACTTCTTATATACTAAACAAATAAACCCACCACCTGCAGTAGTCTGGTCTCAAAAGGCAACAGGCATTTTCTCAGCTTCTAATAAATGAATAAGATAGTATTGACTGGTTAGTCATTAGTGTTGAAACAAACAAATGCTACTCTTTGTTTACCACTGCATCTTATTCCACACAAAAAGATTACAACAAGGAGAGGGGTAGGAGTGTCCAGTACCAGGAGATGAGCAACACTGAGGACACATCCATGCAAGATTTTCTCTGTCCTTTTGCGTGGATGGAGCAGATAAGTGGGCACCATTTCCAGCTAATTCAGGGCAAAGCCGAACATAAAAGGAAGGAGAGAGATTAACCTGAAGTTTTGTCTACACTGGTAGGTGAACAGGATGTGTTTTGTCCCAGGTAAAGCCATGAAGGCAGTAGCTGGTTCATTGGTAGAGTCCATCTTCTGTTTTTCCACCAGGACACAAGCCACTTGTTTACAGATGTAGCAGGAGCAACATGAGAAACTAGAGGGCAACTTGGCAACTTTGAAAGTGTCTGCAGTTCTCTCTAGGGTTAGAGAGGCCTTGAAAGGAAGGAAGTAAGGAAGACAAGGCTTCTCTGGGATTATGGAGAGCTAGAACAGTATCTGATACATTTGTATCGTCCTTTCTCAATTTGTGCCAAAGGTTGTCCAACAGCTGATGATAAAAAACTTCCATCGTGCTAGTACACACATCATGACAGAGATCTTGGTCTTCACTCATGACTGCTTCAGCTGAGCAGTCTTAGAGACTGTCCTTAAGATAACTTTCATGGACCTAGGGGAGAAAAGACTTTTTCTTAAATTCATTTTAAGAGGCATGCATCCTAAATGAATCCCTCAGGATCTAGTCCAGGCTGTGTGAGCCTCACTAGTTATATGCATTTTTCCCCCGTATGTCTAATCCAGAATTTGGGTTGGAAATCCTCTGTGTCTTTAGGGGAAGCAGATGTCAGGGTAGTTGCTAGCTTATAAATGAGCTCAGTAAACTCAGTCAGGGCTCCATCCAAGCTTAACAATCAGCATATCAGAAACAGAAGTACCCAAGTAGGATTGAGGTGAACCCTTTCCATGCACAGACCTGAGGTGTTATTTTATGCAAGCCTGATCCTAACAGCTGATAGAGAGCACAGGTGTGCCTCATTTTATCCCATCCAGCCTGGGGCTACTTTTTCTGCTTGCTGCACACCACAGACCACTGCTCAGAGGGCTCCAAGAGTGAAAAGCCACTGTGGAGAGACTGAAAATGGGATGCCCAGGGAATGCTTTGGAAAAAGAAACAACATTAAAAAAAACTTCACAAGTTCACCATTCTCCCCTTCTCCAGTACTAGTACAGTCCCTAATCTGTATTTCTTCCCAAGTCATTCTCTTCACTCGAGGAGACAAGTTTCTCCTCTGCTTGAACCAGATTTTTCACCCTTTTTGATACAGATACACACCAGCTGCTCAGTCGCTGCTCTCATATGCACTGAAGGCAATTAATTAAAAGTTAAAATTTAAAAATCACTTCTACTTTTTTGCTCATTATTAAAAAAAAAAGTCTCTGGCTGGGAACAACTACGTACAATTTCAGCTTGAAAAGTAACCCTCTCACAAAGTTATCAGCCAATTCTGAACGTGACCTTTGAAATGGAAAGCTATACAACTTTAACCAGGTTTCATGCTGGGTCCCTAGAATATTTCAAAGATATTCCTTTCAGTCTAGCCCATTTTTCCACCAGTCTGTGCTGTGGTAAGTTTGGCTTCATATTTCTTTGATCTGTGAGGCAAATACTTTACATAGCTTAAAAATAGATCCATGAGTCCTTAGCTATACTCTTTAGCACTGAAAGGAAAGTGAGTTAATAACCAATATAACAGTCTAATAGTAGTGTACTCCTTGTGATGCTCTCACTGCAACAAATTCATTCCCGCTGTAACTCCATTGACATTAACAGGGCTACCAGCTGAGATGAATTTGCCACGTTTTTGTAAAGCACTTCGAAATTTGATGTCATAACTCTCAAAAGACACCCCAGGAAAGATGTCATTTTGCCTTTCTCATTGTGTGTTTATGCACATGCCAGCTTTCTCGGTTTCTTGTGTTCCTTACATTTCTTTTCACACCACCTCCCCACATTCTTTGAGACTCCCCTGTTGAGAAGATACGACGTACCAGATACTCTTTGAAAATAACTGCATGAGCTAATTATAACTCTGTTCTTGTCTGTTAGTTTTTGGTTTTGTTTTGTGGTTTGCCTTTTTTTTTTTCGTACACAAAGGTGAATTCGGCAGCAGAGACTTGAAGTATGAACTTGCTTCATAAAAATCTCCTGAAAAGTATAATTTTCAAAATGGCTGCGTGTCCCACTGTTCAAAAAATGTCTCATGGCACAGACTGAGCTAAGAGTTCAGTCAGTCATCAGCAAGTTTGCAGATGACACCGAGCTGGGGGCAGATGTGGCTGGGCTGGAGGGCAGAAGGGCTCTGCAGCGGGACCTTGGCCACCTGGACAGATGGGCAGAGTCCAATGGGATGGCATTCAATAGCTCCAAGTGCCGGGGCTGCACTTTGGCCACAACAACCCCATGCAGAGATACAGGCTGGGGTCGGAGTGGCTGGAGAGCAGCCAGACAGAGAGGGATCTGGGGGTGCTGATTGATACCTGCCTGAACATGAGCCAGCAGTGTGCCCAGGTGGCCAAGAGAGCCAATGGCATCCTGGCCTGCATCAGGAATGGTGTGGCCAGCAGGAGCAGGGAGGTCATTCTGCCCCTGTACTCTGCACTGGTTAGACCACACCTTGAGTACTGTGTTCAGTTCTGGGCCCCCCAGTTTAGAAGGGACATTGAGATGCTTGAGCGTGTCCAGAGAAGGGCAACGAGGCTGGTGAGAGGCCTCGAGCACAGCCCTACGAGGAGAGGCTGAGGGAGCTGGGATTGTTTAGCCTGGAGAAGAGGAGGCTCAGGGGAGACCTTATTGCTGTCTACAACTACCTGAGGGGTGGTTGTGGCCAGGGGGAGGTTGCTCTCTTCTCTCAGGTGGCCAGCGCCAGAACGAGAGGACACAGCCTCAGGCTGCGCCAGGGGAAGTTTAGGCTCGAGGTGAGGAGAAAGTTCTTCACTGAGAGAGTCATTGGCCACTGGAATGGGCTGCCCAGGGAGGTGGTGGAGTCGCCGTCCCTGGAGCTGTTCAAGGCAGGATTGGACGTGGCACTTGGTGCCATGGTCTAGCCTTGAGCTCTGTGGTAACGGCTTGGACTTGATGGTCTATGAGGTCTCTTCCAACCTGGGTGATACTGTGAGACTGTGAAGATGTCATTTTTTGAAATGACCATTGCTTGTCCCAGTTTGTGCTTTAAATTCACCTTCTGGATTTTAACTTTGAGTTAAGTACAATACATATAATGTCATCATCACTAAGCCAACAATTTCAAGGCAAAATGGACATTGTTTTCGTTTTTCTTTTTAGCATTTTGTTTATTTCTGAGTTTATTTAGTAACTAGAGGAAAAATTAAATCTCAAATGGTTAAATAAGGAAAGAAAACTGCCCCATATAGAATTTCAATAAAATTTAATGTTGTGATGGTTTGGGTGTTACCCACTCCCCACACTTCAGAAAATCACCCAGAGTAGACTCACCCACTCTGGGGAATTGAATGAAGCTTTATATTTACAGCTTAGCACAATATACAAGCAGGTATTTACAATATATACAGTTATAGACAGAAATACATAAGTTAAAAAGTAACACAGAAACACAACAGCCCTCCCAGAAACCAGAGTCCCCAGGAGGGACTGTCAGCCACCCTTCCACCTTCTTCCTACCGCTCTACCTTACTCCAGACTTTGCCTTATGTTCAAGGTGAGTTTGGAGGGTTGGCCCGGGGGGTTAGGAAGCAGAAGGATTAGTCAGACAGCAAGTTAGGTTAGAGAGAGAAATGGAGCCCCAAAGTCAGAGAGCAAACTACTGCGTTATCTATGTTTATGTTCTTGTTCTTATACCTCTCAGCAAGCCTATGAGTGAAGTAGACATCACCATTGTTTCCTTTTCACAGCCTATAATCTAATCCTTCTCACCAAAATATCCCAGCTAGGCTCAAAATAGATGAGTTTGAAACTAGCACAAGTGTTTAAACTTGCAGCTTATTTCTATTATTAGCAGTTACGGAGTTTTGTTGACGAAGTGCAGCAACCATCACATGACTGTGGTTGCAACACAGATGCCTCCTCAAGCAACTGCAAAGGTCAGTAGCATTTGAAATGTCACTTAGGACATGTTTTTGTTCTTTATTTGCTTTATTTTTTAGTAATTACACCATTTGATGCGAAGCTGTAGAAACAATTTTGAAGCCATAATATTCCTGCTGCATCACTAAATAGTGATTTAGACTACTCAAAAGATTGAATTTTTAGCCTGAAATGATTGTACAGTAGTTCCCTTAAGCAGCATGGTTGGAGACAGGCTATATATTTCATATACTGCAGATCTGAGCAAACATTTTCTGACACTATCCAATAAATCATGTTTTCTTCAAGAGAACTGTACACTACATTATACCTGAAGCAGTAGCAAAAAAAATCATCATCTCTGGCCTTTCCATAATGGCAAAAAAATCTAAAGAATAGAGACTGATTTAAATTTTTGTATATAGATATTATTTTTTTTCTTTTTTTCTTTTTTTTTTTTTTAATTTAGGAACTACCATTCATTTCTACTATATCCCTTCATGCTGCTCTGGTAGTAAAAAGTCTCCTTAATGTGAAGACAAATGTAATTATTTTTTTTTCTCTTCAAGATCCTGCAACTTAGCAAAGGAGAGGTTTCTCCGTGGGTTTGGACCTAAATTCAGCTCAGGTGGATGCACTCAAGATAATTTTAAAATGATAAATAGTAACAAGTTGAGTACAGCCTGTGGAGCATGAGTGCTTTGGGTTTGTACTCTATAGCTGTCTATGCTGCTTCAGTCACATATCTGTAATATAAACAGTTCTCACACTGATAGCAAACTCTTTTAATCTGCTCACACCTGATCTCTATGTTATTTCATTATTTCTGGAGAGAGGGGTTGACTTTCAGCTGGCAAACTAACCAGCAAAATGTAGTAAAACATTGCATGTGTGAAATCTTGCTCTATACAAATCCATTTCCCAGTCTTATTATGTTGCACTGCCATGAGACTAGTTACTATTTGCCCAGAAATCTAATGAAGAAGACATTAAACTTCAAACTTGGGCCCTAGAAATAATTGAAATGCACAAAAATAGTAAACCTCTTCATTCTCCACTCTCCTCTGACACCAAACTCAAGCAACCAGAGGTACCAATCAAAACAAAATAATCCCTTATACTGCCCGTACTCCCTGCTGCACATCAAGTCTGGCCTTTCTGAAAGCTTGGTTTCAAAATGCACATCAAAGCTGATTCTCTGACACAACACAGATTTCGGGGCTTTCATGCCTAAAGGTCGAGCTGTTTCCAAAGAAATCCCACCACAATCCCTATGTTATCACCTGGCCTCATCTCTTTTTTAAGGCAGAGCATTCATCCTAACCGACAGGTACACCTCGTGTTCTTTGTGGAAACTGCCTGAGGGTCCATGGAAATTTATCATGAGGGAGGTTTTGCGATTTGTACATTTGTACCCCTGGTGCAGTCAGGAAAAATAAGTTAATGTGTATTCAGAATTAGCTGCTGTAGGTCTTGAAACATTAAAGTTGCTTCTGATCCTTAAAAATTACTGATTCAGAAGTGAAGTGAAAGGGTGATGACTGTTCTGCCCCACACCATCATGGCAGCCAGTGTGGCATCTTTCCCTGAACCTTGCTTCACCCCATGAAAGAGCCACAACTGTGCAAGTGAGCAATCTGTTCTGTTTAGAGCAGATTTGAAACTATTTTATGCTTCAATTTGGTTTGAGGTCAAATAAGGCGATTCCTGCCCTTAAAACATAAAAAAGAAATACTTATGGCAGCCTGAATAAATTAATATTTTTCATAGGCCTTTTTAAGTTAATACCTCAGGATTTTGTAGTTGCTCTCTGCAGATGGTGATACACATGGCACTGTCTTGATAGCTCAAATTCTTTCAAGTGCACTACACAAATAATACCCCGAATGCATCTCATGACTAGTGTTTTCTGTAATGAAAGCTCTGCTGCATCTACACCTCGTTATTGTACGCATCCTTGGTCAAGTTGGTGCCTTTGCCTTCTACAGAAATAATCCCAAATACTGATGCCAAATATTTGTGTCTTTATTATTGTAAGAAATCAAAGATCAAGCCCACAGTTATTCAGAGAGCTTCTTTGCCACACAGAACATTAAAAAAAAAAAAAAAAGAAAAGAAAGAGAGAAAAAGAATCATCCTTGATTATTGTATCTGTAAAATTATTTGGAATGTATACTGTATAATTAAGACTGATTATCAGCTTAAATTTCTTGGCTTTGCTTTTTGAGAATACTGTCTTCTGTGGACACGAGGTTACTGAAACCATACACTAGTGAGGGAACAAAACAAAACAGATGGTGCATTAATAATAGAAGTATTAGAAAAAGAGTACTCTTCCAGATCTCAATGCATTCATTAATACATTTTAGACAATTTAATTGCTTCCTGAAATGCTAATTGAAAGAGTTTCATTTTCAAAAACCTAGTCCTGTTAATATAAACTAGGCATAGTGCCACAGAGAGTTTGAATGCTGTAGCAAGAGAATGAATTGAAGAGGTCTGATTTTTTTTTTAATGCACATATGTGTATTTCTTTTAATGACATCTTTATGAAGGCATATAAAGCATCAGGAAAAGAAAGATTTACAAAGGCAAGCAAGATTTAAGCAGTATTGGATGTTTAGAAGATGCAAAGGAGTATTTCAGAGTTTTTAAAAACCAATCCATGTCAGGGGAGTGTGAATTGAATTTATGACCTCAAGAGTCTAATGCAATGTGACTTTATCAACATTATTAAGTTCCATATTGTGCAGATTTGGGAGTTTCCCTCCATCTCCCCACACGGCCAGGAATTTACCAGCCTAACTTTATCTATGGCATAGCTATCACTTTAAGTAGAGGATACTTTCAAAATATTTTATTCTGAAGGTGTTTGCTCCAGCTTCTCTAGTGTCTCTTCTAAACATGGATAGGCAGGCAAGTTTTGCCTGATTTTGAACCCCCTCACCTGTTGCATGTTGGAAAATTTGAGTCAAGCTTTACTGTGATCATTTTCTCATCCATCTCCAGGAGACTAGAGGTGAAGAACAGACAGAAAGTCAGGAAAATATAAACTAAATAAATGCACTAAAAAAAGAACTGCAGTCTCTCAAAGAGAATATATAAAGAAAAAGACCAGCAAACATGCAGAGAAACCAGAAAGAAAAGATCAATAATGAAGAGGAGGGAAAAAAATCCAAACAGAAAACCACGCATTTTTTAAAGCAACTGCTTTTCAAGGTCTTCCATGGATAGGCAGTCCAAAATAATGCAGATGACATAAAGTAGCCCTCAGCCTCTCTTCACAGGACTTGTGTTCCAGTCCTCTCACCAGTTTTGTTGCCCTTCTCTGGACGTGTTCCAGTATCTCAACATCTCTTTTGAATTGAGGAGCCCAGAACTGGACACAGTATTCAAGGTGTGGCCTGACCACTGTGAGTACAGGAGAAGAATAACCTCCCTTGTCCTACTGGTCACACTGTTCCTAATACAGACCAGGATGCCACTGGCTCTCTTGGCCACCTGGGCTCACTGCTGGCTAATGTTCAGCCCACAAAGTTATAGCCAGTAGAGTGGAAGACTCCTTTTTTTTTTTAAACTTTTTGGTTTGTCTGGACCCAGAAAGGAAAATTCTTTGCATCAACAAACAAAAAATGTGTGTAGAAAATCTAGACTGTACCTGAAAGAGAATGTGACACATCTAAATTATGGCACTCACAAAGTCCCTGTGGTAGCTCAAATGGAAACTACCTAATATCAAACTGATCCAGTAAACACAACCAAAACCCAATCACACAAAATGACTCCCTATTCAAGAAATGCAGTCCTTCCCAATACTATTATTTATAGAATCACAGAATGATAGAATCAGTCAGGGGTGCAAGGGACCACAAGGATCATCTACTTCCAACCCCCCTGCCATGGGCAGGGACACCCTACCCTAGATTATGTCAACTTACAAAATAAAAATATATTTTGAACTAAACCTTCCCATTAAAAATTAGTTAAAGAAAATGGAATCATGGAGGATGTTTTCTTCCATTGAAAAACATACTAGCACAAAATCTATCATCAATTTTAAGTGATTTAGCCTAATGTCATTTTGAAATATCTCTGAGGTCTAAAAGTTTTTAAACATGCAAATATAGTTCTAGTGTTGCATTCAGGAGACTTTTTTTTTTTCCTTCCAGCTCTGTTTTCACCTACAAGAATTATCATTTGTAGGTAAATAAAAGTGGAGAGACTGAGTCATCAAAATCTGCATCACAGTGTAATTGCCCACAGTAGGCCACAAAATTACTGACAACTTGAATATTTAATATCTGATCTGGTGTCTATAGAAGCTAAAGGCTTATTTACTTCACCTAGAAGAAATTATAAGAAACTAATAAAAAAAGAAAAGTCTGTGTCCTCAATAAAGATAGCAGCAGGTTGGTTTATGAATCATTTCTGTCCTTTCCAAATTACCACGGAAAAAACAGAAACCTGTTTGGCTAATGTGGCATTTTATTGTAATGGTAAAGAAATGTAGGAATCCAACACTTCTTTTTCCTAGGTTCCTTCGAGATATTTATTTTAATTACATTTACTGTAAAGTCAAGTCCTGGTTCTGCCAGGAAATCTATTAAAAAGGGAAAGTTTCTTCTTGCTAGCCTGGAACTGTCTCTATATATGCTAAAAAAAACTGTAAATTTTCATTTTGCTTTGCTTTGCTTTGCTTTTTTACAGAATATTGCAAAGTGTTAAGAATCTGGACTGTCACCAACAGCCACATTTCATCTCAATAATTCAAATCTCAATTAAGAGCCTCTCTTGTCTACCTGATATTTAAACATGATCCCTGGAGTGTGACTAAATGCCAAGTTTGATGTTTATGTGAAATACCTTAAACTAGGCAAATAAATGCAGTATTTGGTGTTAAAGCTCTTCAACTAAGCAAATAAAATGTGTTTACTTGCAACGGGCCAAATAACATGTGGAAATTATCTGCTGGTTGTTAGATAAGTGATAAGAGATGAAGATACCTCTGAGGGTGCCTGCAGAACTGTGGAAGTAATATACTGCTTGTCTAACGCTGTTTTACATAATGAGAGAGCAGAAGAATCACAACAAAAAGTTGCCTGCACGCAGAATGCCTCCAAGTAGTTAAGGATACTGAGAATATTTCTGGAATAGAACTGGTGAGTAAAAGGTGTGTTTTCTAAACATAATAATTGTGTAAGTGCAACCTAAATATGAGGAGAAGACTGTGGTGAGCTAAATCAAAATGGAAGAAAGGTAAATCATCTGCCTAGACTTGTGCAAATTACTTGACATTGTTCCACACAGCATCCTTGTGTAAAATCAGAGAAATATGGATTATACTGATGGACCACTTGGTGGATAAGGAATTGGCTTCATGATCACCCTCAAAGCATTGCAGTCAATGTGTGAATATTGCGTGGAGAGCAATGACAAGTGGCATTTCTCAGGGGTCAGTATTGAAGTCTGTGCTATTTAACACCTGTGTCTGTGACACTGGGACTGAGTGTACCCTCCACAGGTTTGCTGATGCCAACAAGTTGTGGGATGTGATCCACATGCTGGAAATGAGGGCTCCAGAGGGAAACAGTCTTGAGAGGTGGGCGCATGCAAACCTCATACAATTCAACAAGGCCAAGTGCAAGGTCTTGAACATGGACTGGGACAATCCTAAGCACATATACAGGCTGGGCAAAGAGTGGATCAAGAGCAGCCCTGTGTAGAAAGGTCTTGGTTATATGCAGCCTGTGGAAAGGCTTATAGTGGTCTTCCAGTACTTAAAGAGGGCCTACAGGAATGATGGAGAGAAATTCTTTATGATAGGGCAAGAGGTAATGCTCTTAAACTGAGAGAGAATAGATTTAGATTAGATGTAAGGAGGAAGTTCTTCACTGTGAGAATCATGAGACATCAGAACAAGTCGCCCAGAGAAGCTGTGGATGCCCCTTTCCTGGAACTGTTGAAAGACAGGTTGGATGGGACTTTAAGCAACCTGTCATGTGGAATGGAATGTTTGTGACATGAGGGTTAGAACTATGAAATCTTTAAGGACTCTTCCAATCCAAACCATTCTAGAGTTCTGTTCTATGAAATAATATTTCATGATGATACCTCAAATGGAAAGAAAAAGAAGAGATATTTTAGCATTTCATAGCACTGTAAGCTTGATTGCTATTAATGATATTAAAACTAAGCCAATATCCTTTTGGAATGATAGGATAAACTTACAAGAGACATCAGAGTTGAGTGTGCAACGAAAAATGCTTAAACTGCATAAGCTGCCAAAAGTGCTAACTATAGTTATATTACTATAACTAGTATTTCTATCTTCAAATATATTCATGATAAAATTAAAGGAGAGTTAGGAAATAAGATCAACAAAAATGTCTCAGGTAATAGTGCTAGTCTCAAGGAAGTTCTATTTTATGTGGATTGCTTAGTGTGCTAGTTTGAAGCAAGCTAGAATGTTTTGGTGAGAAGAATTAGATTACAGGCTGTGGAAGGAAAACAATGGTGATGTCTACTTCCCTCATAGGCTTGCTGAGATGTATAAAACCAAAAATCAAAACATAGATAAAGCAGTCCTGATGGGGAGCTCTGAGCTGCAGTCTCTCTCTACCCCCGCCCTTCATTTTTTTTCTTTCCTAATCCACTTTGCTTCCTAACCCCCTGGCCGAACCTCCATTCTTCCTTGGGACTGGGGTAAGTTTGAGAGGGGTAGGGGGAGGGTGAAGGGGCAGTTGGGAGCCCCTCCTGGGGACCCAGGTTTCTGGGAGGGCTGTTGTGTTTCTGTATTACCTTTTACCTTGTATATTTCTGTATGTAACTCTATATACTGTAAATATCTGCTTGCATATTCTGCTAAGCTGTAAATAATAAGCTTAATTCAATTTCCAGAGCTGGCTGAGTCTAGTCTGGGTGGTTTCCAAAGTGTGAGGGGGTGGGGAACACCCAAACCATCACACTTAGGCTATCTTTCCTCTCCTTTCTGACAACAAAGGTATATGACTGCAAGGAAATTAGTTCAACAATCTGGGGGATTTCTTCCAATCCCAGGCTTCAGTTTTTCAAAGCTTTCATGCAGACTTTTGTTTTGTTAGTATCATTCTTTCTTCTCTTAAACCTAACTTATCAATATCCTAATTATATGTTGCATTTCAGAAGCTGTTGCCCCTGTCCAGTTTACAGCACATCATATAATAGGGGAATATATGTTCATAGGATTTTTCTTATTTATGTTTTTTTTGTTTGTTTTTTAGTGTTTATTTAAGAAAGCAGCTATTAACTTTAAAAAGAGTAAGTAACAATACTCCTCCCCATCCCTCACACCTTTTTTTTTTTAATTATTATTATTGTGAAAGTATGTATACGGTTAACACTCCAGGAGGAGTGTCCCTCAACTCAACACTTGAACTCAGGTGGTCTTGACCCCTCCCCAGGGGTGGGTCTGGACACCACCAGGTGATGGTTAGCCCACTCCCCCCTTCCTGCCCCATAATAGCAGGGCGACTTCCTATTACTCCCTCTCTCTCGATCGCTCTCTGGACCACACTGCAGCTTTCTCTGCACCCCTGCATCTCTCCACACACGTGGTCACCACCAGCACAAACTTGGGATGTATTTATACCTTTTGTATTTGTTACTCTTCCTTCCCTACACCTTTGTAACCTCCCTACCTCTGATACCTTTTTAAGTTATTGTTAAACTTTTCCTTTTTTTTACTTCCAAATCTCACTCGATTTTATTTGGGTGTGTTTACATTTCCTCTCTGAATTCCTTTCTTTGGGGAAGCAGGTGGGGGGAGAGGGAAGGGCACTTTACAAATTGTCATTGGTTCTATCAAATTTATTAGAGTCTCTGGGCATTTAAATTCTAACCCTAGACAAAGTAGCAGAAAGAAAATAACCAAACAGTTCCATGGGAAGGTCTTATCAAACAAACGAGTTTTATTTTTAGAGTTGGAAAGACTTGGAGCCACACAGACAGACAGCATGAGTGCTGTATTTAATTTGAATTTTAGCACTGAGAACATTCTGTTCTGTGTCATAAGTGCCCTGTTTGGGACCATTCAGACTTATGCATATAGGGAGACAACAACAATCTTAAGAGTAGAGGAGTGGTTTGCCTTTTTTCTCCCTCTCTGGTTGCTTTCTGCTACTCAGAGCTAGTTTTCTTGGTTCTTTCTCTCCAGTTCTCAAATCATCTCAAATTAGAATCCTTCCAGAAATACAGTTTAAATGTTCTTTACCAGTCTCCTCAGTATGTGGATGAAACCAGAATTTGCTTTCAATAAACATTTTTTTTCTGAAGTATAGCTGAAAACACATAGTCCAGCAATTGTACATAATTTAAATAGCCTCCCAAATCAATAAAAATCACCTAGACATCTGCCACTTAGAGACAGATTTTATTCCATCAATCCATTGCACGCCAATTTTTATGTTCGTAAAATAAACCACAGAACGGTTTTCGAGGGGGCTTTGTAAATGCTACACTAATTGAGATTGAAGCAGCATTGTTTGCTGACTTCACAGTGCACTAACATTCATTTTTAAAATAAAATAATATTGAAAATTCACAAAGTAACCCATGCAGAGTAAAAAAACCCTGTTTTTCATAAACTGTCATCAACTTTCTCTTTACTGATTGAATGATGATTTTAACTTCTAGCATCGTGGATTGATGCTGGATGCTGAAGTATTTGCTTTAAGCTGGAGTAATGAATTATGAATTCGTGGCCTCATTGAACATTGTGGTAGCCCTGGCTGAAACACTCCCTTAGGAAATGTCATTTTTTATCTATGCATACAGAACAAAATATGCACCCTAGTGTTCCCAACATTTTCTAGAATAGAGAGGCTGTGTGGCATATTTAATGAAGTGCACTCTAACATCATAAAGCTGTTTTTGAAATCACTACATTGGAAATAATTAATAGAGACCCTGTAAGGCATTCACTTTCTAACTACAGTTGAATGATCTCTCGGCAACTAGAACTTTTAAAAGGGCAAATAACCAAAACCAAACTAACAACCACCTGAAATTGAGAGAAAAGAAGAAAATAGCTTGAAATTGTAAGAAACTAAAAGCCAGTAAGATCGACAGATAGGCCAGCAGGAGGAGAGAGGTTATTCTTCCCCTGTACTCAACGCTGGTCAGGCCACACCTTGAGTACTGTGTCCAGTTCTGGGCTCCTCAATTCAAGAGAGATGTTGAGGTGCTGGAACGTGTCCAGAGAAGGGCAACAAGGCTGGTGAGGGGCCTGGAGCACAAACCCTATGAGGAGAGACTGAGGGAGCTGGGGATGTTTAGCCTGGAGAAGAGGAGGCTCAGGGCAGACCTCATTGCTGTCTACAACTACCTGAAGGGAGGTTGTAGCCAGGTGGGGGTTGGTCTCTTCTCCCAGGCAACCAGCAACAGGACAAGGGGACACAGTCTAAAGTTGTGCCGGGGGAAGTATAGGCTGGATGTTAGGAGGAAGTTCTTGACAGAGAGAGTGATTGGCATTGGAATGGGCTGCCCAGGGAGGTGGTTGAGTTGCTGTCCCTGGGGGTGTTCAGGAAAAGACTGGATGAGGCACTTAGTGCCCTGGTCTAGTTGACTGGATAGGGCTGGGTGCTAGGTTGGACTGGATGATCTTGGAGGTCTCTTCCAACCTGGTTGATTCTATTCTATTCTATTCTAAATGCCAAACCTGCGTGATCTTAGCTGTTACTCTGTTCATTCAATCAGGGCTTTTTTCTAAAAGCCACTGATTTTCCTGGCTCTGATTCAGTGAATCAGAGTCACAGACATAACTACAATCAAGAGAGTGATCCTCCTGACTACAGCTGAACTAAACACTTGCTTAATATTGAACCCCTTGGGACAGATCCAGAACTACATATATATGTACATATTGCAGACCCTTTTCAACGGAAGTAGAGGGACCTTTGTAGGAATGATGAGTTACTCATACGCCTGACATGAGTTTGTGTTCCATCTCTTGTGCTCCACCTGACAAATCTCCCTTTTACAGTTCAGACCCTCAGGTCTTCTTTTCTTTCTAAAAGTGTGTTTTTCTGTTGATCCAGTGATCGGTTCAGGTTATGAAACAGTGATATCTGCCCCTCTGCAAAAACTGCAATATCAGGATTTTAAAAACCTTTTCATTTTTGTTTTCCCAATGTCAGTGCAGTTATCTTAAAAATAACCACCACTTGCTGTTTCTGCTATAAAACATTATGTGTTGAATGAAATCCAAATATATCAGCTATTATTCACACCCTTCATTATTTTAAGTCTATGTGCCAACACTATAATTTCAGTTTAAGTGACCTATTTTGAAATGATTTAAAGTTGATTCCTTTCCAACTTAGATAAATTTATATAAAGACACATGTTGAACTAGGAGTATCCACACAAAGCTTTGACTCCAAATAAGAAAAGCTGTGTGTTACTATTGAGATTGCTATTACAGTTCCACTCATGCTGTAGATAGGCCCAAAATCATTAAAGTGGATATTAGTGATGAACTGGCACAAAAGAACACATCTGACAGAGGTCTCACGTTTTTCATCCTGCTCTGCTCCTCACTGACGCTTTCCATCTACATGTAGTACCGATACATCGTTTCACATTTCATCACATATTTGTGGTGAAATGAAATCACATATTGATTTCTTTGAAAAAGTATGAATTGCTACTGATAAGAAATTATTTTGTTCCTTTTGGGACATCTACACTGTTATAAAATCTATCAGAGATTGGGGTGGAATTATTCCTAGCTAATACAAAGTTTCTGATGCTGTAGTTCTCAAATACCGCATGCAAATTTGATGATTACCTGAGCTCACGCAGGTATAACAAAATATGTTTTATATTGGTGTCACATTTCTGTCCTTTGAAGAGTCATTAGCTGCTTTCTCGTGACATGTGAATTTAGGAAACCTGGATAACATTTTGATTTTTCAGCTCTTCCCAATACAATTCTTGCCATGAGGAGCAAAGTCTCATATCTTCTGATGTGATCTTAATTCAGCCTAATTGCCAAAAAAGTTTTTGCTTGTTTGTTTTTCCTGAACAGTAGGTCTAAGGTTTACATACAGGAAAAGATTTCTGATAAGGTGCCTAAAATTTCTTAATGTGGACTAAAGGGGAAAAAATATTCTTAGATTTGCAGTTATGGAGCTGGATGCTCAGCTGTGAATCTATGAGGACACAGAATGAATTTCATGCCATTTCAAGTGGAGCATCATGGATGCAGTAGTCAATGAAGCTTATCAGAAGCAATATTTGACTTGTCTATAAAGACAGATAAGGAAATGTATTGTATGATGGATACCCCTAAACTGTGTCAGAATAAAATATGTTAAAAGTCAAAAGCAGATGTTTTCACACTGGAACAAAAAATAATAAAAATGGAAAAAAAATAATTAAAAATATCATAAAAGTTTTTAAAGGAAAAATAGAAAAGAATGAGGGGAAAAAAAAACCAACAAAAAACAACCAAACAAAAAACCCCAGAATAACAGTTAAAGATGTAATCCAGTGACCCAGTAGGGAATAACAAGATAGGATATTAAATTTGGTTTAGAAAACTGTGCTCATGAGATTATGTGAAGGCAAAGATTTGAGGATCAAAAGAAATAGAGTTAAATGGCTCAAGTGCTTTCACATGATTCTGAATCAACTCAGCATGAGCAGCTTGCGACATTCTGTCTGCCAATCTTCCCTGGATATGTGCATTCTCTTCCTAAAGCCCTCATTGTGATCTTTGAAAAAGAAATTCACATACTAATGATGTCCCTTAGTGTACCTTATGAAACATTCAAAATGGGCTGTTATGGATATGGAGTTTAACAGGGAGCAACTAATTGTTTATGCTGGGCTAGCCTGAGGGGGTTTCATTTTAAAACTTTAAAATTATAAGGTCTGAATTTCCAGGCTAAAGTTTCTCTAATAGATGGTTGAATAGCACATAGCTAGTCAGTGAAAAGCATACTGTGCATATTTTTTTTCATGTGGAACTCTCTGTAGACTGTGTGCTGTTTATTTATGAGGCTGAGGTCTGACTATGCTAATAGCTGGGACAAAAAAAATTCAGGCAGCCACCCTACCTGCTAGCATACTAGAATGCCTGTTGTGCCACCTTCCAAGCTGCTGTTTTATTAATGATCTTGAAACTGAAATAGTAGGGCATGAAGAAGTGTTAAAATGACTTACTGATATGTCACAGACATTTGCTGAGAAAATGAAATGCGCTGAGAGGAAAAAGCACCAGGGAGGCCAATGAGGAACCACATGCTCCGTATTCTGATTTGTCTGACCTTCTGCTTCCTGAGCTCTAAAGAGGAACAAAACTGCCTTGCTTGTGCTGTGCAAACTCGTTGTCCATAGCCTCCAGAACTGTGTGAATTATGTGTAGCATTTCCTTATTTACATTAAAAATAAGTCTTCTTTAAAAATGTTGCTTTCTTTGTTAAAAAGAAAAAGCAACAGCTCATATTCCACATGTTGCTTCATAGCCATTGATGTTTCATGCTTGTTTCTTAGCATCTCTAGAAATGGTTTTTTTTCAGACAGAAAAGAGCTACAGAAATGTTGATGTTGAAGTCAGTCATAGCAGGAGAATAAACGGAAGTTAAACAGTTATGTAGTTTCAGACAAAGGACAACTTTTCACATCTTGTCCATGTGGTACTTCTTGTGAGTCTAATTCTGAGGTCTTTTGGGGAATCAATTGCCTGTCCTGTGTCACAGCACACAGTAAAATAGGTTTGTGTCCTTGATAGGGGTGCTTTGGTTGTGAAATGTTATCCACTTTTCCAGCAGCACGGCAACTGAAGACTTCTTCCCAGCTGGCTGTCATACTGAAAAGCAGTGCAAGCAACTCATTTCCTATGTCAGCTCTCTGATGTGTTCGAGCTGAGCTTAGCCAACAGGAAGGCAAGTTTCAGCAGAACTTGGGTACAGTTAAAGGCAGTCTAACAGGATCTTGAAGAGGACTTCTGTACACATGCTTTGACTATCTGCACTCCAAAGAAAGAGAAGATCTGAACAGCACAGATTTTCACAAGTGCCTGAACTGATGAAAGTGCCCTACCTTGAGCATTCTAAAAATCAGAGAGGATGGGGAAATATACATAAGCAAAAAACAACCTTATCAGAAAGAACATAAATTTTGATTGTTTCTTGCTTGTTTGGAGGTTAATTTTCTTTTGTGGAGTACACTTTTTATGCCCTTTCTTCTATAAGTTTTTGTTTTGTTTTGTGTCAACTTTTGCTTGGAGATTATCATTCCTTCAAGTACAGATGTGTATTTCAGATGAATGGTTGGCTCCATTTTTCTAGTGAATGAATTAATATTTATTTATGCCTCACATATGAAATGCTTTAGGAAATCTAAACAGCTCTGTATAAATATGCTATCTGAAATTACAATGTCTCTATCACAGAATGTCAGGAGCTGGAAAGGACCTCAAAAGATCATCCAGTCCAACCCCCTGCCCCCGACACAGCAGGATCACCTATAGCAAATCATGTAAGAATGCATCCAGGAGGGTTTTGAATATCTCCGGAGAGGGAGACTCCACAACCTCCCTGGGCAGCCTGTTGCAGTGTTCTGTCACTCTCACTGTGAAAAAAATCCTCCTCATGTTTACATGAAACTTTCTATGCCTCAACTTCCACCCAGTGTCCCTTGTCCTGTCATTGGTCATCACTGAGAAGAGCCTGGCCTCATCCTCTCAGCACTCAGTCTTTGCATATTTATAAACATTGATGAGGTCACCTCTCAGTCTTCTGTCAAACTACAGAGCACCAGCTCCCTCAGGCTCTTTTCATAAGAGAGATGTTCCATTCCCTTAATCATCGCTGTGGCTCTGCACTGGACTCTCCTAAGCAACTCCATGTTCTTCTTGAATTGGGGAACCCAAAACTGGACACTACTCCAGATGTGACCTCACCAGGGGAGAGTAGAGGGGCAGGAAAAACCTCTCTTGACCTACTAAACATTGTAATACACCCCAGAACAGTATTGGCCCTCCTGGCCAAAAGAGCCCACTGCTGGCTCATGGTCAACCTTCCATCAGCTGTGACCCCTGAATCCTTTTTTCTTTCACTGCCTTCCAGCAGGTCAGTCCCCAACCTATACAGATACCTGGAGTTGTTCTTTCCTAGGTGCAAGACTCTACACTTGCTCTTGTTGAATTTCCTTAAATTTCTCCCTGTCCAACCCTTCAGCCTACATCTTGCTGAATGGCAGCACAGCCTTCTGGTGTGGCAGCCGCTCCACCCAGTTTGGTGTCATCATAACACTTGCTGACAGTGCACTCCATGCCCTCACCATGTCATCCTTGAATATATTGAACAGAACTGGTCCCACTACCGACCCCTGTGGGACTCCAGTAGTTACAGGCTTCCAACTAGACTCCACCTCATTGACTACAACTCAACCAGTTCCCAATCCACCTCACTACCTGATCATCCAGACCACACTGCCTCAGTTTAGCCAGGAGGATGCTGTGGGAGACAGTGTCAAACGCTTTACTGAAATCAAGATAAACCAAGCATCCTGTAGCTAGAATGGAAGCTGTAACTCTGAATCTCTGCGGTGCACAGATACTAGAGCCATATAAATGATTCTAAACTTGTTTAGATCCTTCTCTTTGTCAGATATATTTGCCACCTTTGGAACAAGCTGAGTTCATTTTCGGAGGTATGAGACCTTTACCCACAGCTCACACAGAGGACGAATGGCAGCAGTACCACCCCACAATGCCTTCTGACAGGTTATGATAACAGCTGGGTAGGTCTCTTTGTAGATGGGGAAGACGAAGTCTGCAGTTAGAGCATCCCTGCAAAGGCTGCAAGCAAACACAACTGGTGCCACTTGCTGTGTGCCTGCACGTCTAAACTTATTACAGGAAAAGGGCTTAGAATCCAAATTAATTTCTAATTGCTTTTCAATTTGAAGATCAAATTTTAGATCTATCTGGATTCCTGCAAGACTACTTGTTTCCATGAGGCTCTAAAGGGTAAAAGCCAGTGCAAAATTTAGCCCTCTGTCATGACTAATTTAAGCAAGTTTTAGGCCATTAACCTAGAGGTTAAAGGTTCACTCTGTTATCCTAACATCAGTGAGTCCTCCAGTCTTTCTCTGGCTTCTGATACTTAATTGTGTTTGGTTTCTGTTAGAGTTCCAGAATGCTTGTTAGATTCTAAAAAGGTGTAAAACATAATCTAGCACTGTCTCCAAACTAGTACTCTGGCAAGCACAAACAGTGCATCTAAGACCATGTTAGTATCGATCTTGAGTCAGATCACATTAGAGCTTTCTACACTACCTGGCTAGAGCTTGCCAGGGAGTTAGCAATGCATAGAAAGACAGACCCGGGCAGTCAGATCGATGGATTAATCACAACTGTCTGCTTTGTGCAATTTTACTTCCTACATATCTTTCTTGGTGCCTTTGTGCCCTCTCTGGGAATGAACTTTCTAAAAGGTTCAGAAGACACATAACATAAGTGTGTGCACTCTGAACATGTTTTTAAAAGCACGACAATATTTGCGTGTTTAGATCTGTGCACGCACCTACTCTCACAAATATGTAGTTTTACTCTCACAGCTGAGATTTCACTTTATGAATACATTGTGGGTTTTTTATATCTGAGACTAATATGTAGGGTGTTTTTTTTTTCAGGAAAAGATTCTCTTTGGCAAATGGTTTTGTTTACATGATACAGACAACTGTATGAAACATCTTGTGAAAGTTCCAGTGTGAGAATGAAAAATACCTATTAACTTCTGTAAAGGATTTCTAGGTTTCTTTTTGTGTCTCTCTTTCACATTTATCTTTGAATTATCGGAATTTCACATTACTTATTGTCTACTCACCTTCACACACTCATGGGTGGATTAAAAACAAGTTTCTTATGCTATCAATACATTAGTCTGTCAGTTTGGTCTAGTTTTAACTGCAGAATTTAACACATTGTTTTCAAAGAGTAGTGTGCTGTAGCTAAATATTTCTCTGTACATTACTCAAGATGCTACTCTGTTATTTCTTTCTAAAACAGATCTCAATTTCCATGTGACTGGACCTTTATTCTAACCCTCCTGGTTATGATTTTTTTTTTTCTAAAATGGGAGCATTCTGCTTGAATTACTGAAAAAGAAATATCAGGTCTTTGTGATTTATATTATTTATTGGAAGATATCTGTCAGGGAGAAATGTGTCTAAAGTTTCATACCTTCAAATACCATAGTCTTGTAAAAATAACCATTTGAATTTTTTTCTACCTATAGCATTCTTCCACCTCTCCGTACCTCGTTCTTCAGTATTTTCCTCACAGATTTTCAGCCTACCTTATTTGACATTCTTTACGTAAGTTTTACTGCCTTAAACCTATTTTCCAGAGCCCTTCTGAGAATCTCAATCTTGTATTTGTGATTATTTGTATTACAGCAATAGCTATGGGACCTAGATGAAACCAGAGCTCTATTTTATAAACACAGATTCATGCTGAGAAACAATATTTACTCTGATGACTTGATAATAGTGGGATCCAGTCTTGGACACACCAGAGATATGTACTTTAAGCACATAGTGAGGTAGTAAAGAAAATACCTGACTTCCTTGCACAGTCACTGGGAAGTACCATGAAGACTGAATCAGGCTCTCTAGAGATTTGGCTGGGACCCCATTGCTGGAAGTTTTCAAGATGCAATTGGACAGGATGCTAGACAGCATAGAGTCCCTCTCCAATGAGTGGGTGGACTAGATGGTCCTTCAAGGTACTTTTGAACCTGGGCTATGTTCTGATTGTTATAAGCAAGATCTCTGCTCCACTCGGAGGCCTTTGAGGACCTCCACCTCCTTCACTGATGACTCAGGTACACTAGGCTCAGTGTTCAGCCTCTTACATTATTTAGGACTTGTCCTGTCACCAAAGCCTAACCTCTCTGAGCATCAGTGTGGTCTTTATGCCCCCTTTTTGTCTGTCTCAAGAGGAAATCCTTTGCGATTATGTCTGTTGGGTGACACTAGACTTTTGTTGCAACACAGGTGATAAAATCTGAGACCTGGACCTTGAAATAGCATAGCAGCTGAAGTGACAAAGATGTTGGTAGCACGTTACTGTGGAGGAAACATCAAAATGTGTTTCTTTAAAAGCATAGGTTGGACATTTCAGTTATGAATATTAGATCTGATCTAGAATCAGGAAATGAAAGACTAGAAAAGGAAACAGAATGGAAGTGATTCACACGAAGCTGTCCATCTGATTGTAGTCTAGCACAGAAATGGCTGGACTCCCTTGCTTCCAATCTGATGAGCAGTTGCTCACACTTACTAAACATCAGATAAAAATATATTAGCTTTCCTTGGTTTAGGTTTTGATTGTTTTGTTTGTTTGTTTTTGTTTCTTTTTCTGGTGATCTAACATATTTTTTTGAAGAATCGCTCTTTTCTTTAGGCAGACAGTTTAAGACTTTCTGAACCAGGGACAACTATAGAGTGTTCCCAGAGAGTTCTCTGTAAAGGGATAAGAAGTAAGAACTATAGAAGTATTCACAGGCAAAACCAAGGTGCCTGAGTCTCACAGGTCTTGCTTAGAGGTTCTGTGATTGTTTTTCAGACTATCTGGGAGCTGCATTGCGGTTTAGTAACTGACTCATAAATTCAAGTGATAACTCTGACATACCACAGAGCTCCTTGTGGTTTCGTTCCCCAGAAGAGCTTCATGCAAGGAAGGATGGATTCTGCCCTCAATTATGACCATTATTATCTATGGTTTCATTATATATGCAACAAATTCAGTCCCTCACCCTGAGAGAATAGGTTCCTATAAGTATATCTATAAGCCCACAAAGATGCTGAATATTTTATGAAATTGTATTTTACTTTGGAAGAGATCTGCTAGGAAGGTATTGCTTTCTTCCTGCTGAACTCCCTGAACACTCTTAAAAACATGATAATGTTCTTGACAAACCTTTCAAGGCTAAGCAATTTCTTTCAAAACAGGAAATAAATTACACATCTGAAAATTGTTCACACACTTGATCTATCCTGAGCAAGCCCCACATCCCTCAAGACTAGGCAAATTTTCTTCAAGGCACTTTATACTGGGTTCCAGTCCTCCTTGTTAATTTAAGAAAAATGCTATAGGCCAACCAATTTTTATTATTTATGACTATTTTCAAAAACTCATTTCCCTTTTTCTACCCCACAATGAGAACACTGGCGGCATTCTGCTTTGTAGAGCTCATATTGACATTTCTGTGACTCCATGCTCATGCTGTAGGATTTAAAACTGCTGCCCATCATAATAGTGTTTGAACACCTATTCTTCAAGATCCACCCAAAAACTTGCTTCTTGCATCAATGTGGAGCTTTTTTGACTTGCCTCTTGCCTTACACAGTAGGAAGAAAGAGAAACTATGTAAGATTTACAGATGCAGATGGTTTCATATTAGAAGTAAATTCCCTAGGCATTAGGCTCCCTGTGCAACATGATCAAATATCCATGTTTTGGTAGCAGATTAGTTCCTATGTGAATCATAAATGTGGTATTTTAGCAAGTGAAGATGTGCACTTAAAGTGCTTGCAAGTATAAAATATTCATACTTGCTAGTGCTGAGTACATGAGTATAGACTATCCTGAGAATAATGAATCTGCAGAAATCCCACATTATATTTCTATTCATCATGCAAGTGTAACTGTTCAATATGTCCAGGCCAAACATGACTGAATAATTTGATTGTAAGGATAAATATTTATGTCTTTCTTTACAAACTACTTGAGATTAAAAACCTTATTGTGCTAAATACAATACCAGTGTAGTCACTCAGTGCTTCTGATCTTAAGACTTGACCTCAGAAACACTGAAAACGAAATATGAGAAGGTAAAGCAAAACTTGATAAATATTGCATAGAAGGTCAATGGCCAGAGTGAAACACTTCTTCAAGCCCAGTCTAGATCAAATCTCTGTTCATCATAATTCCAGGCCTCAAAGAGAGCCTGGGAATGCTATGTACTTGACATCAGGCCTACATGATTTTCTGTAAGGTGGTTTCTTGCTGTGCAGAAACTGTAAATTTATGCATTGCTTGATGGAACCAGGAAAAGGTGACCTATCTGCTGAAACTTAAAAACAAATGAGAGTACAGGAAAGCTATTAAAATTAAAAGAAATCACCTCATTTTTAAGTTGAACAAATAATACTCTGACTCTGTGTTGTTGGTTTGTTCTGGTTTTTCCTTTCTCAAAAGATAATTGTGTTGGCTTAGTCTTTTTTTGCCTGTATCTTTGCTTTCCTGGGTTTGTGGGATTGATGCTGTTTATTAATGAAACAGAAGGCTGCTATTTTGTGTTCAGGTGGAACTTGAACATATATACCCTTTGCAAAACTTGCATTTGTTGATTGCTCTGCAAGTGCTGTTACTTAAAGAAAACTGAAGGGGAAAAAGGACAGTAACTTGTGGCTAAAAGGAGACTTTATTTTCCTTTGGCGTGGAGTTAAGCAGCATGTGAGGTAGGCATGAACAGGATTTGCACTGTTATAAGATGTAAAAGCCATAAAGCAAATTTAGTGCTATGTAAACATAGCTGCATTTGTGTTATTACATCATGGAAGATTTTGGGCCCTTTTTTCTTAAAGTTGCAAGTGAAACATTGTTATTAGATGTAAAACTAACAACATTCCAACAAGGCAGTGTGAATTTTGAAGTCTTTATCTACTTGTCATGGCCAAATAGATTCCATTTCAGTTAAAGAAAGAATAGGTGCATGTTAAGTCTTTCCATTTGTGAATACATGTAGTGGTTTGGGTATCCCCCGCCCCCCACACTTTTAGAAATCACCCAGACTAGACTCAGTCAGCTCTGGAAATTTGAATGAAGTTTATATTTACAGCTGGCACAATTTACAAGCAGATATTTACAGTATATACAGTTATAGACAGAAATATACACGGGAAAAAAGGTAATACAAACACAATTCCCCTCCCAGAAACCTGAGTCCCCAGGAGGGGCTCTCAACCACCCCTCACCTTCCCCCTACCCCTCTCAACCTTACCCCAGTCCTAAGGAAGAATGGAGGTTCGGCCAAAAGGGTTAAAAGCAAGGTGAAGCAGCCAAGCAAAGGAGGGTGAGGTTAGAAAGCAAGATGGAGTCCAGCCAGCAGCCTCAGCTTCTCCCCAGCAGGCAAAGCTCCCCAGCGAAGAGAAGAAGCAAGTGCCGTAATCTTTGTTTTGCCTTTCTTCTTTACACATCCCAGCAAGACTGTGAGGGAAGTAGACCTCACCATTGTTTTCATTTTACAGCCTATCATCTAGTTCTTCTCACCAAAGCATGCTAGCTAGGCTCAAACTAGCACAATACAATAGCTTTTAAAATATCATTATTTATTTTTTTACAAGGATCAGTAGTTAAGAATAAAACTTCTTTCTATTTTTTTTTAAATTAAATCATGAAAAGTCATAAAGATTAGTTTGGCTTTGATTTAAGAGGAATTTGCAATAAACTTTTCAATGACAATTTTGATTTTTAAAAAAATATCCCCCTTTTCAACCCAGTGGGCAGCTAAGTACTGTGCAGCGGTTTACTTAGTCCCTCCACCCAGTGGGATGGAAGACAGAACTGGAAAAATCAAGCAACATTCCTGGACTGACTTTAGGAGAATTTAATAGGACAGAAAAGGAATAAAACAATAATAGTAATGCAATACTAATAGCAACAGCAACAGTAGTAGCAACAGCAACAGTAATAGTAATAGCAATAGCAACAATAATATACAAAACAAATTATTGTAGTATCATCATAGTATCACAGTATCATCAGGGTTGGAAGAGACCTCACAGATCGTCAAGTCCAACCCTTTACCACAGAGCTCAAGGCTAGACCATGGCACCAAGTGCCACGTCCAATCCTGCCTTGAACAGCTCCAGGGACGGCAACTCCACCACCTCCCTGGGCAGCCCATTCCAGTAGCCAATGACTCTCTCGGTGAAGAACTTTCTCCTCACCTTGAGCCTAAACTTCCCCTGGCGCAGCCTGAGGCTGTGTCCTCTCGTTCTGGTGCTGGCCACCTGAGAGAAGAGAGCAACCTCCTCCTGGCTACAACCACCCCTCAGGTAGTTGTAGACAGCAATAAGGTCTCCCCTGAACCTCCTCTTCTCCAGGCTAAACAATCCCAGCTCCCTCAGCCTCTCCTCGTAGGGCTGTGCTCGAGGCCTCTCACCAGCCTCGTTGCCCTTCTCTGGACACGCTCAAGCATCTCAATGTCCCTCTTAAACTGGGGGGCCCAGAACTGGACACAGTACTCAAGGTGTGGTCTAACCAGTGCAGAGTACAGGGGCAGAATGACCTCCCTGCTCCTGCTGGCCACACCATTCCTGATGCAGGCCAGGATGCCATTGGCTCTCTTGGCCACCTGGGCACACTGCTGGCTCATGTTCAGGCGGGTATCAATCAGCACCCCCAGATCCCTCTCTGTCTGGCTGCTCTCCAGCCACTCCGACCCCAGCCTGTATCTCTGCATGGGGTTGTTGTGGCCAAAGTGCAGCACCCTGCACTTGGAGCCATTGAATGCCATCCCATTGGACTCTGCCCATCTGTCCAGGCGGTCAAGGTCCCGCTGCAGAGCCCTTCTGCCCTCCAACCCAGCCACATCTGCCCCCAGCTTGGTGTCATCTGCAAACTTGCTGATGACTGACTGAATGCTCACGTCCAGATCATCTATGAAGATGTTAAAGAGGATGGGGCCCAGCACTGATCCCTGAGGGACACCACTAGTGACTGGCCACCAGCTGGATGTGGCACCATTCACCACCGCTCTCTGGGCTCGGCCCTCCAGCCAGCTCCTCACCTAGCACAGAGTGTTGTCGTTTGACGATGCAATTGTTCACCACTTGCCAACTCATGCCCAGTCAGTTTCTGAACGGTGCTGCCCCATCAGCTTTCCTCCAATTTATATACTGAGCATGACATTATATGAAATTAAATATTCCTTCAGTCAGTTTGGGTCAGCTGTCCTGGCTGCATCCCTTTCCAACTTGTGCCTCCATGGCCTTCTTGTGTGCCATCCCTGGAGGTGTTCAAGCAATGACTGGATGAGGCACTTAGTGCCATGGTCTAGTTAACTGGCCAGGGCTGGGTGACAGGTTGGAATGGATGATCTTGGAGGTCTCTTCCAACCTGGTTGATTCTATGATTCCATGATTCTCACCATCAATGTATGAGAAACTGAAAAATTCTTGATTCAATTGAAGTGTTATTTAGTAACAATTAAAAACATTGTGTTATCAACATTATTCTCATCCTAAATCCAAACCACAGCACTGTGCCACCTACTAGGGAGAAAAATAACTATCCCAGCTCAGACTAGGACAAAATAAAAATTGGAGGAAAAAGCAAAAATTAAACAGAAACTTGTTTAGAGCAATCACAAGGGAGGTCCTTCAAAAATGTTACAGGAAAATAACTTGGAAGCTTTTTTGAGGAAAATTCTCCTGTTCTGTGACAATACAATGTCTGAAATGTATTACTTATTCTTTATCTTAACCTAATAGCATTGTAAGGTTTCTGTCCAAGACCTTGACTAGGATATAAGTTCATGCTGACTGAATACAGGGATATTCATCACATCTGGTTAAAAAAAAAAATGAAGTAGTCTCAAATTCTTAGGCAATAGCAACCACATTTTTACTCTGTAGTCCAAACTTCAAATCTACACAGATCTTAGTCAAGAAAAGTTTCAAAGTTATAGTGTTTGAGTTTGTTTCCTCTCAAAAATGGTGCCTTTGGTAATATTCAAATGTATTTTATAGAAAGAAAAAAAAATATATACTGCATTCAATTCTCCAGAACTTCAAAGTGATTAAGAGGATTTTTCTTCCTGCTTCCCAGACTAGTTCATTGATATGTACATTTCAAACCAAAAGTATGATGTTAGAGGAATTCCTAAGTTTCTGGAAAGTCAGATTGCTAATAACTTGTTTGTCAGACTTGACTATAACAGGCTTCCATGAACAAGAAAACTGGTCAGCCAGCACATCCTCAATTTGTGTGCATCACAAAATAACCATGAGATGGAGCTGGGGAGACTTCTCAGTGGTAGTGACAATTCAGCCCAAGCAATCTGGCGAGGCCCTAAGCTCAATTTTGATAAGTTCCATCAATACTAATAACTTCTTTTACCAGGATTTGTGGCTTAGGGTTGTAAGGTTCTTTATACAGGAAGATCATTGTCATTATCTCTGTGTTACTGAGAATGAGACAAAATAGCGTGCCCAAAATCACCTTGGAGATGAGGGCCAATCTTTGAAGGAAATATGATCTGAGATTTTTCCAACCTGTTCTGGCAGGCATTACACAGCACTTAGCCATCCTTCCGTTGCAAACCACGCAGCTTAGTGAAAGGACAGAAGATTGTAGGTTTAGAAACATGGAAGTGGATACACTGTATGTTTTGTAAGGATGGGAACCATCTTAGATTCTAACATGGAGGAAAAGAGCCTATAAAGCCTCATCCTGTGTTCTTCTTAGTCTTCAGACTTAAAGGTGAAAATGTATTTTCTAAGGTGTTACAGCTCACTTGTGAAGGTAGTGTTAGGAGGGAGCACAAATAATTTCTTAGGAAAAAAACCAACAAATAAAAAAAATTGTGGTGCATTGTTGCCTATCAGAGGTAAGATTACATCATGCTGTGAATAATGAAAACAACAATAAATTATCACAGTAATGTAAAAGCAATAGAAAATGCTCCTTACTTATGGCAGGTGATGTACAACCTTCTGGTTAAGATGTGACTATCAGTCATTATTTTAGAACGCTGATATAGAAATGTTTTATATTCAGCCAGGAAAGTGGAGAATAAAATCTGGTCTAAAGACTTCTTGATATCTTAACATCAAGGCTAATTAAATATACTAATTTCAGTAACGTTTCATCTATGTAGACCAGGGGACCTCAAACTACAGCCCGCACGCCAGATACAGTCCCCCACGGTCCTCAATCCAGCCTGCCGCTATTTATGGAACCCCTCGCCCCACTCCTGCCCAGGGGTTGGGGGGAAACCAAGCAGCCACTTCCTGCCACTTAATCCACTCACTGGCCTCTGCAGCCCCCATGCACCCGCTGGGACTGGGCTGGAACCAAACTATTGTCTGGCCCCTGACAAGCTATAGTCTGTCCCCTGACACTACTGGGCTGGAACCAAACTATAGCCTGGCCCCCGACAAGCTATAGTCCATCCCCTGACACTACTGGGCTGTAACCAAACTATAGTCTGTCCTCCAACAAACTATAGTCCATCCCCTGACACTACTGGGCTGGGACCAAACTATAGTCTGTCCCCCAACAAACTATAGTCCGTCCCCTGACACTACTGGGCTGGAACCAAACTATAGTCTGTCCCCCAACAAACTATAGTCCAGCCCCTGACACTACTGGGCTGGAACCAAACTATAGTCTGTCCCCCAACAAACTATAGTCCGTCCCCTGACACTACTGGGCTGGAACCAAACTATAGTCTGTCCCCCAACAAACTATAGTCCGTCCCCTGACACTACTGGGCTGGAACCAAACTATAGTCTGTCCCCCAACAAACTATAGTCCAGCCCCTGACACTACTGGGCTGGAACCAAACTATAGTCCGTCCTCCAACAAGCTATAGTCCGTCCCCTGACACTACTGAGCTGGAAACAAACTATATTTTGGCCCCTGACAAACTATAATCTGGCCCCCAATAGTGTCTGAGGGACAGTGAACCAGCCCTCTCTTTACAAAGTTTTAGGACCCCTGATGTAGACTTACAGAAAGACCTTAACATAAAAAAAGAGTAGTTCTGAAGTAGTATTGTGATGTAATCCACAGTTCTGTAATTTAAATTCTGGTTAGTGTTTTGGATGTTTGAATCATTCTCCAACTACATGCAGCTGAAACATCATTTACATGGCTAGAATTAATTTTGTAATTAGTATACTGGTTAGGACTGGCAACCTAACTGTCTAAAACCAAAAGTATTCCTGATGTCTATATTATCCTTTTTAAAATATGTTTTCCCAGACAAAATTATGTATCCAAATTAAGAAGCTCAGAGCGGGATCAATCCAAGGTCATCATAATTTGTCAGTTACAGTCTCACTCAAGTTTAATGAGAGAGCTACACTAATGAAAATGCATTGAATTAAAAAAAATAAATAAAATAACACTGTTAAGTTCTTGTACTAGTGGTGATAATTCTGCATTTGACACAGAGTTTAAAAGAATTTCTTTATTTGATGAAGTATTATTATCTGTAGTGAGAAATCCTTCAGCACATACTATAGCTGCCATTGCCTGGAGGAAAACCTGAGGACATTCTAAAGAGAGCTGCAGAGGGAAGTTGTAAAAAAATACTTGATTTGGAGTTGTTAGACTGAAACTAAGCAGGGTGGTTTGATGTATTGCCAGAAGGTTTTATCTTCTCAAAAATGTTATAATCAAACACAAAGGAGAGCCTACTGTATATTTTGTTGTTCAGCAAACATGAAAAGTTTGTTTTCCTTTCATTAATGAATCTCTCTTTACACTTAGCCTTATCCAAAACTGCACATTCTGTAGATGTTGCTACCACTTAAATTCTAGGGTTAATTCACTTCAGTGGAACTTTGTTTCCCTTTAAAAATTGTTTTAAAGTTGACTTTGGCAGAGACTTGAATCAGAAGTCAGCAAAGGGAAAGTGCAAATTAATACTGAAACATTTTGCAAAACTTGTGTGGAAATTCACAGAAGTATTTCACACCTGTTATGAACCACCCCCCTTAGAACACCAGATTTAGAAAGGTAAGTATTGTCCCATTTTCTCGGGGAAAAATGTGGAGTAAGGAATTAGTTAAGGTATATAAGGTATACATATATATGTGTTTATATGTTTATGTGTAGGGTAAATAGAATAGAATAGAATAGAATCAATNACTCAAGGTATGGCCTGACCAGTGTTGAGTACAGGGGAAGAAGAACCTCCCTTGTCCTACTGGCCACACTGTTCCTGATACAGGCCAGGTGTACATATGCTTATATTATATTATTATATATAAAACATATTATTCTTATATAAACATATAATTATATAATCATATATAACATGTTATTGTATAAACATATATTTGATTATATAAACCATATTATATATGGTTTTTGTGAAAGCCAAACTGAAAATGGAATCCATATCCCATTTGTCCCAGGATAGGGTGGATCCCTTCCCCTGTGGAATAAACTCATCACAGCATGGATTGTTTTGGAAAGTCAGGGAAGGATGAAATTGTATTTCTTATATTTTAAGTATAATAGTATAAGGAGAAATAAACTACTAGAGGTAAAAAAATATAATAACCGTAAGGAAGATGGAGAAGGGGTCAAGTGGTGGCAAAGCAGCAAAAGCAGCAGCAGCCAAAACAGCAGCGACGGAAGATAGCAGGCAGAAGACAGCAACGGTGAAAGAACAAACTGTGTTGCTGGGCTGCATCAAGAGAAGTGTGGCCAGCAGGGCAAGGGAGGGGATTCTCCTCCTTTACTCTGCTCTTGTCAGACCCCACCTGGAGTACTGTGTGCAGTTCTGGAGCCCCCAACACAAGAAGGACATGGAACTGCTGGAGCGGGTCCAGAGGAGAGCCACGAAGATGCTCAGAGGGCTGCAGCAGCTCTGCTATGAGGACAGGCTGAGAGAGTTGGGGCTCTGCAGCCTGGAGAAGAGAAGGCTTCGAGGAGACCTTAGAGTGGCTTTCCAGTATCTGAAGGGAGCCTACAGGAAGGCTGGGGAGGGACTATTGACAAGGTCTAGTAATGTCAGGACGAGGGGGAATGGGTTTAAGCTGGAAGAGGGGAGATTTAGACTGGATGTTAGGAGGAAGTTCTTTACAGTGAGGGTGGTGAGACACTGGCACAGGTTGCCCAGGGAGGTTGTGGATGCTTCCTCCCTGGAGGCATTTAAGGCCAGGCTGGATGAGGCCTTGAGCAGCCTGCTCTAGTGGGAGGTGTCCCTGCCTATGGCAGGGGGTTGGAGGTGGATGATTCTTGAGGTCCCTTCCAACCTAAACCATTCTATGATTCTATGATTCTAGGCATAAAGCTCTTGATGCCCCAATGAAATTATATTAACTTATTAATTGTTACCATTTTATGGCCTGTCCCTGGAATGTTCACCTCTCCCCTATGTCTGAGCTAGAAAATCAGCTCAAATGGCCACACCATTACATCACCATCAACCTTCCACTGAAATTGTAGGATGACACATACAAAAACCCTGACATGCACAAGTGCTTACATTTCACCCCTATTAACACTGTTTGTGAATCCTGTTTTAATGTCTACTGCAACCCTGTACTCTGCACTGGTTAGACTGCACCTTGAGTACTGTGTCCAGTTCTGGGCCCCCCAGTTTAAGAGGGACATTGAGATGCTTGAACGTGTCCAGAGAAGGGCAACGAGGCTGGTGAGAGGCCTCGAGCACAAGCCCTACGAGGAGAGGCTGAGGGAGCTGGGATTGTTTAGCCTGGAGAAGAGGAGGCTCAGGGGAGACCTTATTGCTGTCTACAACTACCTGAGGGGTGGTTGTAGCCAGGAGGAGGTTGCTCTCTTCTCTCAGGTGGCCAGCACCAGAACAAGAGGACACAGCCTCAAGCTATGCCAGGGGAAATTTAGGCTTGAGGTGAGGAGAAAGTTCTTCACTGAGAGAGTCATTGGCTACTGGAATGGGCTGCCCAGGGAGGTGGTGGAGTCGCCGTCCCTGGAGCTGTTCAAGGCAGGATTGGACATGGCACTTGGTGCCATGGTCTAGTCTTGAGCTCTGTGGTAATGGGTTGGACTTGATGATCTATGAGGTCTCTTCCAACCTTGGTGATACTGTGATACTGTGATACTGTGATACTGTAACTTCAGAACTCACTTCAAGATTCCCCAAAAAATATTGGATAACCAGGCATTTAAAAACATGATCTACTTAATCTTACCAGATCTCAACTTCAGGAAGAGTTAATTTTGCTCCCAAATACCAATCTTTCTTTAGTGATGCTGAAAAGAACCCAGATAAGTAGCTCAAAGGTAAACATACACATTTAGGAAACCCTGCCCACAGTAAGTACTGGAGCAATTCATAGCATGTTTCTGTAATTTTTCAATAAAAACATTTGACAAGCACACAGTTATGAATATTAAGTGTCCTTTTAAAGTGCCCATTCTTGGTTTTGAATGCTCATAAATCGGGCAGGACTACAGTTGCAAAGGCATTTAGATATCTAAAGGTGAGAAGGAAATTATGTATTATGTGTGCTTTCTTTTCAGCAATAAATAAGAAATAGTAATTCTATTAATGATTTAGGCAGGAAATGTGACAAAGGAATATAAGAAAGCTTTATGAATAACTTATTTTAGAGATATATTATCCCCAGATGAGTTATGCTGAATAACATCACGTTGGCTAGGGGTAAGATTTTTCCTATGGCCTTACAAATTTCTGACTAACTTGCTGTAAATATGCACCTGGGTTTAGTCTGCAGGTTTCCTTCTTAAATGTTAACAGAGAAATATTGTACTATGTACATATGAAAAATAATTCACCTCACATATACACAGTTTTGGGTGGAAAACGAAGACATGGCTAATGTTGACATCCTGGCTACAGGAAAATCAATAGCAAAGCTCCCGTTGAGTTGAATGTGGTGAGATAATATTTTATCTTGAGTATTGTAGGGCAGCAAATATATTGGCCAATATAGTTAAAGAGAATAATATATTCTGTCAGGGAGGCAGAAAAAAATAAAAGGAAAACAATAGGATTTTTTTTTTCTTATGGCTTGAGTGTCTTCAGGCTGAAAAGAAAGAGAACATGCTGACAGTATTTAAAGAATAGAAAGAAGAATAAGTAAGAGATATGTCATGGGAGACAAAACTAAAATGGAAAAATCTACAAAGTGGATATAAGAACCTGTACAGGATAAATGGACAAACAGTAATTCGGTGTTTTACCCTGATTTCTTCTCTGCAGTCTACTTCTTTTCTGAAACACAGACCACAGCCTGAGCAGAGTCTCTTCTGCTCAGCTTGATCAGAGCCTCATTTAAAGAATCTTAATAGAAATTAGAAATAATGGTGTGAAGAAAAGGAAAGGCTGCTTCAAGCTGAGTATTAAGCCAAACTTTGAGAGAGTGAAATCTATTCAAGCACACATTATTGTAATGTTGAAACAGCACGAGGAATCATACTCCTAGGAGCACTCCAGTATTGGCAGGTGTATTGCTGTATGACCTTCCGGTCTTAATATCTATGATATTATGACAGTTCTTCAGTTTAGCTTCCTCTTCTTGCTTCTGTTTCAGTTTGTGCTATTATCTGATGTGACACAGGAGCCAGCAGCTTCCTTGATAATGACAGGGCACGTGCATTTGAAAAGGGATCACTAACTAAATGAGTAGGATCACTGAAGGAATCATTCACAGAGATGGCACAGGGTGTGATTTTGCCTAAACGTACTGCAATTAGCATGACCTTGTGCAGGTCATTGTTGCCTTGGACCATGCCTCTATTGCCATGCAAAACCATGACTATATCACAATACTTAAGTGACAGGTTCCCAGAGGGAGTCTAGTGTCCTGTGTTAGATACCTTGGCTCCCTGTGTGTGGTACACAGAGAAGTGAACTGGACAGCAAAGCAGTATCATTAATCAAGTTGCTGCCCAGAAAAGTACTGGTCTAGATTAGGCATTAGCTTGGTATATACATTATTTCTTCCTGATAAGATACATTTCACTCCACGGGTGTTTCACAGTCCACTTCCTTTGTTTGGGTGTAAGGGACCACACCCCTGCTCTCAGAGATGAAGAAGGGATTCTGAAACAGTCACACAAGCGGTGACAACACCAATCTGACTTATACTTTACTTGTATAAATGAGTAATTGTAAAGAACCACTTCTGTCTTCTGCTTCCCTGCAGAAAATCACAAAGCATGTAAAGAAAAACAAAATCCTTATTTTTTTCATCATTCATGATCTATTTTCTCTGTGTATGATGTAAATTTTAAGTGAATGTGGCTGTTTCTAACTGCATGTTTCTGCAGTACTCCATTTGATATAATCATAGAAACGTAAAATCACAAAATCATGGAATGTCTCCAGTCCGACAGTGGAGCAGTTTTTTGGTTTGTTTTTCTTTTCAATTTGTATGATTTGGATATAACTGGGTGATATTTCCACAATGCCCTCAAATATCAGAAACATAAATCACTTCATTATTAAAAAAATTATATTATTAGATACATTTTTGAAACTTCCTCAGAGCTTCTGAGTCTTCAAAAGTACACACAGCTGAATTGTTATATATTTAAGGGGAAAGAAAAATTCATGTAGGTTGATTGATGTTGTTGTTGTTGTTTTTTCTAGGTTTCTAGGTCAAACCAGAACTAGAGACTGAAGGGACCTTGTGGAAGACTTAACGAACATCTTTTCTGTCGGTGTCATTCTCTTCCTTTTTCCTCAGTCTTAATCTCCTCCTTCCTGCTTGTGGCAGATGGCATTATGCTGATGCACAAAAAGAGATGTCTGGTTCTCAACAGCTTGTGCCAGAAGATCAGCAGTGTCTTTTCCTGCAAAACTTATTTTATGTAGTGATAATAGAAGATAATAACTTTTAAAAGGAAGAGAACTTGACATCCATCAATGAAAAATGCTCACGAAGGACATGGATACTGCCAAAACAGAGCTACGCTGATTTTCTTTTACATTCTTACAGAGAGTGAAGCATTTATTGATTCTGTTGTAGTATCCTGTGTGAGATGTATTATATGCTATAGCTGTGGCACATGTTGGCACAGTTTTTCTGATCAGATAGTCCACACTAGAGCTGGAGCACATAGTTAGGTTGAAAGTCTAGCTCTGCCTTAAAAAAAAAAACAAACAAAAACAAAGCCAAAACCAACCCAAACCCAAACAAATAAACAAAACCAAACAAACAAAAAAAGGCTTTGCTTATCTTTAATAATAAACAAGGAATTTCAAGCCAATGAGATATTTGTGCAGGAGTCTGTTATTGGGCAGCATTATTATCTGAATACTGTTGATTGTCAACATGCTTTTCATTATCAGTTTTCGTATTCAGTTCTAAACACATGAATTTTAAAGGTCTTTGTTCTAAGTTTCAAGAACAAATTTTTAAAAACACAGCAAAATTTATGTTAGACACTAAAATCACTGATTTAAATTTTATGCTTGTGTGTTGAACATTTTTTAGAAAAGGAAGAAATCATATGCTTTTATGGACAAAGTGCTGAATTTTCAGGACTTTCATTCAGTCTGCAGACAAAAAACATATATCATAGAATCATAGAATCACAGAATCAACCAGGTTGGAAGAGACCTCCAAGACCATCTAGTCCAACCTAGCACCCAGCCCTATCCAGTCATCTAGACCATGGCACTAAGTGCCCCATCCAGTCTTTTCTTGAAC
>WAAF01017475.1:0-36243 GCA_013400475.1 Tricholaema leucomelas | reverse complement strand
AGATCATATATATATATATAGATATAGATATATATACATATATTCAATAAAATGTTCTTTTCCAGAAAATAAACTATTTTTACTTTATATTTTGCAATAAAGTTCATTCATTTTAATTTTTTGAATTTCACTTTCAACTTAAGGTAGCCAAAACACAGAAACACTGTTTTATGTTTATACCAAAATGTCCTATTTATTTAGTTTAATTTATTACAAAGCATTCTGATGCTATTTAAAGACCCAAAACCATGCAATTTAAAGTCCTAAAACCATGCAATTTAAAGTCCTGTGAATTCAAATGGAAGACCTTGAGTAGCCATGGTATTTTGTTGTAGTTATGGTATTTTACCATGCAAAATGCGACCAATGGATACAGTTCCCTATCTGATTCTCTATTTTATGCAGCTAAAACAAAACAAATCAATCAAGGAAAAAAACTTACCACTCCATCACAAACAACAACAAAGCAACCCATAATAAATCCAACAACAAAACCCAAACCAAATCAAGCCAAAACCAATCCACACACACACACACACAGAGAGAAAATGTTCAGGTGGTCGGGATTTAAGTTTTACATCTCACTCAAAAGACTGATCATACTTTTGCCACACATGCATGCCAGAAGTACTCTGTATTGATTGCACATCTACTGCTTTTAGATGTTAATAAATCCCAAGTTAGTATTTACTGGTCTACAAAAGAGAGAGATGCAATAACAACACATATATTAATTGTGGATTTGAAATTAAATGTCCAAGAGGAAAGGTGGAATATTTTCATTAATGCATCAGGTTGACAGTGACTTGTGTTAACAAAATTCTGCAAAATGTCTTCAGTGTCCCTGGGATGTTCATAAAATAAATTAGCTTGTGAAGACAGCATGCTTAGGGAAATTCTAACACTTGTAATTGTACTGGAATGCAAAGCAAGCCAACAGTTTACTGAAATGATTAATAGTTAACTACATTTGGAATGCCAAAAAATGCTTTACATATCTGTAATTTATTGTCATTTCTTTATGTTGTCTACAATTTACACAGAGGGCAATTCAGAGCAACGAATGTGTATTTACCTGAGTTTTCTTCTGGATTGTGAATGAAGTCACTTGGTTTTAACTGCCTGATCTCTGATTGCAGACAGCACAACCCAAAGCAAAGGTGCTCGTTGATGCTGAATACATGAAAAAATATTGGTTTGTACACTGCAGTGAACTGTTCAGTGAACAGTATTTGACTCTGTGCCTTGATGTTAATACTCAGGATAGGAACAGTAATTACATTAATTAGTTTAACAGGACAAATCTTTTCACAACTTGTGTTTTTATTCCAGAATGAGATAAAATTATTTTAGGAAAGATCATTTGCTAAGCAGAAGTTGTATGTGAATGATATGAATCTCAGTCATCAGAGCTGTAGCTAATAATTTAAGAGCTGGTTGTCCAGAGTAAGGTGATCTTGGGCAATTATTTATCCCAGTTCTGAAACAGGCATATAGGAAAGGTGATCTAAATTACATCAATTGATATGATGTTCTCTGTCTTCAAATTCTGTAGCAGGAGCTTAAATGTGTGATGAGGGATATGCCTACCTCCACTTATCTGCTCTTTGATGAGCTGACTGGTTCTTGATGAGTCACTGATCCTTGATTTATTGTAACCTTCATTGCAACTTGTTGCAGAACACATTATCCCACGAAGTTGGCTGAGAATTGAGAGATTAGCAGTGATCTGAGCAGGTGAACATCATTACTTCTGACAATGTTCAAACTTAGGTACAGTATCCTCTATCCTTTATCTTTTTATTCTCTTCTCTAGAAAGCAAAATAGAAGGGAAAATAAAGTACACTTGTCATGAACTCTGAGATCAAATATCAAAATTATAACATACAAAGGTAAATTGAGACCAAGTTAGTGAGAGTCAAGAAGATCTAGGAGCATTCCATACATGCCAGAACTAGAATAGGTCCATCATGGAGCGTACACTAAATATTTATTGATGGGGCAGAAACTGTCAAAGCTGTGTCTCTATATTATTGCACAAGAGAATATTGTATGACAGATCCAACATCAAGAAACACAAACTTCAAAGTACATTGATTTTTGGACACAAATTCACCTGATCTGACCGAGGAAGTAGATCACTATTGTTAATAAAAAGTAATGTCAGGACGAGGGGTAACGGGTTTAAGCTGGAAGAGGGGAGATTTAGACTGGATGTTAGGAGGAAGTTCTTTACAGTGAGGGTGGTAAGACACTGGAAGGGATCGCCCAGGGAGGTTGTGGATGCTTCCTCCCTGGAGGCGTTTAAGGCCAGGCTGGATGAGGCCTTGAGCAGCCTGCTGTAGTGGGAGGTGTCCCTGCCTATGGCAGGGGGTTGGAGCTGGATGATGCTTGAGGTCCCTTCCAACCTAAACCATTCTATAATTCTCTGATTCTATGATAAATGGTGAAGGAATTTTTTCTATTATGAATGAGAAACAACCATTAAAACAGAGAAACGTAGGTGGGGAAGGGAGAGAACACGGAGAAAATTCATGCCGTTTTCTTAGTAAATGAGAAATACATAAGAGTGAAACCCATCCCAGCCAGCCAAAAAAACCCAACAAAACTATATCCAAACAAATAAACCCAACAAAAATAAACCCAAACCAGCAAATAAATAACCCAGGAAAATAACATACATTAGAAAAAGAGATGTAATGCTAGACACTTCATCGACAAAGTACTTGTATAATTTCCTAAATCTTTAACAGAAGATATTACTGCAGGAAATCTAGGAAATTGTGGTCAGCTGTGATGTCCATATTTTGAAGAAGCTACTTTTTAAAAAAAGAAAAAAAAGAAAGAAAAAAAATGAAAAGAATCTCATAAAAATATCAGGAGTTGTTATGAAGGGGAAATTAATTAATACAAGATGATATTTTTTTCCAAAATTAGTATATTAATATTGTTTTAAATGTTGATATTCAGAACTCTCCCCACCCCCAACCATTAATTTTGATAATACTAATAGGATCTTTGCACGGTCATGGAAACATTTTACAGTTAATAACTAGATTTAGTAATAACCAGCAAAATGTATAAACATTAATTGACCTGGAAGAGAAGATTCCTGTGGTCTAATGCTGTCCGTGGTCGATATACCGCTTGCCCACTAGATGGACTCAAGGAGCTCTTTTCTGCTTATGGCAGAAGGCAATGGAGAATTATGAAGAGGCTTTTAAGTGTTTACTCACAAAATTATTATTATCCCACTCGTGGGGCTAGCTATAGTCCCGGACAGTAGCCAAATGGTTTCAGGGATCTCTGTCTTGTCAGCTGCTGAGACTTGATTCTTCCCAAACTTCTGGGGAAAGGAGGCAGACAGTCTCTGACCTTGTCTCCTGGCTTGTCTGGATGATCTGTGTCTCTCCAGGACTTCTCATCTTGGCAGGAGACTGTCAGATGTAGGCAAGATGTCTTGTGAAGTGCAGTCTCAGCATGATGTCACACTGGCTCTGCAGGCCAATTGCATAGAGGCATTTAGACTCTGTCTCTGGTAAACTTGAAATAGTGGAGTTTCCAGGCAAACAATAAGGCAGTAAGCAATAGCAGCAGGCAACAGCAGGCATGAATACAATGGTAGAGCATGGCAGAGCACACTGCATTTACCTGTATGTCTCTTTTATCAATGTGGGCCAAGATTAATTGCCCTTTGGACACAGAGTAGCCAATCAGAGTGGCAGTTAGCCAAACCTGACCACATTAGACAAAACCATAGGCTTGCTTTACCCAAATTCAAGAAAAGCATAGGCCTTACATGAGGCAGGCACAAGCTAAGTGTGTGCACCCGGTTTACAACAGGAGAAAAGCATTCCTGGATAAGCCAGCACATGTATAAGCCTATTTCTGGCCTGTCAGGCCTACCATGACAGCTTTAAAAAGAAAGTTCAGGATCTGTTGAAATGCCTAGGCATTTACATTGTCTGCAAGTGCGGCAATGCAAGTGCAGAACAGCTGTGCGAGCGGAATGAACACGGTTAATAACAAGTGGATCCTGGCCTTGGTTCCCGCCAGCTGTGGGCTACCTTATCTCGGAAGGGATAGATAGTGGACACCTCGTTAATGAGAATAACAAGGAGTGGTTTATGCTGATGGAGTGGGTTGTCCTTGACTAATTATGCTAATATGTAGGCGTGTGTTCTACTGGCTGAGTGTATCTATTGGGGCTGTAATGCAACAAAACTGTCTCTGGCATAATTCACTTTGAATCATCTGGAGTCCTGCGTGGCAAGGCCTTGATCACACTGGTCTGCAGGCCTTTGGACCACGGTTCCTGCGGCAAGCAATTATTACAAGCAGCACAGTCTGCAACATACAAGGATGATTAGAGATAGAGTGATCCTACTTTGTATGTTATTTCAAAGGAAGAAGATACAAGATATTGAAAAGCTTTTTAATGTTGGAGTCACAACAAAGAAAAAACAACATGAAACTTCAACAAAAGAGTTTTTAAAGTGAAATACATTTAGAACATGAAGTTCAGAAAGCAGGAAAGTAGCAAGTAGATTTTTTTTTTTATTTCTGAAAGCTAATTTTGTTTTTGACAGAGGGTTGGTTACTGAGAAAAAAATTCAGAATAATTATCCTCTTTAATGAAAAGAACTTTTGGTTCAATGAAGATACATGGAAGCAGATTGATAACCACAGTGGGGTCACCAGCAACTTCATTGTATCACACAGTATCACAGTATTACTAAGGTTGGAAGAGACCTCACAGATCATGAAGTCCAACCCGTTACCACAGAGCTCAAGGCTACACCACGGCACCAAGTGCCACGTCCAATCCTGCCTTGAACAGCTCCAGGGACGGCGACTCCACCACCTCCCTGGGCAGCCCATTCCAGTAGCCAATGACTCTCTCAGGGAAGAACTTTCTCCTCACCTCAAGCCTAAATTTCCCCTGGCATAGCTTGAGGCTGTGTCCTCTTGTTGTGGTGCTGGCCTCCTGAGAGAAGAGAGTAACCTCCTTCTGGCTACAACCACCCCTCAGGTAGTTGTAGACAGCAATAAGGACACCCCTGAGCCTCCTCTTCTCCAGGCTAAACAATCCCAGCTCTCTCAGCCTCTCCTCGTAGGGCCTGTGCCCTCTATTCCTGGCCAAAAACAAACAAAAAGTGTTGCTAGCAACATGGAAGAGTTTGATCTTTTTTCCTTCTTTTTTTTTTTTTTTTAAATTAATGTATATGTAAGAGATTAAATTATCATAATTTCACCCCATTCAGCATCTTCAGAGACATTTTAGCAGTGTAATGGCAGAATTCCAACTTATAACTTCCTAAACAGGTGGAAAAAAAAAATCACCTGCTGAAAGTACCTCCCCTTCTCTTCAGCTGCCTAAATTTAGCTGCTCATTTTCAAAAAGCTGAAATAAGGTGGGATAAATCCTAGCACAAAAATAATTCACTGCCAAATAATCCATGAGAAAGGGGATGCTTTGTGAAAAAAATACCATCATGCATCCAGTGCAATTATATTTTACTTTTCAAACTGTAGTGAAAAGTGGATCATATAAATGGTAGGTTAAAAAACCATGACTAATGTAGTTACAGTTGTTTCCTTTGGCATTCATTTTGATCTATGTATTGTTAAATCCTTGGTGTATTATCTGCACTGAATTTTCATTTTGGTTAGTTGGCTGCTTAGCTTCTGGCTCTTTATTGCATCTGGAAACATTAATTCTTGGAGACATTCAGTGCATAAGCATGTATACTTTTCTGATGCTTTTGTTTTTCCTGCCACTTCTTAATATCCAAAATACCAGAAAGAGTTGGATGAGAGTAATATTCCTGCTAATACTCCTCAGAGCATAACAGGTGTGGGACAGGAGAAACATGATATGGCAGTCTTTCCTGTTGTTTCCAAAACTTAGGATAACATCAAGAGGTAAATCCAGGTGGGCTGCACAGGAGGGGTTAGTTTCAGGAATCAGGGTTTTTAAACAGTTCACAGTCAGAGTGTTTAATGCAAAAAGTGAACAAAGCGGTTTAAATGCTGAGAGACACTTTTATCTCTGGCTTGGGATAAACACATTCTTCCCAATTGAAGTTGGAACTAAGAGAAATTCTCTTAACCACATCTGGCTTGTACTGGTCATGGTGGTGGTGAAGAGTCATGGTGTTGTGCTGCAGGGAGGTGTATAGGGTGTTAAAGTGTGATGAGGGAACGGATGGAAAGTTGACAGGACAATAACACTATGAAATCTTCTCTTGGGTGTCATGAAGCTAGCTCTACAATTTGGGTAACATATATGAGCACATTTTTGCAACACATAAATCAAAGTGTAAAAGACACTGAAGACTTAAAACTCCTATTAGTATGACAGGCTTTTCTTTCATCCTTTCACTTCCTCAGATTGCAGTCCTTATATAGTTAAGAAAAGCTGGAGTTGTTGTGTGGGTTTGGGGTTTTTTTTGTTGTTATTGGGGTTTTTGTTTGGCATTTTTGGCTGGTTGGTTCGTTTTCATGCTTGCAAATCACTGTTTCTCTGTCTGAAGTTCTCATACCACATTTCCCCTTTTTTTTTTATTTTCTTTTTTTTTTTTTTAATTGCTACAGTTTGTAGCAGTTTTTTAGATCATCATGTTTATTCCAAGACTGTCTGTTTCACTATCATATATTGGAGACTTCTGCAAGCTGGCTTTGAACTAGTTGCTTTCTACAGCTCTTAGAAAGATAGCTATTGCAATCTCGTAGGCTTTATGTTATATCCTCGAGATAGAAAGGAGGGCAACATAATAAATCTTGACTGCTGTCCAGATTTGAGTCAGAAGAGATGTTAATACATCTGTTTGTGTATTTTTGTTCTGCTAGTCACTTCCAATCCCTGTTTACACAACCTAGTTGGAATAAGGTGACCACTTTCCTGCTAAACTTTGAAATACTTAGCAAGATTTCCTAACATTAGGTTGTTAGGGCTGCAGTAGTTGTCACCAACTACCTTCTGTCATGCAGCCCCACACACATTCTCAATCCTATCTCCCATGTGTCTTAGCCTCATCTGCATAACATAAGTAGCAAAAAAATCCCTCAAAGGGGTTATTCTCTCATTCTTTATTCATCTGATGGCTTATTATCAATTCCTGTCTCACCAAGGAGTGCCCTTACCATATTTTGGGAATGTCTTCTCTGATTCTTTTCCTTTTCTTCAACATTTCCCTCCTTTTTTTTTGACTGCTTTAAGCTCTCTCTTTTCTTTTAAGGGTAAAGTGGAGTTAAACTAAAGTCTCTTTTATGTGATAAAGAAGGAAATAATTCTAGATGTTAAAATAGGTTGTCAAATATGTTGACAAGTGTAGTTAGAATGTGATTTATGGACCTTTAACTTTTAAATGAAAATCATATATCCTTAGGTAACACAGTAGTGCTGGTGTGCATTGAATTCTTGCACTGCATTCCAAATTATCTATAGTACATTAATTTACCATAGATCTGTTTCAGTTGTTTGAGTAAAATGGACAAGATAAATTGAATTAGTCTGAAGTATAAGACTGTGGGGGAAATGAAAGCCCAAGAAGACTGCCAGATGTAAGAATTAACTCTTACCACTTGTAAGTGGTAAGAGCCTAACTTGTAAAACTGAGACTCTGGGATAATATTTTGCCTCCTGAAACAGTGGATATCCTTTTCTGGGACATATAGTTTAAGGGCTTTGTATCACAGTTTTCCTTTCAGTACGTCTCAGGTTACAAATGGAAGTTTTAGAGTTTAACAAAAGTCAGATAAATTTGGCCCAGTGTCCCAAATTAGATGTGCATCCTGCTAGCCTAGTGACAGAATTCAGAGTTGTACATCAGAAAGCTCAGTTTAAAATCTTCTGTGCCTGTGCAGTTTACACATCTACACTACAAAATGCCTGGGAACACATGACCTACAAGGAGCGTCTGAGGCAGCTGGGGTTTTTCAATCTGTAGAAGACAAGGCTGAGGGGAGACCTTATTGCTCTCTACAACTACCTGAAAGGAAGTTGGAGAGAGGAGGGGCTAGCCTCTTCTTGACAACAAGTGACAACACTAAAGGCAATGGTTTCAAGCTTCACCAGGGGAGGTCTAGGATGGATATTAGGAGATAATTCTTCACTGAAAGGCTTATCAAACATTGGAATGGTCTACCTCAGACAGTGTTGGAGTCATCATCCCTGGAGGTGTTTAAGCAGTGTGTAGACCTGGCACTTAAGGACAGTTTAGTGTTGACCCTTCAGTGCTGGGTTGAGAGTTGGACTGGATGATCTTTGAGGGGTCTTTCAACTGGATGTATTCTGTGATTCTTTGATTATTATGGTTCCTTTTCACTCATACCTTCTCACATAAGTGAATCTATTCTCTGTGCTGAAAGGAAGAGAAAACTTCAGCCTGGCAATTGTATTTTCTGCAGCAGAGTTGTATCGCTTTGAGAGCTGGTTTACAAAACCTAAATGTATGTGCCAAGGTGGTCTAGGCTGTGAGACATGAAACAAGCTCAAGGAAACACTGATTTGCTAGAATCTCCTTTCTCTCACTAAATGGCATTTTTTGACAAGGAAGGAAGTATTTATTAGTACAGAGCCTACCCTTCTATCCTGTCATCAGCAATGGTACCCATCTGTGGCTGTTCATATTTAAAACATATTCCTTTGACATGGCCTGCATGGAATAAAAAGACCAGATTTCAACAGAGAATTTGACTGCTGGTCTGTTAGGGTACCTCAAGCCTATGTACATATTCAGAACTTTAATGTTTGTTATCAGCAAGGGTTAGGCAGATTTTTCTCTTCATCTAAATTGAAAAATGCTGAAAACATCTTGAGAAACACATTGCTATTTTACTTTTGGTTCGGAAGTTATACATTGCTTGGATTTGTGTCCCAACAGATAATGAGGGAACATCACACAGTATATGATATCAATAACACTGAAGTAATGTGAGAAAGTCATTTATCTTATCTTTCTATTTCCACTCTGCATGTGAGAATCTGAAAACCACTACCATTCTCATTTGAATAAATATTTTGGTGGGAAACATTCGTTTGAATATAAAGGACTAAAGAGTTCAGCTACTGACGACATCCACAGAAGTTATGTGGGCAGGAAAGAAAGAAATGGAGTACTGCTACTTATCAGTGATAGAAACTGTATCTTTTTAATGTTTTGTCAGTACTAAAATACCCTCTATTTATTGACAATTTCTTTGCCAGATATATTTTGTAAGTCTGTTGCTCAGAAATGGTACATCTTATTTTCCATTCTTCTCTCTCTCTCCCTCCTCTATTCTTGCTTCTAAATTGCCTAGCTGCTTGGAGGAATCTGTCAGAAGTTTCATTAAAGCTTCAATATTTGCCTGTACAGGTAGAACTAATTAAGTTTAGAGGAATTATTTTAAAAGTGTATTTTCCTTTTGCCCTTCCTAATGTTGATATAGGAATTAATAGTAATTGATTACAATCTGTGCCCCAATTACATTGAAAACTTCTAACTCCAGTAATGAACATAACTCAAGCACTTAAAGAATGTGCTAAGGGTAAAGGATCTTTGAATCCCTTGTGAAAGACCTGAAGTCACATAAAAAGTACATTTTTCCCTTATGCATTTATGTGTTTAAGCTAGCATGAAACTAACAGGGGCCTAGATCCTGCTGAACTATTCTATGGATGCTCATGTTGTATAGGATGGAGGAGAGGAAAGATGCAGGTCTTTCTGGTTTATATATGGGCTTCCTCAATAAGCTAGAATCTCAGTCCTCAGGGAAGCACCTGACTTTCTGAACGGTTCTTGTTAGTGGTCTCAGAGAACTGGGATAACTGCTGGAGCCAACATATGGATTTGTTTCCTGATATAGATGCAGTGCTGACAAGGGAATCTATTCCAGGTGAGTAAAATACTTGACATGATCTTAACTCCAATTCTGTTCATTTTCAGGTCTGGATAAAAAGACACACATATAAAAAAAGATGCTCACCTCTTCTCTCTTTCCCAGTCTGATAAAATTAATTGCTATTTTTTCCTTCTTTACTTTTTAGTCTTAGATGTGGAACACACTTTATTTTTGAAGGTAAGGGGTAGTCCAAAATTCCAATATTGACATTGGTTTGAGGATTGAGAAGATTCAGTTTAGGACTGTATTCAACCTGATGGTCCAAATTTGATAGTCTAGGACACTTGCTTACCATGTAGTTTTTCCTCTCCTTTTTATTCACAGGCTTAATGTATTACTTTTAGTTTAATTCTAATATGACAAGAACACAAACTTTTCTGTAGCTATGTGGTTCCAACTTGTCTGAGCCATGACACTATCTTATCTGTTCTGACAAATCTAGGCTGGGCAGTGACTGGCTGGAGAGCAGCCCTGAAGAGAGGGACCTGGGGGTGCTGGTGGATGAGAAGCACAACATGAGCCAGCAGTGTGCAATTCCAGCCCAGAAAGCTAGCCATATCCTGGGCTGCATCAGGAGAAGTGTGGCCAGCAGGTCCAGGGAGATGATTCTCCCCTCTACCCCACTCTGCTGAGACCCCACCTGGAGTACTGCATCCAGTTCTGGAGCCCGGAGCCCCCATTACAAGAAGGATGTGGACATGCTAGAGTGTGTCCAGAGAAGGGCCACAAGGATGATCAGAGGGCTGCAGCATCTCTGCTATGAGGACAGACTGAAAGAGTTGGGGCTGTTCAGTCTGCAGAAGAGGAGGCCCTGAGGTGACCTTCTTGTGGCCTTCCAGTATCTGAAGTGGGCCTACAAAAAAGCTGGGGAGGGCCTTTTTAGGCTATCAGGTAGTGATAGGACTGGGGGAAATAGAGCAAAGCTGGAGGTGGGGAGATTCACAGTGGATGTGAGGAGGAAGTTGTTGAGCATGAGAGTGGTAAGAGCCTGGAATGGTTTGCCCAGGGAGGTGGCTGAGGCCCCATGCCTGGAGGTAGAATCATAGAATGGTTTAGGTTGGAAGGGATCTCAAGGATCATCCAGCTCCAACCCCCTGCCATAGGCAGGGACACCTCCCACTAGAGCAGGCTGCTCAAGGCCTCATCCAGCCAGGTGTTTAATGCCAGGCTGGATGAGGCTGTGGGCAACCTGCTCTAGGGTAGGGTGTCCTTGCCCCTGGCAAGGGGGTTGGAACTAGATGATCCTTGTGGTCCCTTCCAACCCTGACTGATTCTATGATTCTCTGACTGTCAGAGTAGTGCCACCAATTTGCTGTGGCAAGAGAGTCCTACAGAGTGAAAAATGCTGTTACTGGTTCATCTCAGCAGTCTCAAGTCTGTTAATATGAGTTTGGGCTGCTAAATTTAAGTGTGCCTTTTGAAACTTACTTTGAGTTTACAATCTCAATGTGAAAATATCAAAATAAAACTCAGAGAAAGACTTGAGCAGCTGGATATTTCCCTAGTATTTGGCAGCAACTTCTGGTCTGTTTTAGACTAAACAAGATTTTCCCACTTTCTAAGGACACCTTGTGTTGCCACTGAGAGACATAATTACTCTGCATGTACCTTGCCTAATTCATATATCACTTGACAACTGCAGATGCATAAACAAAATTATAGTCTAAGGTAAATCAATTTGCAAGTCAAGCTGCAGCCCAAGTTAACTATAGATAGACATATAAATGAATTCTGAAAAACCTCTCACTTTCCTCTTTTAGTGGGAAAGTAGATTTGCTTTTCTTTCTGAATTCTGTCACCTTGTATGAGAGAATTTCCTGGAAGCAGCAAAAATAATTTCTAAATCTACACATTTTTTTTTTCCCCACAAGAAAAGCTTAAAATCTTCTACTTGTCATGACTGTGTTCATGTTTAGCTACCTTGAAATGTGAAGTTTGACCTTCCTAGTCTCAAGTTTGGTTCTCAGTGGTATCCAGTGGTAGAACAAAGGGGCAATAAGTGCAAGCTGGAGCATAAGAGGTGACAGCAGCAAGGGTGACAGTATGGTGGAACAGGAACAGGCGGACCAGAGAGGTTGTGGAGTCTCCTTCTCTGGAAACAGTCAAAACTTGCCTGGACGTATTCCAGTGTTACCTACACTACATAATCTTCCTCTGACAGGAGTGTTAGATTAGATGATCTTTTGAGGTCCCTTCCAATCTCTAACATTCTGTGATTCTATGACCTGGTGCTTTGAAATACCTACCTGTCACAGATGTGTCAAAAAGGGGACAAAAAGCTAAATGAACTACTGGTGGTGGTTCATTAGTTAACACTTTCCTCACTAAGTCAGTGCTCATGACTCAGTATGAAGTGCCATGTTTAGATGAAAACTAAAACAGAGGTCTCCAAAAATTTTGTTTCAATGAAACATTCAATGGGATTTTTTAACCAGAGCATAGGATGTTAATTTCAATGTTCTTACAAAATTCCTATCTAGGTAATTAAATTCTGCTCAACTAAAAATCCTCTAGAGAAGATTTAATTAAAATGAGTTGATGCCTCTGTGGCATAGAGTAGACAGGTATCTATAACACAAAAGCCACCAGCACAATTGACATAAACTCATGCTTTTTTATGGCAGGGAATGCAAGTGCAGAAGTATTACTTTGTCCTGACCAGAAACTGACATTCCATTTCAGGCGCTATATATATCTACATTGTCCTGGTGAAAACAAAGTCCTAAATGTTTTTTTGATATCTATCCAGAAGTTCTTTTAAGCAGAAGAAACTGAATTTATAGATCACAGCTCTTTCAGCAGTTATAGATATACACGAGAGAGAAGGATGGAGAAAACACTGTTGTAGTGCAACTGGAAAGCTGCTACACAGACACTGAGAATGTCTTTTACACGAATAATCAAGGAATCATGTTCACCGTGGCTGAAGGGCACCTCCACAGACAGCACAGTCCAACAGTTCTAAACAGATCAGGGGCAGCTAAAGCAGGTAGCCTAGGATAGCATCTAGTCACATTTGAATATCTTCAAGGGTGGAGAGTCCACAACCTCTCTGTGCAAGCGATGATTTCCTCCATGCCCCCCATTTTGGCAGCAGGTGATAGCAGGCAGCTTGAGGGTTGATAGTGCATTTTTAGTGGAAAAAATTAAAAGAGAAAGTCAAGGATCAGATGAGTGTATTCCCTGGACCTCATATGTCTTACAAATGTATTGCTTCAGATCTACCTCCATATGACTGTCATTCTTTACCAATTCTTAACAGTAGCTTAGCCATTTAAAGCTTTAATTAAACTGTCTCACTAATGGACAGTTAACGATTTAAAAGGAAATGATTCACCAGTGTCATGTCCCTTCATTATACAGTACACATTTTAATGATTTGCACTGAATCAGTTGCTTATTAAGACCTTGAATATCTGAACAATCACACTATATTTTCTCAAAATAATATAACATGATATGATGCAGTTAGAGTGATAGATGTGGCTTGAATATAAATACTACATTGTACTATAGCAAAAAAAGCTGTCCATACACAAATCTAGTGAGTCAGACATAGCCTTGAGTTTGGATAATGTTCAGCAGAAAAGCATGGATCAGAACCAATTTTTGAATAGTCCTTCATCACTCACAGAGCCCACTCAGTCATCTGGAACTTCCAGTGACTCCCAGCAACTTCAAAACACAATGTCTTACAAATTAATGCAGGGGAGAAAAAGAAGTCACAGCAAAACAGGAAAACAATCACTTTAGAAATTAAACAGCTTTTATCATCACAATATCTCTGCACTTCACAAGTTTTCTCCTATTAAAGCATTCTCAAGGCAGCAATTTTATGATCGAGCATTTCATGTGTCCAAGGTCATGTAAGAGAATTTGCTAACAGCAATACCACAATCCAGTCTTGTCCCAGGATAGAGGAAATTCCATCCAAGTTGTGGTTGTGCAGTACTGACTAGAGTGTGCTAATCAGCCATTTTCTGCATCTAATTTTGTAATTAAAATGCATCCTTAAAAGTCTGAAAAAAAATGTTGATACTCGGACTGATTTCCTGTTATTATTGAGAGTAAACTCCATCCTGAGATAAACACTTTCTTAATATACACCTAAAATATGTCTTGCTGCAGTGTGAGATCATTTGTCTTTGTTGTTCCACTTATAATTTATAATAATTGGTTCTATTGATCCCATGCTTCCTATGAAAATGTTTACACATTAAAAACTCAGCAATGAATAAATACAACTACTCTTCTGAACCAAAACCTAACAGCAAAAGATGAGCAAAGACTAAAAATACGTATGTACTACTGAATAATGTGTTAGGCTATATCCACTGGCAGTTTGTACTAGAGCTTGTTCTTTATAAGTGTGTTATGGGTTAGCTACAACCAGCAGCTAAGTACCACACAGATGCTTGCTCACTCCCTGTCTCCTGCAGTGGGGCAGGAGAAACAACAGGAAGAGCAAACACAAGAAAGACCTTATGGATCAAGATAAAAATAGCTTAGTAAAGAAAGAGGAAAGGCAATGACTCACCACCTCTCACAAGCAAAATGACACCCAGTCAGTTTCTGAACAATGCCTACCTTCCCCTTCAAAAGCCTTTCCTCTGCTGTTCAATTTTGTTTGTTTTCTTGATTGTTTGGGGGTTTTTTGGTTGTTGTTTTTTTTGTTTTGTTTTGGTTTTTTTTTTGAGCATAACATTATACAAGATAGAATATCCCTTTGGACAGCCTGAGGTCCCGGTGCTGGTTATGTCCTCTCTCAACTTCCTCAGCTTCTTCCATATCCCCCAATCTGCTTGTCAAGTGATCAGAGTTGGAAAACAAGAAAGCCTTCACACTGCAAGTATTCTAAGAAATTATCAAAACACTGATGTATTATAAACACTGCTTTAGTCACTGTTGTGGTAGGCCTGATAGGCCCAAATTAGGCTTATACATGTCTTGTCTTGCCTAGGTATGTTTTTCTGCTCCACCAGAGAAGCAAGCGCTGGAAATGGACACAAAAGAGCCTGTAGCCACTGAGTCTGGCCTGCCCAGGGTCCTGTGGTGCAAGGTGCACACGCTTAGCTTGTGCCTGCCTAGTGCAAGGCCTGTGCTTCTCCCAAATTAAGGAAAAGAGAGCCTGTGGCTTTGCCTACTATGGTATGGTTTGGCTAACTGCCATCCTGATTGGCTGTTCTTGTGTCCCAAGGGCAATTGATCTTGGCCCACATTGATAAAAGCAGATTTTGCTTCCCTGCTTTGCTTCCCTGCTCTTTGCCCTGCTCTCTCTGCTGTGCCCAGCCATGCTGCTACTGCACACTGCCTTATTGCTTGCCTGGTAAACTCCACTGCTGCGAGTTACCAGGAACAGACCCTGGATGTCTGCACACGATCGGCTTGTGTGGCCAGTGTGACACCGTGCTGACACTGTACAATATCCTGCCTTCTGCACCTAAAGGTCCTGCCTAGAATTCCTGGACATATATACAGATCAACCAGAAGAAGACACGAGACAAGGTCAGAGATTGTCTGTGTCCTTCCCCAAGGAGCTGGGAAGATTCAAGTCTCAATGTCCAACAAGACAGAGTCCCCTTGAAAGCATTTGGGCACTGTCTGGACTGTGGCTAGCCCCCACGAGTGGGTAATAATAATAATTTGTGAGTAAATGCTTAAATGCCTCTTTGTAATTCTCTACTGCCTTCTGCCATAGAGCAGAAAGAGCTTGAGCTCATCTGCTGGGCAAGGAGCATATTGACAGCAAGCAGCATTTGACTGCAGAACCTTCTATTCCAGTTCAATTATTGTTCAAATACTTCGTTGGTTATTACTAGATCTAGATATTATTCATAGAATATTTTCATGACTGTGTAAGAACCAAAATATCATTAAAATTAGTGTTTGGGGGTGGTGAGAGTTCTGAATAGCAAAATTAATAAACAATATTAATTTTGGAAAATATCATCTTGCATCAATTAATTTCCCCTCCCCAACAGTCATAAAACCAACGCACAGCACCACTTGGAAGAAAATTATTTCTATCTGAGCCAGACCCAGTGCATCACAAAATCTCATTCTCTCCAGTAAATCATCTTAAGATCTAAACCAGGATGGCCACATCCATATGTTTATCTGGAATACCCAATTCTAGCACTGCCTGGAAATTGTTCTAATTACTGTAGTGTGGTATAGTTGAGATGGAGATTGCTCAAATAATTTATCGGTATGGATTGTAAAGTTGCTGGGCCTGTAAACTGGTGTTATTTAATGTCCTGTATGAATCTGAGTAACATACCTGACTTTTCAAATAATATTGTAAATGTCACATGGTTTTCTGTTTGTGTGTTTGATTTTGTGTTTTTTTCCCTTGTTTCATTTGTTGGTTTGTGGTTTTGGTGGTTTTTGTTTGTGTGTGTGGTTTTGTTTGTTTGTGTTTTGTTTGTTTGGTTGGTTTGTTGTTTGTTTTGGCTGGGTTTGTTTCTGGTTTTGTTTTTTTTTTTGATAGAGATCTTTATTTGCTCACATCTGTATTTCCTTTTAAACTGAGAGCTTAGGGCATTAATTATTTAGCTTTTTTCTTCTGATGATTTCAGATTCTGGGAAAAGGAAGTTAGATACTTAGATTTTAACAAAATTTATTAGTATTTCACTACAAATTGCTGAGATTTAATTTGTTCTCTTTCTGCTTTAAATGCTTCTAAGCCTTATCACAGGGCTTTATCAGTGCTTCTAAGATTTATTACTGGAAAAGGTCTTCATTAAGGGATGGTCACATCCCTTACTTTGTAAACAAATTGACTTTCTTCCTCACTTCTGTTTTGTTTGGCAGAGTAATTGTCTGTTAGTGTCTTGAGCAGTTCTCCTGGTTGCAAAGCCTTGTTGCACTATTTTAAATGAAATTGGTGGACTGACCTTTTTGTCTATGATCACATCTTTATTTCCTTTTAAATTGAGAGTGAACTCTCACATAGGCAAGAGTAATCAAGTACCAGAGCGTTATTTATTAGCATTGATTCTAGATGCAACACCTGATGCAACAAACAAACTCTAAAGGCAATACAATAATTTAACAATTCTCTTCAATCTTAGAGTCTGTCTTCAGACTCTTGCTGATGGTATGAGGAAAAATTGAGACAGAAAAATGAGCAGCAATCACTGTTCTTTACCTCTTTGCTCCTTTATGGTTCAGCACACAATAATGTCATTTACTGCAGGAAGGGAAATCCTCAGGGGACCCTTTATGGAATGGGATATGGCCTTGGACTTTTACATTTATTTTTTGTCAGAGTACTTTTCATGGAGAAAAAGAAAAATCTCACTGCATTTTTCCTCTCTCCTCTGTGTCCTGATATCAAGGTAACAGGTCGGCAGCAGAATCATAGTTACAAACCATGGGGTAAATTGTAACAGAGGCATTAGAAATCTACTTTCAGGTCCATTACAGGATAAGACTGGTTCAAATTGTCACCTTTTTATTCCCAGGGGAGTGACCTAGTTGTTTGCATGCTTGGCCAACTTCTACACAATTAAAAGTTCATCTTATTAGTCAGTGGAGAAAAAACAAATTGTCCCAGAGAAGTTAAAAAAAAAAATAAAGAAAGGATGGTGATGAGGTGTACATTGAAAGGAACAGAATAAAGGTAAATATTGTACTGAATCACACCTTAACTGTTTCCTTCATATAGAGTAAAATAAAAGTATTTATAAAACCTTATGCTAGAAGTACAAACATATTTCTCTGTATGGTTGGAGATAAAGAGAATGATTAAGGGAATGGAACATCTCTCTTACAAGGAGAGACTGAGGGAGCTGGGGCTCTTTAGCTCGGAGAAGAGGAAACTGAGAGGTGACCTCATCAATGATTTTAAAGATGTAAAGGGTGAGTGCCAGGAGGATGGAGCCAGGCTCTTCTCAGTGATGCCTGACAACAGGACAAGAGGCAATGGTTGGAAGCTGAAGCATAGGAAGTCTTACATAAACATGAAGAGGAATTTTTTTCCCTGTGAGGATGACGGAACACTGGAACAGACTGCCCAGGGTGGTTGTGGAGTCTCCATCTCTGGAAATATTCAAAACCCACCTGGATGCGTTCCTGTATGATCTGGTACAGGTGAGCCTGCTCTGGCTGGGGCGGGGTGGTGGGGGGATCGGACTGGGCAGTCTTTTCAGGTCCTTTCTAGCTCCTGACATTCTGTGATTTGGTGATTCTGTGAATCTGTTCCACAGAAGCATGAAACAGTGATGTTAGAAAAACTGCTCCAAATGGTAATACTAGAAGTAAAAATGAATCTCCAGTGTCTACAAGTCTGCATATCACTGGTCATGTGGTGAGACCATACAAACTGATCAGCTGACATTCACTATAGAAATGGGTAGAAGCCTAGAGGAGTTCAGAAAAGCTTTTATTCCTAAGGAGTAATCCTGAAAAGTTGTGTTATGGTGGAGTGGTTTTGGCCCTTTGGCTCTGAGGAAGACAATATCCATTTACCATCCTCATCTTGACAAACTGTATAAGTTCTTAACAGCAAGACCCATTCAGGATATTTGATATCATGTGGGATTCTATCATGCTGGATTAGCTAAACCCAGGCTTTTCAACACTGTCTTTGGAGAGCAGCACTTCAGGAGATGTCACCTAGATGCTTCCTGTGCAAAACAGGTATTTTACATAATAGAACAAGAAAGTTAGGAATAATGTATTTTTTAACAGCTATCAGTAGCAGTAATGAACATAACTAACATGTAACAGCATTATCAGGAGAACAGCCTACATGTGTTCTTGTGTCCAAGAAGGGGAATGCTGTTCTGGGGTGTATTAGAAGTGATGTGATTAGTAGGTTGAGAGAGGTTCTCCTCCCCCTTTAATCTGCTCTGGTGGAGCCATGTCTGGAATAGTGTGTCCAGTTGTGGGCCTCTCAGTTCAAGAAGGACAGAGAACCGCTCAGAAGAGTCCAGTGCAGAGCCACAAAAATGATTAAGGGAGTGGAACATCCTCCTTACAAGGAGAGACTGAGGGAGCTGGGGCTCTTTAGTTTGCAGAGAAGGAGACTGAGAGGTGACCTCACTAATGTTTACAAATATGTAAAGGGTGAGTGCTGAGAGGATGGAGCCAGGCTCTTCTCAGTGATGGCCAATGACAGGACAAGGGGCAATGGGTAGAAGTTGAGGCATAAGAAGTTCCATGGAAACATGAGGAATTTTTTTTTTCACTGTGAGTGTGACAGAACACTGGAACAGTCTACTGAGGAGGGATGTAGAGTCTCCTTCTCTGGAGATATTAAAAATCCACGTGGATGCATTCCTGTGTAATTTAGCATAGGTAATCCTGCTCTGGCAGGGGGTTGGACTAGATGATCTTTCGAGGTCCCTTTCAACCACTATTATTTTGTGAATTTGTGGTTCTGAATACAAATCACTGAATAGGACAGAAAATATAATGATGGATCTGGTTCAGATAAGTGAAAAATATGTAGATAGCTAGAAAGTGCATCAGAATTGGTGGATTTTTATTTAGCTGTAGATGAGTTAATAGCAGCCCCACTGTAAGAGTGACATTATTAAGAGAAAAAAAAGTGTCAAGCATAGACGCCTCTAACCTTGAAAACAGAAGAGATGTGTATCAAAGAAGGGAAATAACGTGGAGTAGCGATGGGGGTTTTTGAGCATGAATCAGGGAAGTACGCTGTAGAAGAAAAGGAATTATTTATTGCTTCTGCCAAATATCAGTGTGTAGTCATCACATTATGACTGCAGTAACTACAATTAAAAAGCAAATATGGATATTTATGAAGATCTTTGGACAAACTTTTTGCCTTTGCCACCACTGTGCCCAGCCATATTTTCCAAGATTTTGAATGTGTAATTAAAAACACAACAATATTTGTTGCAGTTCTTTTTTGTGTGTGTTGTTTTGAGAAGCACAAGATTGGCAGAAGGATTTGAAGAAACAGGTGTTTTTTCCTGTATCATTTAACTGTCAGAGGAAATTAACTAAGACAACTGGTGAGAGGAAAAGTGAGCTTTAAAGTAATAAATCTCCAATAAACGGTCTGAAGACAAGAAAAAGATTAATGATCAGGGTACTAAGGAAAATATGAGAAAGAGAAAAATTTACTCACTAAACAGGAATGCTTGTGAGAAATATTTAGGTTTGTTTGTGCAAAGTCCCACACAGAGAAGCTCAAGGAATCAGAGTCATCATTCATGATGTGCCTTATAAAACCTAGTTGCAGATGAAAACGTGGGTTACAAACAAAGTAAGTACAGTCAGAAGATGTTATGGCTCTGTTTCAGAGAGAGTAAGAAGAAATATTCATCCCCACTATGGGAGCAGAACCAAAGAAAAGTGCAGAAGAACTGTTTTTGGAAATGAAGAACTCCTTTCACCTCTCCAGGCTGGAGCTGAGGGGCAGCTTTGCAGAAAAGGCAGAAGATGGAGTGAGTTTCCTCACAGTGGGGCATGATATGAGGAGACAATAAACTTCTACTTTTTGTTTTGTTTTGTTTTCCCAAGGCTGTCTTGTTTAGACAGTCTTGCCTTGAAAGTATTTGCAGTCTTCATCCGTGTAGTTTTTCAATATAAAGCCCAGAACAATCTGTCTGGCATCACAGTTGATCTCCTAATGTCTCTTACAAGCTGAATTATTCTTTGATTCTGTGATTCTGTGGCTGCAGAATATCTCAGTACACAATAATTAATGAGGGGTTTTATATTTTTACTTCTTTATTGAGATAAATGCAAAGTCAGTTCTTCACATGTTCTTGTAATCATGTGCTCATCTGAGGTACAGAGAGCAGGACATTTCTAAACAATTTTGCTAATAATCTACTCTATGTATGGTTACCTTTACAAGGAGCAGTTTAAACCAAGGTGAGAGAAGAAACTGCTTAGGCAATTTAGTTCTCTGTGACCTACTTGAAACCAGCAAAATACAGGACATCAGTGTTTTGAACCCAATGGATTTGTTGACATTAAGTCAGGCAAACCCTCTACCATGCCCTGCATAGAATCATAGAATGGTTTAGGTTGGAAGGGACCTCAAGCATCATCCAGCTCCAACCCCCCGCCATAGGCAGGGACACCTCCCACTACAGCAGGTTGCTCAAGGCCTCATCCAGCCTGGCCTTGAATGCCTCCAGGGAAGAAGCATCCACAACCTCCCTGGGCAACCCCTTCCAGTGTCTTACCACCCTCACTGTAAAGAACTTCTTCCTAACATCCAGTCTAAATCTCCCCTCCTCCAGCTTAAACCCATTCCCCCTCGTCCTGATATTACTAGACCTTGTAAATAGTCCCTCCCCAGCCTTCCTGTAGGCTCCCTTCAGATACTGGAAAGCCACTCTAAGGTCTCCTCGAAGCCTTCTCTTCTGCAGGCTGAAGAGCCCCAACTCTCTCAGCCTGTCCTCATAGCAGAGGTGCTGCAGCCCTCTGATCATCTTCGTGGCTCTCCTCTGGACTCACTCCAGCAGTTCCATGTCCTTCTTTTGTTGGAGGCTCCAGACCTGCACACAGTACTCCAGGTGGGGTCTGACGAGATACATGATAAATGAAAGGGAAATGTAATGAGGGAAGTTTGGCAGACCTCAGCAAAGATGTTATGCCATCATTACACTCAGTGTATTCTAAAAGCACAGTTGTCTCTCATAGCAGCAGTTTACACATCAGCTAAGCAAAAATATAAGCCTTCAGATTTAGCAGTCTAGCTAATTACATCTCCTCTTACTTAGTTAATGGAAGTAATGAGGGAAAGAGGCATTCTGCTGGACATTTTATTAGTCTAGAAACAGTCGGTTTCTGCCACATGCAATGCCTGGCCAAAAATAAAGATGTGGGGGTAATAGGAAAGCAGAAAGACAAAGCTTAGCAGTGGGGGAAAAGAAATAACAGATAAGGGAAAAGGAGGTCACTAACAGCTTTTGGGATATAAGGAAAGAGGGAGAATAAACTAAAAAGAAAGGAGAACACATTGTGATATGGCTAAGAGCTCCCAAAACAATTATAAATAAAAAATAATAAATTACAAGTAAATTCACAGAGCTTCTACTGTTGGATGTGCAGAAAATGAGCATAGTAGCAGGTATTTATATGCTCTGCAATTTCAGATTTGAGCCTAGAGAAATAGCATACAAAGGAGAGAAGTTAGAATTGCTCAGGCTAGCATTTTAGGCAACTTTCTTTAAGTCAGATTTCTAAGTAGTGCCACTAACCTGAGGGCAAGCTAAGTGATGCCTGACCAAAATTTGTTTGTGATTCACTGCTGACTTAAATCTGGTAAGGAAGCATCCTGAAGGCAGTCTAAAATATGGGCAGCCACAAACACGGGTTAAATTAATCGGTTCAGCTAAAATGTAGTGCACAAAATAAGAGACAGTCTAGTCAGTGTATAAAAATATATTATAAACTTTTATGACTTAAGATGACTGGACCTGAGTATAACTCACAGGAGAAACATCTGAGAGATTTTTCCTGCCCCAAGGAAAATAACAGGAGCTTGATGCTAGGATTTATCTATATTCTTCATGCCACTACTTTTAAAATGCAAAGACCTTAACTCTTGGTTATTACTTTCTGACTGATAGTGAAGATGTTGGGTGAGATATCTCTTCTCTCTCAGCATCATTTACATCCACATGTTGAGAGTGACCTGTACAGCAAGAGTGCCTCGGATCCTGCAGAATGGGCATCTCCCATGTTGAGGTGCAAAGTGATATGCACAGCACTGGCGTATAGTTGTGATATGTAGTACAGCTACCTGGTGTGCAAATACATCACTGGTGCCAATGAGCACAGCGGGAGATCCCACGGTCACAGAGAGCTTTCAGATCAGGACAGAAAGCCTTGATGACCTGAAGGTAACTTTTTCCTTCATAGAAGAAAGTTGCTTTCTTCCCCACACTCTCTATAAACCCTTTTAGGGAGACATGCATGGTCTCCACAAGCCAGAAGCCTGATTTTTGCTTTCCTGTCAGCTTTCATGGATTGTTCAGGCTACAACCCCTACTTCTAGGACAGCAGGAAACCATTGCTGTAATTCCAACATTAAAAAACAAAGTGGGTAGAGGGCAGAAAAGTAGCAGGTGTTTATTTCTCTGGGGCGAGTAAGAGGGAACAGAGGCTTTAAATCCATATTTTTTAATGGAGAGATTACATGAAGGTGTGTGTATGGGTGTTGCAAAAGATAGAAATACAGTTTCACATAAGGGTTGAACTTCAGACACCATGAGAAAAGCAATAGAATCCATGAACTCAAATTTTACAGTGCTCCAAAAAGCACTGAGCTCTACCAACTGGCATATCATCAAAAGTGGGAGTAACATAAAACATCTCACCCTTTTAAGTATGACGTGAGGAAATTCTGAAATTACAGCAAACTGAATATATTCCAACAAAGAAAATGTCAGACAGCTTTTCTCCACCTACTTCCCATGATCAGAATGTAAATGGAGAAGGGAACATCAACAAAAACTGTGGTTGGATACTTTGTTGCTGGAGGCTTTTTAAGCAATTGAAGATGAATCATTCTCCTAATCAGAAGAAGATTGAGGACTAAGAATTTATCACCAAACAACTTACTGGGGTAAATTACTCAAAGCACCTAATTAAATTGATATACTGGCTTACCAGGACATAAACTTTAAAGTCTGAAACCCTGTAAACAGTACAAAGGTACTTACCCATTATTCATGATTCGTTTCTCTATTGGCAGAATGGATAACAATAACTTTCTAAGAGCACCATAAAAATTACTTTAAAGAGTGTAGTAGCCACATAAAGACCCTTTTCTTTCTCCCTTCACATCATAAATTGCCAGATAAGACACAGAGATTTTTATTAGATATGAAATGGTAAAGTAATAGCAACATTTACAGCATTGTACATCTTCTAAAAAACATGCCTTGAGCTCTTTGAAGCTTTGTAATATAGTTATTATTGCTTAAGAAATAATTGCTTCAGCTTCAAAGTTTGCTTAGTTCTATGAAAAAAAAATTAGCAGAACATGACTGAGATCCTATGTCTGAGTTCATCTCACGTAATTTTATTCCTTTCACTAAGCTGTCTTTGTAGGAAGCTTAATCACGATGGCTTTCTTTGCTGATCAGAGCAACTGATTCCAGATCATTCTTAGGCCTACTGAATGGCTCTTAGGAAGTTACAGTTTTATCTCAGGTCTTTCAATAAGCAAGCCAATATGAGTGGGATTCCTTCTGGGCATCTCGATTAGGGAATCTTATGTTGGATTACAAGACAATATTTCTTCCTATCTTTAGTCAACAAAGGGCTAAACTGCATTACATCTGCAGCCAAAACAGATATTTGATCTGAATGTAATCAATTAGTTTGCTTTGAAACTGAACACAAGCATACTAAAATACCGTACAAAACCAAGTATGTAAGTATTTAGTAGTATTGTGGTGACATAGGCAGACACAATGTATGAACATTTTCCTTAATTATTTAAGATACCTGCCTACCAAAGAGGCAAAGGAAACTGAATGTAGCTGCTAGTAGGAGACATTTAATGATGATAATTTGCTAGACAAAGGACACGGAAAGCTAAAGTAATTGCAAATAGAACACCTTGTGGAATAAAAATGACTGGTGAAACCTAAACCCAAGGTAAGAAGTGTCAGGAGCAAATAAGGCAGATGAAATTGCTCCTTGTGGGAGGAGAGCAACAGCAAAAATGCCAGGAAGTGAAAGAAGGTAGATCTGACTCAGTTCTGACTTCTCTGATCAATAAGCTCTGAAGTCTAATTTCAGCTACTGAGAGCGTCGGTGATCATTGCCACCAGTGCTAACTATATGACTGTGGGGGTGTGCAATTGTCTCAATTTTGGATGTAGATACTGAAAACTAATGGGCTGATGTGGTGTTAACGATTAATACTGTGTAAAAATGAACCATCACCATGTGTACTGTTGATGAATGAATGAATTTGGCAAAGATTTGATATAAATTGGAGTGATTTATCTGTCTTCTAAACATTCCCTTTATAGTGATCACTAATGTCCTAACAGATATATATTTATAGACACAGATTACAACACTATTTTTCTAGGCTTTCTCTACTGTGTTGCTATTCCTGGACAACAGTAGGGAATTTCTTACAGGAAAGTCTTCCTATGCTTTCTATGTCTTAGCATACAAACGAAACAAAACTGGCAGCTGCCCATCACTTCTGAAGGCCACACTATGCAGCCAAAGGTAATCTTGTAAGGTATCTCTCACAGTATTGGAGTCCATCATCAGTAAGTTTGCAGATAACATGAAGCTAGGAGCAGGTGTGGATCTGTTGGAGGGTAGGAGAGCCCTGCAGAGGGATCTGGACAGGCTGCAGGGGTGGGAGGAGGCAAACAGAATGAGATTTAATAAGGCCAAGTGCAGGGTTCTACACTTTGGCCACAACAACCCCAAGCAGCATTACAGGGTGGGGACAGAGTGGCTGGAGAGCAGCCAGGCAGAAAGGGACCTGAGAATAGTGGTACCAGCAGTGTGCCCAGGTGGCCAAGAGAGCCAATGGTATCCTGGCTTGTATTAGGAACAGTGTGGCCAGCAGGACAAGGGAAATTATTCTTTCCCTGTACTCAACACTGGTCAGGCCATACCTTGAGTCCTGTGTCCAGTTTTGGGCTTCTCAATGCAAGGGAGATGTTGCGAGACTGGAGCATGTCCAGAGAAGGGTGATGAAGTTGGTGAGAGGCCTGGAACACAGCCCTGTGAGGAGAGGCTGAGAGAGCTGGCGATGTTTAGCCTGGAAAAGAGGAGGCTCAGGGCAGACCTCATTGCTGTCTACAACTACCTGAAGGGAGGTTGTAGCCAGGTGGGAGTTGGTCTCTTCTCTCAGGCAACCAGCAACAACAGAAGGGGACACAGTCTCAGGTTGTGTTGGGAAATGTCTAGGCTGGATGTTAGGAGGAAGTTCTTCCCAGAGAGAGTGATTGGCATTGGAATGGGCTGCCCAGGGAGGTGGTGGAGTCACTGTCTGTGAAGGTGTTGAAGAAAATCCTGGCTGAGGCACTTAGTGCCATGGTCTAGTTGATTGACTAGGGCTGGGTGCTAGGTTGGACTGGATGATCTTAGAGGTCTCTTCCAACCTGGTTGATTCTAATATTTCTAATAATAGTTCTAATAAAGATCTAATAAAGTCAGACATAAAAGAAAGATAAATGCAAGCACAGAAGCATTGCTGGATTGTACGAATTTGAAGGAATATCACTGAAGAGAAAGAATTGTACTTATAGCCAATATGTCAGATTTTGGTTTGGTTTTTTTTTTTAGATTTTTGCTTTATGATTTGGAATTTAAAAATGAAATAAACCAAACCAAAATAAAAGCAAAGAAAAACAGCAACAAAAAAACTCAACAACCACACACACAAAACCATGCTGAAAATTGGGGCTTTTTTAAAAAATATCCCATTAAGTAAAAGATGAAAAAATAAGATTTCCCTGGCTCTAGTGTATCCTGGGATAATTATAGAAGCCCTACAATAAATTCCACACCATTTACAGCTTTATAGAACTTGATTAGAAAATACATTGGAGAAAATATTCCAGAAGGGTTTAGTAGGTTTATTTCATTCCTAACCTGTAAAATACTGAACAAAGGTAAAAGTGGTGATTTAATTCTGATTTATTTCATTCCATATAGCTGTTCGGGGGGCTTGGGGGGATGGTTTGTTTTCTTGTTTGTTTTTAAGTTTTTCAGTTTTATTTAATAGTGCAAAGTTGGATTCTGAAGTTGTGGTATCAAGATACCAACCTCTACATAGGTTAAACTAATCAGAAACAGGGTAGAAGTTGCTACACATTGTCGCGGAGGGGGTTTCTGCCTCCTCCACCCATTTGTGGCAAAGGGGAGAAATCAATACGTGCAAGATAATATTTATGAAAATATATTTATTAAACTCAATATNATGAAAATATATTTATTAAACTCAATATTCTTAACGCTTGACACCCCCCAACCACTATATTTAATATTAAATGGATTCATCAATTCATGGTCATGGAGTACCTTATGGGAAATATCACAAAATGGCTTATTAATAACTATAATACAATGACTAGCATAGAACTATTAAAGAGAGAGAGCTTTTCCCCGCGGCTACTGCCGCTTGGGGTCTATATACTATTTGCCCAGCAGGGTGGGCTGAAAGCTTTCTGCTCTATGGCAGGGACAATAGAAATTACAGAGATATTTACTCACTATTTTGGTTAATTATAAATCACCCTCCGGGCTACGCCACAGCCTATGTAAAGTGTCCAACTTCTCAGGGTCTATGCCTGTGGACTCCGAGGCTGGAATACTCCTGGCTTCAGGGGCAATAGTCTCTGACCATAGCTGCTGGGCTCCTCCGGCTGCTGTGTCCAGGGAACTCGTCGGCAGGATTTGCAGGTGCAGAGAAATACGATCCTGTGCAGACAAACAGGTCTGCTCCTGGTGTCTCATGGCTGTGGCACACCCCAGGCAATAAGGCAGTGGGCATGCAGTGGGATGCACGGCTGCACGGGGAGTCTGAGCCCCGTAATGACAGGCTTGAGTGAATGAATGCACTGGCGAGCAAAAGGGGAATGCTGGTAGGTGAATGCACATCTATTTATTAGCTGTGTGCAGAGATCAATGGTCTCATTGACCACCAATAACCAATCGGGCTTGCAGTCAGCCAACCTTGCCATTATAGGCAAGGAGCCACAGGCCTGGACTTTCCGAATATGGGTCTCACATGGGCCTAGCACTCGGCAAGCGTGAGCTGCACATGTGGGGGCTTACACAACCTAAAGCCTGGGCAGGCCAGACTTCACATGACACCAGGCCCGTTGTGCCCCTCTGTGCTGGCCATGTGCTCACCCATGATTAAGAAGCAGGAAAAACATGTCCAGGCAGGGCAAGGCATATGCAGGTCTATTTTCGGGCCTATGGGCCCTCCACGACACACATCCTCCTTGGTTTGCTTCTATCACTTGGGAAAGGGAAAGAGGAATATTTATGTTGTTTTCCTCCATGAAGAAGGAAGAAGACACATAGGCCTATTGGCAAATTAATATTTTCCCCCCCAGAGTCAAATTGCTGTGACTGTAAATGGACACAGTCAGTATTGTGACAGCTTACAGATGTGTCTCAATCCACCTCTCCACATGATTTGTCTTTTTTTAATATACATTGTGTTAGTATTAAGGGGAAATGTAGAGTCTGAGAAAGCCAATGGAAGAGTCCAGATGTCTCAAAGCATATTTACTTTGGGATAGGAAAAACAGAACTTCTTCAGTCTCCAGCCCTTACACAGCAGTGCCTGTCCAGATCATTGACTTATTTAATTCAAAAAAGAGAGTGTGCAGTGAATTCATATTGGTCTCTTTGTGAACTTACATTCCATTAGATCTAATTATCATCATGAGGCAGAAAATCAGACTCAAAGATCCAATTTATGACCTGACTTCTAGGATAGCCAGCAAAGGAAGAAGGGAGCACAGTAAATCTGAGAAAGAGAAGGATAAGATGTTTTTCTGGTTCTTTTGTGAGGTAGCCTTTCAAAAAGTTCTGCATTACTTTTAGTACAGGAAAGACTGTGTACACTGGACTAATTTACTTTTGGGTTAGCTTAGCAGGAATGGAAAATTGTGAAAGTTGTATAAAATATCCACAAAGCTCTGGTGAAAGCTGATCTATTTTTCAAGTTTTCCACTTACTAGGAGGAAATAGCTGAGTTTCTGTCAGATGATATTAAGAAGGAAACCCTGTCATTGCAAATAAAACCTTCTCTGAGTTGGAAGGTAATTGTACTCTTCAGTTCACACTGCTGCTTTCATAAATAAACACCAAAATCCCACAAATACTTTTTAATTTGATTGCAATATGCCAGGATACAAGGGAAATACATACACGGTGTGGAAGGAAACAGAAGCATAGCTTTTAAAACACTTGTAAATTCTCAAAGGATCTAGAGTCATAAAAGAGTTTGAATAACTTTTCTCATCTGTGAAAATATATTGGAAAATTATAGCTTCTGAGCTTCAGTGACAGTCTTTTTCCTGATCTTGCTTGAACTAAGTACCCATGTGTATGCACCAATGAAAGAAGATGGTAAAGCAATAGGACAGTTTATCACTTGTTATTTTTTTCAACATAATGACTGTAGATTCTGTGCTCACCAAAAAAACTCAGCCTGTTTATTTTTTTAATGATAAGCTGCTACCCAAAAGAAACAAAGTGGCATTCTGTTGACACCATATGGTGGCAGAAAACAATGGATTCCATAGTATTTTATTTGTTAGAACATCTTCTGAGTTTCTGTATCCATAATTTATGTGAGGGCCTTCTCTTATTGCCAGAATATTCAAACAGCTTTCTCTTCACAGGGTAGCCTGCATGGAGGGAAGAAGGTTTTCAAAACAGCAGGACCCGAACAATTTCCTACTGCTCAGAGGAGAAATCATTTCCAAGTTTCTGTCCTTCTGGCTGCTTTCATTGTAATAATAATTTACATCCTGGGTGAAAAGACTGTTTTAGAAATCTAAAATAATAAATAAAAGGGAATAAAAAACAACAGCTTATGTTCTTGCAAGCTAATACAAGAATTCATGAATATTAAGCATCAATTTAAAGTTATGTTGACTTCTAGGCTTTCACATAAGTATATAGTTCAGGCTTTCATATCTTAATGGGAAACAATATGCAGAGGTTATTTAACAATGTAGCTTCCAAATGATTGCCTCTGCAGCTGGCTTTCATAAAGAGATCCAGAGTAGTTATGGATGAGCTAAATAATTAAGGCATATTTCTCCCAGTGTCTACTCAGTTATTACTCAGTTTTTAAGAAGCTGTATTTTAGGCAAAGATTTAAGTATGACTGTCATTTACAAACATATTTCATATGGTCTTAATATAGCAACTTGCATTATGTAGCAGGATATGTCAATTTTAAGCAGGAGGCATCACATTAAAAGACTGTGCCAGAGGGACAGCATTTCTCCTCTCTCACCTCCTCCTTCTCCTTCAATCTATCATGGTTTAGCTCTTGCTGTTATTTGACCAGTTCTGTTTCCCTTCTGCCTCTGGGATGTTGGCAGTAGCACAGAGGATGATGAATGACCACCTGAGCATCAGGGAAGCTTAGAAGACCAGCTGCAGCTGGGTTACTAATGCTTAACAGAATAGGATTATAGAAGAAGGAGCCCACCTGTTGCAGAGATCTTCTTAAGAATTAGATTAGACCTATTTGACCCTAGGATACTTCAGTCTTAAGAGATTATTTATCCTAGGGAGTAAAATGGAGACATACAGAGCTTCTACTACAATTCCTTAGCCTTGGGAAGCATTCCCTGCTTCTTGACCTTCTAGTCATCCTGGGCACACAGCTGAGTTACTTCAGCTTAGATCTGTAAATGTAATTTAGCCAGTAGCAAACCTGGATCCCATGAAGTTGTAGTTTTTTATAAAGAAGCAGAATGGAAGCCAGATATGCTTCCAGAACATCTGGCAGAATCCTGCTGACAGTTTTGCTTATTCGGAAGTTGTACTGGTTTTAAAAAATGGCTTTATTCTAATAGAGATTTAGTCATGTGGGTAGATATTTCTTGAATTGGTCTAATGACAAACACTTGAAAATTCAATCACACTGAAATCTTCCAGTGAAGAAGAAAATTTAGCCCTCTATATAAAACAAAGATAGAACGTTTGTGAGCAAAGTAAGTTACTATATTCTTACAAAATCAGTACATTTTGAGGACATCTTGAAACTCTGAATGTAACTATATTGAGCCTAAGGTGGGGGGAAGAAAGAGGATAAAGATTCTGTTGAAGAATCTGGAAAGATTCATTCTCCTTTACAGAGCAATTCTCCAGACAACCTCAATTTAGAATATCAGATAAATTTCACCCATGTGAGGAGCTCCATTAGTGTTACTAATGCTAGGAGAACAATTGGGTTCTCAGTATACTACTAAATTAATTTCCTTTACTTAAGGTTTCCCTTTCAGGCATGTTGCTTTTTATGTTGAGTCGCAATTACTAGTCTTCATGTCTATTTTTGCATGCAATTACAGTTCAGGTTAAATCATGTTTACTGTCAATGTGAATACAGAACCATTACTGGAGAGAAGGGTGAGAAGACAATCTAAACCTGTTTTTAGCCCAAGAGTGATGCTTGTGACTCTCTAGAAGCATAAGATTCAGCATCACATTAATTTATGTGTTCATGAAGATGCTGTCAGGATCTAATCTGTTGTCTAAGCTTCCAGTATAGTTGGGTTCTCAAGTGGGTTTCAGATATCTAATGCAGATTGCTGATGGTTTTTGGTCTCAGGGAGTGTGTGACATCTGAATAGGGCTTATGGGTATAGCATGCAAACTAGGAGAGATCTATTTCAGAGCAGCAGGTGGAAGCTAGATGAAATATGATCAAGGGATGCCCCTCTTGGCAAATATAGTCAATGAAGTCTGTACGAGTACTGATTACCGCTGCTTTATGCACAGACCCAGATTTGATTAGCTGAGCTGCTCTGTTGGATTCATGGACTGTACTGATGAGTTCTTTATCCTGTAAAATGGGAGGTAAGGCAGGCAACTCACTAGAAGAAACTTAAATCTAGTTCAGCTGCAAAACAATAGGCATTTACTGCCATCCATAAGGTTTCCTGTAGGAGGTGAAGGTGTCTCTGATAGTGTGTAATGTCTGAACTAGCACTAGGTGCCTCTGCATAACCAAAGTATATGGACCCAAATATGAGATTTCATTTCTACATATTTAAAGTTTCAACTTTGAAGCTAAATCTTTACCACTTCCTCAACTGCAAATGTCCCATAAGTATATAGGAAAATCTGAAAAAAATACTTCCCCCCCTCCATTTATGTGGACATTTTCTCTCTTTTCTTAGGATTTCATACCTAGATCTGTACCTATTAAATTTCTTTAGGCACTGTGAGCAAAGAATGAACAAAGCAGAGTCCACTGCAGATGGTCGCAATGGTTGCAATAGAATCTACAGGCAGAATCATTACTGCAGAGAACATCCAAGGCAGACAAACGAGGTGACTAAGAGAGGAGATAAGTTATCCAAGCCTACACAGAATCATAGAATCAACCAGGTTGGAAGAGACCTCCAAGATCATCCAGTCCAACCTATCACCCAGCCCTATCCAGTCAACTAGATCATGTCACTAAGTGTACATCCCTCTTACTGAATTAGAAGAAAGATATATCAGATAACAGTTGTACGATTGATAAACTTATTGATTAATGTAAGAAACTCTTATTTTGTTGACCTCTCTGAAATCAGTCCATCTCTAGGCAAATAACCTAGAACACTGTGGCAAAGGTGCAGCTCTCCATCTGCTTTCCTATACTACCCCTCTTTTCACATTGTACTTGTTCTCTTTTATTGCATTCATCATAAACTACCTGATTTGTAATGTTGGTGTTTAGGTTTGTTTTTTATTTGATTTGGTTTATTGTTGTTGTATTTGTGATGCTTCACAAATCTTTCTCTTGGTCCTTTGTTACAGATAAGACTCCTAGATATGAAGTTCATTCAGTGCGTAATTTCTTCCAGAGAAAATGATCTGAAATTGGATGTCTGAATGAACTCAATCAAGGCAAACAAGCACAACCCCCCCATCTGAAGTAGATAACTAGAACGAAGCTTGGTAACTAACACCAGAGTGTGTATAGGTGTGTGTTTACTGAAAGCTGTGACAAAGAATTATAGGAAATGATGACTCACAACTTTTTTTTTTTTTGTGACAAACCTCATGAATCTCTGAAAAGTACAGAAATAAATGGCTTTATTCAACAACATACACGTTGAAATCATAAATATTTTAACAGGACGAATAGACTTGGTTCAATTTCAAACAAGTGCAATTGTTAAAATTATCGTTCAAACAAAATTATTTCAGTTTTATTTTTTCTAAGTTTCTAGCAGAAAGAAATGGTAGATTACACCCTCCTTTCACCATCATCTTTTTCTTTTGCTGTTCTGTGTGTAGGCAGGAAATGGCGTCTCAGTTTGTTACATTTGTTTTGTCAAAAGCTCCAGAAGAGAACACATATTTTCAATAACTAACACAAAAAGCTAAGGCATCCTTTTACATTATGATAGTAAGTGGAAACATGTTTTCTCACTAAGTTAGTCCAAGTACCATTTGTATGTTCTAGAAGAAGCATTTGGAACCTATCTCATATATAACATTGATGCCTTTGTTCCTTAGTAAATGCCACAATATTTTTTTATTAAGGATACTTCTAATTTTATTTCTTTGTGTTCTGCTCTTCTCATTGATTTCTTTAGCATGCTGCACTAAGAATAGGTGATGAGATGGCCTATAACTTCCTTGCAATATTTTCTTCTTGTATGTAGAATTTTCTGGGGGGGTTTTGGTATTTTTTTTTCCTTTTCCCAAGGCATAACTGTATGCTCTATATGTAAGTTGTCCTCCTTTGTTACTTAAGATTTCAGCTGCACCACTGAAAGTACTTCCTATTCAAGGCAGATTTTTTTCTCCCCTCTCTTCTCCTTGAAAAAAAGTCTGTCATTTGTCATATCAATGAATTAAGAAATGTGTTTCTGATTACAGAATTGCATAATCACAGAATGTTAAGGGGCTGAAAGCGACCTCTAGAGATTGTTGAGTCCAACCCCCCTGCCAAACCAGGATCACCTAGGGCAGGCCACACAGGAATGCATACAAGCAGGGTTTGACAGTCTCCAGAGAAGGAGACTCCACAGCATCTCTGGGCAGCCTGTTTCAGTGCTCTGTCACTCTCACCATGAAGAAGTAGCTCCTCATATCGAGGTGGAATCTCCTGAGTTCTAGATTGTGCTGGTGATTCCTTCCCCTATCACTGGGCAGCATTGAAAAGAGACTATCACTTTTGTTTTGACACCCACCCCTCAGATATTTATTGATGTTGATGAGGTCCTCTCTCAGCCTTCTCTTCTCACGACTAAACAGCTTCAGTTCTCTCAGTCTTTCTTCATAGGTGAGATTAGGGATTATAAAGGTGAGAGCAGCAGACTAACAATCCATTCCGATTTCAGTATATTGATAAGACTTTTAGGACTGAATTTATGAGCTGCCTATGAGAATGCAAGTGTTACAATTTGGAAATAGTTTAAAATTTTGGAGTGATGAAGGGAGGAGATGTCTGTTCCTAATTACTACTTTTACCCACAACACTCTCATTGGGTTTTTTCCAGCCATAAAAACTTCATATCAAAAATTGCCTCAACCTACAAAACTTGATGTGATTGTGTCTCTAGACCATTATGTCCACAACAGCACTATGCTACAAAATAGGGAGCACTCTGTAAGTGCTACATTTTATTCTTGATAGCATAGGACAAAGAATGGCTTTATTCAGGGTGAATATTAGTGCTGAAAAGAAAAGGCATTGAGAGGATTACAAGGGTATTCAAAAACTAAATCCTGAGCAAAACTAAAGAAGAAGTCTATCATCAGGGGGGTCACTGGTAAAGCTGCAGTATAATTAAAGTTCTGGGATTTTTTTTCAAAGGGCTTGATTCTGCATTTCACAGCACTATTTTAATGCCAAGGTTCTTGTCTTTAATCCAGCGAAGACACACTGATGTAATGAAGAATGATTTCCAATATTATTAATTTCTCCTATCTGTTCCTATTAGCCATCTGGGAAGCTTAGGAAACAATATGATAATTAATTTATAATAAATTTGATCGGGTATACAAAGATTTGCATGCAATATGAGTTGTTACGTGTTTTCAAAATAATCAGTTTAAGCCATTATTAAGAACTTCAATTTGTAAAAAAGACCATTACTTGTGAAATCCTGCCCCCGACAGCAAAATTGTCATCTGCTTTAGCAGAGGCATACTTTCTGGCATCATCTTAACTTTAAAATGGTTATGCTTCACAGAATCACAGAAACATCCAGGTTGGAAGAGACCCTCAGGATCACCAAGTCCAACTTAATAACCCTACTCTACAAGATTCACCTTAAACCCTGCCCCTAAGCACCACATCCAAATGACCCTTACACACATCCAGGGTGGGTGACTCCACCACCTCCCTGAGTAGCTCATTCCAGTCCCTGAGCACTCTCTCCATGAAAAGCTTTTTCCTAATGTTCAGTCTAAACTTACCCAGCCTCAGCTTGAGGCCATTCCCCCTTGTTCTGCCTGCAGTCACCTGTGAGAAGAGATCAGCACCAGCCTCTCCACAGTGTCCCTTCAGGTAGTTGTAGACAGCAGTGAGGTCTCCCCTCAGCCTCCTCTTCCTCAAACTTAGCGGCCCCAGCACCCTCAGTTGCTTTGAGCAAGGAACTGCAATCAAAGCCTCTCCCTCTATCTGCTACTTACTTCATTATTTAAACAGAGGAAAAATCCTGAACCATAAAAGACCTATAGTAAGCCCTTCACCTATAATTAACACAAGCTGAAGCCACATTCTGCTCTCCAAACAGAATAAATTATACCTGCTTGAAGGGTGTTTGGAGCTAGCCTAATAATCTCTGCTTAGATTCCACTTCAGGATAATGTTGGACAGAATATGACATATCTATCTGCAGCATGGTCTTCTCCAGACTGGACTGGTATTGTAGATCTTGGCACAAAACCCTCAGTTAGCAGTTTGTGGAGCTTTCGTTGTCCTCTGTATCTTTCAATCCGGATTGAGTACAGGAAATACTGGATTCTATGCAAGAGAACTTGTCTATGAAACACTTCTAGACAGATGTTTGCATTTTAAAAAAGTTCATTCTTTGGATGATATTCAGATATGTGTCCAAAATTTTACACAAGTACTCAAGCCACCAAACTCATCTGTCACTCTGGCAAGCTATGATGTCTTTAAACATAATCTACATTCTTGGTGTTAGTGTTAGCAGGAGAATGCTATCCTTACTAGATTTGACAGTATATTTAATATGTTTGCCTTTGTAAAAAAAGTAAATATTATTATACAGTAACCACTACACAGGGACCAGAACAGTTCCAATTATTTGCTTATAGAAATGTCATTTTTCATTCATAAACAGAACCTGATGCGTTTATTAGTGAAACGTAATAAACTGAGTCCATCTGCTTTTATAAACAGAAGGGCAAGGATTAACTGTGTAATTTAACACTGGAATATCTTCACCATTGTAAGAAATACCCTATTGTGGTTTTTTTTTTTTCATTTCCAATGCCACAATCCTTTATTTTGCAAACACAGAATCAGTGTTCTTTGAACCATACACCAAAAGCCAGATTCATAAACATTTAGGACTTTTATTCAGGTGTCTAAATTCAAAGTCTAAATGCACTAAGTATTTCTACTCATTGATAGAGAGATATATTCAAAGAATCAATGTTGTTCACCTGAGTGTTGTGGAGGCAGGGAATTAATGTG
>WAAF01017474.1:56244-90654 GCA_013400475.1 Tricholaema leucomelas | reverse complement strand
TCTTGACTGTGAGGGTCACAGAGGACTGGAACAGACTGCCTAGAGCTAAGTTGTGGAGTCTCCTTCTCTGGAGACTTTCCAACTCTGTCTGGATGTATTCCTGTGTGACCTATGCTAGATTCCACAGTCCTGCTCTGGCAGGAGGGTTGGACTTGATAATCTCTGGAGGTCCCTTCCAACCCCTTATGTCTTGCGATCCTGTGGACAGTAGGAAAACTTCTCAAGTAATCCTTGATTTACTCACCAAGTTATAACTACTGCCTTCTGCCTCTGATGTGGATATTTCCAACGAGCAGAAGTCTTAAGATGCACTGTGATTAAATCAAGGATGTAAAGACACAGATCTCGGAGGACCAAGGACATGAACCCAAGTAAGACTGATTTGCTTTCCAATGTTTTTTTTTTTAAGAGCTGATGTTAAAGCAGAGTTCTGTCAGCAGAGCTCAAGAGATAGCTTTTACATTGCAGTTACACCATGTCTGTAATAAGGTTCAGTTATTGTGCTAACTGCCTGTGAGGGATCTGCAAAAATTTTCCAGATTTGTAGGAGAAAAACAAAATGAATGCAGTCTGCTTCACATAACTGTCTGCAGCAAACAATAAAATGGCCATAGCAGGGATCCTTTCTTTGCATATGGAAAAAATACAGGTTTTCTATATGTTTGCAATATATTTGCTGAAAATTTATTGCACATGTATTTAAAATCTGTATCCCTTCTCACAAAATGCTCTGTTTCAAGTGGGATGACTCCACCGGTTTTCATAGCATTTCAGATATGTGGTATAATAAAATGTGCTCAATGTGTCATTAAAAATAGATACTTTTGGGGCATTTAAAATGTGCTTGTCTGTTGTCTTGAGTATTTTTTAAGAGGTATGTGTGCAGAGGAGGTTTCTGATGAGCAGAAAATGGAGATCCCCATCTCCTTTTCTTGGAACTTGTGACAGTCTAGCCCTAAATAGTAGTGTAGAGCAGACTAGAGGTGTGTGTGTTATCTCCCACAGAATCATAGAACTGTAGACATTGGAAGGGACCTCCAGGAATCCTTGCTGCCAGGGCAGCATCACCCAGGGTAGTCCACACAGGAATGTATCCAGGCAGGCTTTGAAATTCTCCAGAGAATGAGACTCTACAATCTCTCTGGGCAACCTATTCCAGGGCCACCCTCACTGTAAAGAAGTTTCTCCTCATGTTGAGCTGGAACTGTCTCTGTTCCAGACTGTAGCTGTTTGTCCTTGTCTTACTGCTGCTGACCAGCAAAAAGAGACTGATCTCATCTGCTTGACATCCACTCCTCAGATATTTGTAGGTGTTGATCAGATTTCCTCTCAGCCTTCTCTTCTCCAGACTAAACAGCCCCCGGTTTCTCAATCTCTCTTTGAAAGGGAGATGCACAAGTCTCCCAGTCATCCTTGTGGCTCCATCACAATTGGACTCTCTCTCCAGCAGGTCTCTGTGTCTCCTGAACTGGGGAGCCCAATATTTGACACAGTATTCCAGATGTGGTTTCTCAAAGTCAGAGTAGAGGGGGAGAAGCACCTTCCTAGACCTGCTGGACACATGTTTACTAATGCACCCCAGGATGCCATTGGCTCTCTTGTCCACAAGGGCACATTGCTGTGTCACACAGAACTTGCTGTCCACCACCGCTCCAAGGTCCCTCTCTACGGAGCTGCCTTCTGGCAGGGCAGCCCCCAACCTGTTCTGGTGCCTGCTGTTATTCCTCCTCAGTGCTTTGCATAGCTGCAGTGTAATCTTTTCTGTCAGCTACACTCAGTAGAAAAACCTGGCTGTTCTGCACTCCGATGCAAAGTATCACAGGCCTGGCTAAACCCAGCTAAACCGGTTCTATAGCTGCTCTGCATTGGCAAGGGAGTGTAAAGCAACTGGAACTTATTGGTGAATCTGGTCTTATATCTTTTTGGTGTATTCAAATCTGTTGTGGTTTGCTGGTTGGTTTGGTTTGTCTTGGTTTTGTTTTGGGTTTTTTTTTTTGGTGATGTGGGTTTTGTTTTTTTTGTTGCAAGCAGGTTTCTGTGTGTAACACCACTTGAGAATGCTGTGGGAAAGGCTGGGTTGTATCTTGACATGAGAAGCTAACATGGTTCAGAACTAACAGCTCCTTGACGTGCAGTACTCGGGCCAAGCTCTGCCTTCAGAGATAGGATATAAGTAACAGGCAGCAATGCACTTGCTTTGACAGACATATTTTACTCTTGGAAGTTGCTCAGAAATGAACCTGGAGCACTATTTCCCTGATGGCAGTTTAACAAAAATAGAATAACTGAAGGTACAGAAAATCTTACAGTGGCCAAACAGTGCGGGGGTGAATAAGTTGTGCCTTGAGCTGAGCAGGAAATAGATTTCCTGGCCTGCAGGAAAAAAAAAAAGGGGGGGAGGATGGGGAGGGGAGTGTGGAATGTAGAACTTTTCCTACTCTGCATTTGGATGAAAATAGCAATTAAAGTCATGAACAAGATCCTTCTATCCTTAGGTTAAGCTTCTAGCTCGCTTCTACTTTGTGTGAGACTGAGGGACAAGACCTCTTGATCTCAAAGTCCAGCTGGGACTTAAACTACAGTCTGTATAACTGAGCCTTTTGTTGTTTGGCCTTTGAGGTACTGGAAAGGTGGGTAGTGGTAAGAAATCTTGGGGTTTAAACAGAATTTTTGTCTTGGACATGAAGCATTTTGCTTGGAGTTTAAATTGATACACTCAGAAGAAGTTTGGTTTTGGCAAATCTGCACTGTTTGAAGAAAAACACTTTTGTAAAAAAAAAAAAAGAAGAAAAAGAAGAAAAAAAAGAAATTTAAACAAAACTGAACAGCTGTAGCTATGTGGTCATTTTGGGCCAAATCTGCTTTGGCAAGCTAGCACCTAAATGCTATAATTTATGTCCCAAGAATTAATGCTGAAATTCCACTTCTCAGAAGTCACATTCAGCCCCTGTCCAGCACCCTCAATTTGCTGCACTGGAGTTCCTTGGGTGCCAAAAGTGTTACAACTCGCTGTGCCCAGGACCACCTTGTCTGTGGTAGCATTAAATGCCTGGGTGCCTGCCAACAGAAACCATGCCTGAGTACCATGCTGTGATTGTTCTCCTACCCGAGTCACCAGTGGGATGCAGACCAAGCCATGGGCATGGAGCTCACCTCATTGATTTTGCCAGCTCTTAGCCAGGGCAGCGCTGGTGCAGCAGCTGCCGTCTGCTTGCCTGACTGTTCAGTGCTTTGTCTCATGTCACTGGGTTTTTTTCACTTTTGCAGAAGCAAATCAAAGGCATACTGCTATGAAGCCAGCAGTGTGCCCAGGTGGCCAAGAGAGCCAATGGCATCCTGGCCTGCATCAGGAATGGTGTGGCCAGCAGGAGCAGGGAGGTCATTCTGCCCCTGTACTCTGCACTGGTTAGACCACACCTTGAGTACTGTGTTCAGTTCTGGGCCCCCCAGTTTAGAAGGGACATTGAGATGCTTGAGCGTGTCCAGAGAAGGGCGACGAGGCTGGTGAGAGGCCTCGAGCACAGCCCTACGAGGAGAGGCTGAGGGAGCTGGGGTTGTTTAGCCTGGAGAAGAGGAGGCTCAGGGGTGACCTTATTGCTGTCTACAACTACCTGAGGGGTGGTTGTGGCCAGGGGGAGGTTGCTCTCTTCTCTCAGGTGGCCAGTGCCAGAACGAGAGGGCACAGCCTCAGGCTGCACCAGGGGAAGTTTAGGCTCGAGGTGAGGAGAAAGTTCTTCACTGAGAGAGTCATTGGCCACTGGAATGGGCTGCCCAGGGAGGTGGTGGAGTCGCCGTCCCTGGAGCTGTTCAAGGCAGGATTGGACGTGGCACTTGGTGCCGTGGTCTAGCCTTGAGCTCTGTGGTAAAGGGTTGGACTTGATGATCTGTGAGGTCTCTTCCAACCCTGATGATACTATGATACTATGACACTATGAAGCTGCCTGACCACTAGGATGTAGAGGGCAGGTGATGCTCTCTGCCTGTTCCATGGATACTGCTAAAGTGTGCAGTGCTCCAAAGAGTACAGACACCTTGCATATGAAGTGCACCATCCGAGGTTTTGAAGTGCTCACTAGAAGAAGGAATGTAGCTCAGGTTTCTCTCAAGCTGGGGACGTGTCTGACAAGTTCACACTCTCTTTTTGCTCTGATTACTATTTAATTGTGTAATGAGTAGCTTTTAAGAGGGAGGACCGAGCCTATTTCTCTACAAGCTGTGGGATGTTTTGGAACAGGCAAACATCTTGTGGATACTCGGGCATAGGAAAGTTAAGCAGCTTGTTTGAAGTATACAAAGAAGTTCTGATAGCTGGAAATGGAATAGGCATCTTTCACTTCATCTTGTGTTTTAACCGTGAGCAGTTTGCTGTCTCTTTGACAGCATTCTGAACTGTGATGTTTTCCTGTAAACTGAGCATTTGGCCCCCTAAGTGTGACACCTTTATGTGGCACTAAGTTTGTGATGGCATTTTGTGATCATCAATCGTTCCCTTATCTCAATGGAAAGGAAAGGCAGAAGTAGAGTGTTTGTTTTTTTTTTTGTGCTGTGTGATTCCTGGATCCTCAGGTGCCTCCCTCACTTGTCAAGGTAATTCATTCTTAGGGCCCTGTACCACTTGGTCCATGCTGGAAACCTTAGAATCATAGAATCATAGAACGGTTTAGGTTGGAAGGGACCTCAAGGATCATCCAGCTCCAACCCCCCACCATAGGCAGGGACACCTCCCACTAGAGCAGGCTGCCCAAGGCCTCATCCAGCCTGGCTTTAAACACCTCCAGGGAGGAAGCATCCACAACCTCCCTGGGCAACCCGTTCCAGTGTCTTACCACCCTCACTGTAAAGAACTTCCTCCTAACATCCAGTCTAAGTCTCCCCTCTTCCAGCTTAAACCCATTCCCCCTCGTCCTAACATTACTAGACCGTGTAAAGAGTCCCTCCCCAGCCTTCCTGTAGGCTCCCTTCAGATACTGGAAAGCCACTATAAGGTCTCCTCGAAGCCTTCTCTTCTCCAGGCTGAAGAGCCCCAACTCTCTCAGCCTGTCCTCATAGCAGAGCTGCTGCAGCCCTCTGATCATCTTCGTGGCTCTCCTCTGGACCCGCTCCAGCAGTTCCATGTCCTTCTTGTGTTGGGGGCTCCAGAACTGCACACAGTACTCCAGGTGGGGTCTGAGGAGAGCAGAGTAAAGGGGGAGAATCCCCTCCCTTGCCCTGCTGGCCACACTTCTCTTGATGCAGCCCAGCACACGGTTGGCTGTCTGGGCTGCATGTGCACACTGCCGGCTCATGTTGAGCTTCTCGTCGACCCAGACCCCCAGGTCCTTCTCCTCAGGGCTGCTCTCAGCCATTCACCACCCAGCCTGTATCTGTGCCTGGGATTGCACCGACCCAGGTGCAGGACCTTACACTTGGCCTTGTTAAACGTCATGAGGTTGGCCTGGGCCCACCTCTCCAGCCTGTCCAGGTCCCTCTGGATGGCATCCCTGCCCTCCAGCAAGTCAGCTGTGCCACACAGCTTGGTGTCATCTGCAAACTTGCTGAGGGTGCACTCAATTCCTCTGTCCATATCACTGACAAAGATGTTAAAGAGCACTGGTCCCAGCACTGACCCCTGAGGAACACCACTTGTCACCGGTCGCCAGGTGGACATTGTGCCATTGATCACCACTCTCTGCATGCGACCATCCAGCCAATTCCTTATCCAGTGAGTGCTCCACCCATCCAGTCTGTGCATTTCCAGTTTGGTGACCAGGATGTCATGTGGGACAGAGTCGAATGCCTTACTCAGGTCCAGGTAGATGACATCAGTTGCCCTTCCCCTGTCCATTGCAGCTGTGACTACATCATAAAAAGCCACCAAATTTGTCAGGCATGATTTGCCCTTAGTGAAGCCATGCTGGTTGCCACCAGTCACCTCTGCCTGGTTTTCCATTTGCTTTTGCAGAGCCTTCAGGAAGATCTGCTCCATGATCTTTCCAGGCACAGAAGTGAGACTGACTGGTCTGTAGTTTCCAGGGTCATCCTTTTTCCCCTTCTTGAAGATGGGTGTTATGTTCGCCCTTTTCCAGTCAGCAGGAACCTTGTTCCCTGCTTCCCTTTCATGCTGAAGTAGTTTTTCTTTTAGGAAGGGTGACAGGCAGCTTTTTGCTTTTGAGCTGTTTAGTTCCTGTAAGTACCTTCTGGTCAGGTAGAAATGGTTCTTATCCCTTTTCTCAGCCATAATCACGTAGACTCCCTGAAAAACACTGACAGTCACAGGTAATTTCTGAGGAGAGGGGCAGTTGTAGTGAGTGTATAGTGGGGGCTATTATGAGTTGCCTCAGGTTATTTTCCCCTCAAGCTACTGAAATGGCTGTGGCTGTTCTGGTGGGCTTCACACTACAGAGTGGCAAGGGACAAGCAGGACTTTGTTCTGTTTTTCCTACAAATTGAATAATTTTAAGCTAGATTATGAGCATGCTTTGACACATATTCTTTGCTGAGGTTTTTAAAAAAAAAAAAGATCTATTCTGTTAAATGGTTTGACAGGTAAAATGCCAGCTATGCAAATCCTAATCTACTGTAACTAAATCCATAAAATTCAATAATGAAATTGGTAGAGGAACCCTGAAGGCATTTATAAAGTGATATTGAGAAGTGGAAATTATTCAAAGAAACATGAAAACTTGGTGTAATTTGTAATTATGTTAGCCAAACAACCATGGGTTGTTTTCATTAATAGGTAAAAGGAAAGAATTAAAAAAGAAGAAAAGCCAATTGTGTTTTGTAGACTAAACAGGTATTAGAAGATCTCCATCTTCAGATATTTCCACCACTGAAAAGTGACATCTTCTATGAAGGTTTCTTTCCCTATCTCTCTTCCAGCAGCAAGTGTAGTTGCAGCATCTTCTCAGGTAATAAAATTCAGATATAGAATTGCTTGGGGGGGGGAACGGTTTAGACACAGGCATTTGGACTCAGCTGAAATTGGTAATGGAGTAATGCTTGTTCTTGCATNCCAGCCTCGTTGCCCTTCTCTGGACACGCTCAAGCATCTCAATGTCCCTTCTAAACTGGGGGGCCCAGAACTGAACACAGTACTCAAGGTGTGGTCTAACCAGTGCAGAGTACAGGGGCAGAATGACCTCCTTGCTCCTGCTGACTACACCATTCCTGATGCAGGCCAGGATGCCACTGGCTCTCTTGGCCACCTGGGCACACTGCTTTTAAAGGGCAACAAAAGACCTAAAATAATACATTACACTACTGGTTTCTGAATGAGAATGCATTTTCAGAGTCTTGGTTACCTCTTTTCCTTTTTTTTCCTCACTGTTCTAAATAGTGTTCTTGAAATCAGTATTTTACTTTTCCTCCATGCAGTTCTGGAAGTGTCATGTAGAGAAGTTGCTGATCATGAAATGGTATCACATTATGGAATATGCAACTTACAGATTGCATGCTATTTTTGTGCTTGCCATTAACTAATTATAGATTCAATTGACTGAGGGGGTTGGGGTTCTTCAGCTTGGAGAAGAGGAGCCTGAGGGGTGACCTCATTCATGTTTATAAATATGTAAAGGGTAGATGCCAGGAGGATGGAGCCAGGCTCTGCTGGTGGTGCTCAATGATAGGACAAGGGGCAATGGGAGGAAACTGAGGCATAGGAAGTTACATGGAAACATGAGAAGGAATTTTTTTCCCTGTGAGGGTGACAGAACACTGGAACAGGTTGCCTAGGGAGGTTGTGGAGTCTCCTTCTCAGGAGATATTCAAAACAGGATGTGTTCCTGTGTGATCTGGTCTAAGTGATCCTGCTTTGTAAGGGGGTTGGACTGGATGAAGTTTCTAGGTCCCTTCCAGTCCCTAACATCCTGTAGTTGTGTGAAATGGCAGTTAAACCTGGAGGTATTTTTCTAACTGTGGCAAATAATAGGTAGTCCTTGAAAACCTTGCTTAAGCTGCTTGAGCAGCATACCCGAATTGAATTTGATCAAATCCTTTTCAAGCAAACCAGATGCTAGTACATTTCAGCAGAGTTTCTATGAAATAGTTAAATTCCTCAGGGGAAGAAAAATATGTGCACCTTCACTGTGTGATTCTGATGATTAAACATAAAAATCCAGAATTATTAAGAAAGCAATCACCCAGCTCTTTTTATCAGTCAAACTCCTGGGCTGTTGTAAATCTCAGGAGAAAGCCTTTTCTCATAAGAGTTATTAGCACAATTCTACATCAGCTGCTGGCCAAAATGAACCTCTAAAGTTTTAGAAGTTCATAAAACGTTAAGTACATATTTCTTAGGCTGTTCCTGGTTGTTCTGGAGGACAGCTTAATCCGTCCTCTCGTCAGCATTGTTCTTTGCTCCCCAAGGGAATATTCTACAATGTGTTTCCTTCGACATGTAATACGACTGCAGTTCACTGTAATCTCTTGCAGAATGATAGCGTTTTGCAGTAAGGTTTTGGTTATTTCAGGACAAAGTTAGCTGACTAGGCCTAGGGACCAAAATCTGTAGAATTCCTGAAATTTGGCTTAACTAACGAGTGCAGGACCCTTCTATACAGTTAGAGTTTTGAGAAAGCAAAAGCAGGAACCTGAATGGAATGCTGAAATGATTGTTTGAGTTCGTAAGGATGAAGAGCTGCTATAAGACCTTTATTTTGCTCAACTATATATAGATTAGGCAGAGTCATGTCCATTAGTAATTTCTGTCTTCCTCTCATGTAAGCATAAAACTAGTTTAACAGAGTTTCCTGGGAAGAGCATGATGCATCCAAAACACACAAGTCCTCATCCAGTTTCCTGTCTGTAGGTAATGCTGCAGTCATTTTGGATTAGCGATAAACGGTCACAAAATTGGAAACAGGTTCTCCCAGCTTTACACAAGAATCTGCAAAAACATGAGTACTTGTACCCAGAAAGTGTGATTCCAATTCAAACATCATAAAATAATATACAGTGCATGCTTAACTGCATGCAGAGCTGTAAGAACATATTAAATGACATTGCCAGATGCCAAAGACAAATATGGTCTCAGCATTCTTATGTGTAGGGACCTGAAGGAGACTATGACTTAACTTGAACTACTGTCAGGGTTTTGTTTCTGTAGGATTGTTTTCTTACCCCATCACTTTTTGCCCTTAGTTCCTGTTATCATTCCACTTGTTCCTGGAACGTATATATGCCTGCAAAAGCTCTGGTGTAGCCTGAGCACTGTTCAGCTGTGCTTGACTGGAGAAACCTGCTCTCATCATTTCTTGAAGTCCCTGAGTATGTGAGTCCCCTTTTGGAAGTGCAGAGTGATAGAGAGACTGGGGAAGACCACAACAAGTTTAGTGCCAATACATTTGTTAGTTTTGTTGCAGACTGTGTAAGTGCATTGCCATCCATGATCTGTTACAAAAGCACTAGGGTTAGAAAAGACCTTTGTCCAACCATTAAAGCTGAAGAGGTTTCATTTTTAAGTCAGGTGGGAGATCTGACGGAGCAGAATCACATAATGTCAGGGACTGGAAGGGACCTCGAAAGCTCATCCAGTCCAACCCTTTCCCAGAGTAGGATCACCTAGACCAGATCACACAGGAACACATCCAGGCAGGTTTTATGTATCTCCTGAGAGGGAGATTTGACAACCTCCCTGGACAGCCTGTCCCAGTGTTCTGTCACCCTCATAGGGAAAAAATTCCTTCTCATGTTTCCATGGAACTTCCTATGCCTCAATTTCCTCCCACTGCCCCTTGTCCTGTCATTGGGCATCACCAGGCAGAGCCTGGCTCCATGCTTTTGGCACTCACCCTTTGCATATCAATAAACATTGGTGAGGTCGCCTCTCAGCCTCCTTCAGGCTAAAGAGCCCCAGGCTTTCCTTGTAACAGAGATGTTCCATTCCTTTCACCATTTCTGTGGCTCTGCACTGGACTCTCAAGCAGTTCTACATCCCTCTTGAATTGGGAAGCCTACAGCTGGACGCACTACTCTAGATGCAGCCTCAGCAGGTGTCATGGAGAGGCTGTAGGCCCAAAAGAATAGGCTTTTTTCTTTTTCTTTCTCTGCCGGGCATGCCTAAACACGTTCCTCCCCTGACCTGGGGTAAACGCATTAAAGGCACATTGCGAGGACAAAGAGCCCGGCGCCAAGGAGTCTGGCCCTGTGCAGGCCTGTGCGGTAAATAAGTTGCACAAGCTTATTTTGTCAGGGTGTGGCTCAGTTCACAACATCCATATTTGGGGGTATCGGACTGGTGGACTTCTCCTTGTTTGGTATGCCCTTGCCTGTTGCCAGAAGCCTATTGGGCAGTGTTATGGCCGATAAATCCATCAATCTCGATTCATTTCTTATAAATGGGGCAATCTGAGTAAACAGGGAACCTACCTACCTACCTACCTACCTACCCTCCTCTGCCTCTGGGCCTTCGCCTTTGTGCTTTTGCTCTCGCTGTGCCGCTCGTCTGCTTTCTGCCGGAGGCTATCGCTTTTGTCCCACGGCGATCTGCCACTTCAGCCTCACCTTCGCAGACAGCGCGCCCCAGAACCCGAAGAACCACTGTCCCTACCTGGATCAACTTCGTGACTCCCATCATCTTATATTTTGAGGACCACAGAAATAGAACTCCGATTTGTGAGTACCTCAACTCTCTTGTTCAAGTCACAACAGTGTCTCCTTAATTCCGCCAGCGGCACGTTCTGCCGCAAAACTCTCTGATTGGAGCTTTACTGAAATTTGTATTAGATTGTTCAAATTCAATAGTAAATGGACATTCTATGGAGTGACGTCATCAACAATGTACAGAGGACTTGTGGGGTTGTTTGTATATAGGTTTGGGGGTGTGTGTGTATATGTATATATATAATTTTTTGTTAATAAATTATTTAATAACATTTAAATCGGCCTCGGATTTCCCCAAACATCTAAAATTGAACGCCCCCCCTTTACAACAGTAGGGCAAAGTAGAGGGGGAGAACTTCTCTCGACCTACTAGCCATAGCCCTTCTAATACACCCCAGAATGGCATTGGACATCCAGGTGTACACAATCTTCTTTAGTCCATGTAGCCACTGCAGTTTCTGCAGAGTATGACTGGACACAAGTGTGATGGTTAGAAATGTAGATCTGAACACCAGCCCCACGCAAAGTGAGAGTAAAATGCAAGTACAGTGAGCAATTCATACTATCCATTACTGTAAGGACGCAGAGCGCAGAGCGTGAAAGTGTATTAAAATGTAGAACTGAAAGTAAAGACATGGCATAATTAAGTAATGCAAGTTAGGAGGGAATCATCTAAGAAATCACTCTGAGTATCTCATAAGAGAGATTGGGGGGGATGTGTGCCAGCATATCTATCTAAATTTGGAGCCTGGCTGAGCACTGTGAGTTGGGTTTGCTGTAATGTTTGAGTAGGCCAGTTTATCTACAGTATCTGTTTTCACAGATGCAAGTTATATGGTGGGGGGAATATGGAGTACTTGTGGATTAACAGGTAAAATTCTCTCTCTCAAATACACCTGTCATGGTACTTTGGAGTATCATTCTACTGCTGTTCTATATTTTTTCTCCCCTCACTTGGAACAGCAGTGGCAGAAGCACATAATGTTATTTCATGGTTACATTTCAGATTTACTTATCTCAAGTTGTGTGACGTGCTGGACAATTCCTCCCCAGATAATGCCTGCAATTTTCTGTCTGCTCTCAGAAATTTAATTTTCAATACTGTTTTGGTTTTTTTTTTTTTTCCTCAAATATTCATACTAAAGTTTTGTGGAGTTAATAAATATGTTGGTTTATAGCAAGTTTTTTGTTTAGGTGTCTTTGATTGTGTTTCTGCCCCTTTTTTACTATTTCAGACCAGTTGTGTTTATCTGTTCATTTTTTGTCTTGCCTTGTCCCTTATCTGCAAGGAAAGCAGTTCAGTTTTGCAAGAATAACAGAGACTTTAGGATTTCATAATGTGCAGATTTCTTTATTTCATTCCCAGAGAAATGAGTTTGAATAAGTTAACTTTGAAGACAGTTTGGATGTTATCATAGTCTCTGAATTCCAATGACATCTCAGTATCAACTGTAGATTGAGTTGCATTGGTATTACTGAGCAATTAGTTTTGAAGTCTTTTTTTTCCTTTTAACCTAGCAAACAAACAAAAAAACCACAACCAAGGATGACAAAAATCCCAACCCCTAGTTGCAGGTACACTGCATAGGGGCTGGGTCACGTTTGCAAGTTAAATAAACAGAGGAGCTGCTGGCTAGATACAATGAGCCGTACTTAGGCTTGCACAGAGCCGCTGTTGAAGTGCTGTTTTAGCAGAACTGCCACGCTCTGCAGGTCATAAGGACAAACTGGGTCCATAAGGGAAAGCATTTTAGGTTTTTTTTTAAAAAGGAGGGAAGACTGTGCTGTGTAATCTTTATAGCACTGCAAAGACAAAATGCAGTAGCTTAGGCAGCACGCTTTTTGTCAAACTGCTGGCCTGCTTTTCTTTAGGGCATCTGGAGACATACGAAGCTGTGTAGATGGAATTCCTCATATCTAAAGCTTTCTGCTCTGTGTGGCAGCTCTGCTGCAGATGCAGTTTGTACTCTCTGCAGTGGTGTAACCGGAAGTCTGAATGGATGGACTGACCAGTCAGAAGGGTCTGACTTGGGGTGGGCCAAGAGTTGCCCCAGTTTCTTATCCATTGTGAATCCTGAAGCCTCGAGTAGTGACACCCCCATCAGTGACAGATGGGATCGGTCTGAGTCTTGACCACACAGTGACAGTGATTAGTGAGAGATCAAGAGGCAAGGTCAGTGAATCTCCTTGCTGGATTTAGTAATTGCTGTGGGAGTCTCTCATTATTCCTAAATCTTCACCCATAGTAGTTTTTTTTCTTGAAGATCAGAGACGTGTCAGGAAGTGAAGGCACCCAAGCTTCAGTTACCTGTATTAGGAGTTCTGATTTTGAGGTTCTGCAGCATTCCTTCCTCACAGAAGCAGTGAATAAAAGATAAGAGACTTCAGTAATCCATTTTAATACATATAGAGAAAATATTTCTTTTCTTCCTATTCCTGAGAGACTGGAGACCTTTTGATTTCTCTTGCTTTGGGTTTGTAATCACTGGGGAGGCTCTGGCGGTGGAATTTAACCCTTCCCTCTCTCGACAGATTTTACACTGACCCTTAAATTTTCCCATGGGGAAATAAAAGAATTTGCTTAATCTCTTTTTATGGGGCTAGCCATGGGTTATTGAAAATGACCAGTTGTTATTGTGCCAATGAATAAAATGTCACAAGTAATTTTGGCAGAAGAGCAGACTAATTGCAAGACTGGTCAGTGAAAGTCAGAAGAATTTCATCTGTTTTTAATATCTACCAGGGCTCAAATTTAGCTTTCGCTTCACGTGTAAAAACTCTGAAGCATACACACCAGTTTCTAATCCTACCTATGGCACAATGTTTTATGAAGTTGATCACTAATGAAAGTGACCAAGATTAAAATTTAAAGGTAATTTGCATTGCTTCTTCCTTTCAGTGCAGGAACCATAAGCTTTCAAAAGGAACATGGTTTTCTTAACCAGATTATTTTTAGGAGATCTCTAGGAAAAAAAGATTAGCAAAACCATTGTGCAAGTGGTGATATAGGATTATGTATTTATGAATCCCAAAGCCAAAAGCTGTGTGGAGTTCTTTATCCTTAGAGATGGCTGCTCATAACTTAAGAATGCATAAATACAGAACACTCCCTGCATAAATACCATTGTTGGGAGCCAAGGGCTCTGCAAGTGAACAGTGAGTTATTGTTGCTGTTATTGTTTGTGATACCTTTTAATGGAGGCAAAGAACCAAGACGCAGCAGCAGTACACGAGAATGGACTTCTTACAATGAGGAAAATTTGCACAGAGGCTGCATTCAGTCTGCAAGTTGTTTACTGGTAAATGATGACATTTTGCTTTCTGCACACTCCTCAGTGCCTTTTTGATTTATAAAATGTACTGATAGACTCTAGCCTTCTGATTGCTTTCACAACTTTCAAAAAGGGCCTGGCTAATGTAGGATTGCAGATTTTCATTTGATAGGAGGTTCCTGCCAGTTTATACCCTTTTATTCTTTTTAATAGATGTCATAAAAATAAAGCTGCTACCTCCATCAAGAGCTTTTTGGGTTGTTTTGAAGAACAAAGTGTGAGGACAAATTCTTTCCGGCATTACACCAAGGCAATGTGACTAACTTTTAAAGGACTGCATGATGTAACTGGGAGCAGTTTGCCTTTTATGGCATAATATATTTATAATAGAGATGAATGGAAAAGTCAGCAAGGGAATATTTTAGGTTAAGTGTCAGGAATTGTTTCTTTACAGTGAAATCTTTTATGATAGAGAATAATCTCTGGAGGGAAATGGTGGGAGCTCCTTTACTCGAGTCATTAAAAACTGGACAAACCTTCAGGAACACAGTGTGGAGCAGTCTTGCCTTGGCAAAGACATGAACTAAGTACCTGTGAGCAGTTTTCCATCCCAGGTTTCCAGGAAAGACAGATGGATAGGTTGATAACCCCTGAGGCAGTTTTAGTAGTGTACTGCTAATGCAGCTCTTGTACTTGCCAGAGCAGGGTTTCAAAAGACACTTGGACAACTGTGTCTGAAGTGGTTCATAAATTACACTGCATTATGCCAGCAAAACTCTTTTCACTTCAGGAGGAGTGACTTCAACAGCAAGAAGTCAGGATGTCTACCATTGTCCTCACCAGGATTTTTATATATATATATATATATATATATTTATATGCACATAAGCTTAGGGCTGTGTGATACTCCTGTGAACTGATAGAACGAAGGTCACTGGGTACCTGTTAAACATCACCCAGACCGATCCTGTCTGTCACCTTCCCACGTGGTTGCTCTAAAAAGTCCCTGGCTCAGAGAATCTCTTCAATGAGTTTTAGAATAATGACTGTGCTTTGGGTCTGCCAACATCATCTCTGTTGCAGAGAGGATTTATGTATTTGGAGGGGAAATATTAGAATTAACAGAGGATGAATTGGAAAGGACTTTCTACCTGAATGAAAAACCTAAGGAAGCTTAGAGATTAAATAAGACCATACAGATGGAAACATTCCCCATTGCTGGCATGGGGCTTTTTGTAGAGAATTTAAGCCACATAATACTTGCTTGTTTTTTTGTTTGCTTTCACAAATCCTTCAGAAGTAGTTCATGGGTACTGATGAGAACCAGTGGTCTGTGTTTCTGTGTTCTCATTTTCATCATTTTGGGTTTTTGAAGTTGACAGCTCTAGGTTATGTTTAAACAGTGTGTCTTACCAGAAAAAAATCTGAGCAGCTGATATTTGTTTATAATCTCCACTTCTGGCTGTGAAAGCATCCCTGCTGTAGTCCCAGCTGAGGAGCTCCAGCAGCATGCAAAGAAAGAGAGGGGGATTTGCTTCCCAATCATTAAAAGACTCCTTATTACTGCAGGATAATAATTAGTGGTTTCTGCTGGATGATTTTTCTGTTCTTATTAAATATTTAGCAAGATGTAATTTCTTTTCAAAGATCTGTATGACCCACTCAGGTCATTTGAAGAATCCTTTTGGGGGTCTCTGAACATGCTATAGAGCTGATGATAAGCTCTGTCCTCATTGATGCTGAGTTAAGGCGCATTTATCTTTGTTGTGTGTAGAGCACATGGCAGGGTGATGTTTGTAAAGACAGACAGAAATACAAAGTAATACTGCAAGATGTTCTGTTGAATGTAATTATTTGGAGAGGAGATACCAAGAGGTCTATGATACGTTTGTACAGTAATTATCAATAAGAAGCTGCTTTAGCACAGGGGTTTCTGGAGGTGATATTTTCTTGATTTCCTTCAGGCGGAGAAATTCTTGGCTGCTGATGTTAACCTCTTACTCTTTTTCTCATGTTCTGTGGCTGATCTGGAAATCAGCATATACATCCTTACTGGAGGTGGAAAAAATATCAAGTAAAGGTGAAATCTGTTTTATTATTTAAACTGTCTTTGGTATTGGTAATGAAGAAAAACAGTAAGTCAGCTTATTTTACCCTGGTGGGACCGGCTATAGCACAAAAGGCTCACATGAGTAATGTGAGATATGAAAGGAAACAGAGGCCAGTATGTTTTCTGTACAGTCCAATGTACTGGATTAATCTTAGAGCAAGATTTCATACCTGTTTGTTTATTTTCTTAACTGAGAGATCAAGTTAATAGTAACTAGCTTTGTGTTCAAAATGAAATGAAAACAGGGACAAAAGGTTTTGCAAGGGATCCAAGTGAAAAAGATGTGGTTTCTAACTGTCTTTGTTAAAAATGTTCATAGAGCATCTCATTATTCAGATTCAAAGTTTGGAGCCATGAGTCAGTGTTAGCTTGGTTTCCAAGAAGACCACTGCTGCTTAACTACTGTCAGTCAGGCACTTTCAGATGGGCTGAGAGACATCTGCTCATCTTATTTCATTTAACTTGAAAGAGTACCTTTTTAGGTAAAAAGAGAAAGAAATTTGGAAGAGGAAGCAAAGGCCTTAACCAATGAATAACTGTTATTACAGAAATACTCTATAATTATTGGGCAAAAGATCTGACAGGACATGAACTGTGCTAAAAAATCCCCTCCTCTTGTTAAGTAACCTGCCAAAAGCTGAATATATCCTCATACGTCATTTGCTTTATTGTGCTCATTTAAATCCCATGAGCTAATATGGGCAGGGTGGGGATCTTAGATCAAATTATTTTTAGCTGCCAGTGGGTTGTGAAGAACCTTTTCCAGTGCACTGGGCTAAATAAATGGGCAAGATGGGAAGCTTGGTACAGCTCCAAACATCCTTTTTGGTTTGGTGTTTTTGTTTCAATGCACAAGACATGGGCTATGAAAGTAGCTGGGAGTGAGAAAACCTATTGTCATCCTGACTGTCCTGGCAATTTCATGTTTTAATAGTGAATCTGAGAGAGCTTTCCAGCTAGGGAATCACAAGGGGTGATGCCTTGGCAAAGGCCTGGAAGGGACTAGCACATGTGAGCAAGAGCTTGGTAAAGGGATGTCTTTGGAGAGGTTGGCACAGCAAGTCACACTGCCATGTGAAGTCACAACAGGAGTCATGCTGTAGATGCCAACAGGTTAAAAGGAATCTTCTTTGGGAGGACTATTTCAAGCCTCTTTGAAAATCCTTACCTTTTCTTGGGGTGAAGTAAGCAAAACATGCTGTAATTAAACAGATTAAGGTAGCAAAATGAAGTGCATTGAGCCTGTTCTATGAATCCTCTCTCCTTCTGGCTCTCTCTCCATATATATGAGCCAGCAGTGTGCCCAGGTGGCCAAGAGAGCCAGTGGCATCCTGGCCTGCATCAGGAATGGTGTGGTCAGCAGGAGCAGGGAGGTCATTCTGCCCCTGTACTCTGCACTGGTTAGACCACACCTTGAGTACTGTGTTCAGTTCTGGGCCCCTCAGTTTAGAAGGGACATTGAGATGCTTGAGCGTGTCCAGAGAAGGGCGACGAGGCTGGTGAGAGGCCTCGAGCACAGCCCTACGAGGAGAGGCTGAGGGAGCTGGGATTGTTTAGCCTGGAGAAGAGGAGGCTCAGGGGAGACCTTATTGCTGTCTACAACTACCTGAGGGGTGGTTGTAGCCAGGAGGAGGTTGCTCTCTTCTCTCAGGTGGCCAGCACCAGAACGAGAGGACACAGCCTCAGGCTGCGCCGGGGGAAGTTTAGGCTCGAGGTGAGGAGAAAGTTCTTCACTGAGAGAGTCATTGGCTACTGGAATGGGCTGCCCAGGGAGGTGGTGGAGTCGCCGTCCCTGGAGCTGTTCAAGGCAGGATTGGACGTGGCACTTGGTGCCATGGTCTAGCCTTGAGCTCTGTGGTAAAGGGTTGGACTTGATGATCTGTGAGGTCTCTTCCAACCTTGGTGATACTGTGATATATGTGTGTAACTTATTTTGAGTGCACAGCATTTGAGCTCTAACACCATTTGAAAGTGTTACACTTGGCCTATTACAGATTTTCTAGCATACCAGATGAAGCCTGGGTCCTTTGGAAAGAGAAAGTGCCAGTCAATCTGGTTCACGGCAGGAGTTAAGTATCATTTGTAAGTTTTCTACCATATCTCAGAGTTTTGAAATACTATCCTTGGGAGCTCAGCTGGTTGTTTTCATCTGCTGACTGGCTCTCTGAGCACTGGGAAGCCAATCATTTGGGAATCATCACTCACTTCTTTGGAGAAGATGTTAGGAGTTATGAGAATATGAACAGAGCTTCACAGGTTGCAAATGGCTAAAGATTTCAATTTTCAGTTGGCTATGAATTTTAAGAAACATCATGATAAGCAGACAGCAATCCTGGTGGGCCTAACTTCATAGCAGTTCATCAAGTGTGGCAGGTCTGTAGAAGCATAAGACTCAAAATGTTTCCATAGCTGATGGTCTAGGCTGTGCCCTTGCACATGTCCCTGAGCATGTATTTTTCTGTAAGTCCCGAGAAACTCAGCATTTACAACATCCAAGGAGCAGCTGGGTGACCCACAGACTGCTGTTCTGCTGCCTCAGGTGGCAGTGGAGGACCACAGGCAGGGTACTTGGAAATGAGCCAGCATGTGTCTGTGTGCTGTTGAGCTTTGGGCAAAACTCATTATGGGAGCAACCCTTCAGGACACAGTGTGTGTGCTGTTGTTCTCTTTATGCAAAGTCTGCTCTACATTTGCCTTCTAAATTGAGAGAAGGCTTCCTTTATGTTTTCTCCTTCTTACAGACATATGCTGTGCTAGGCAAGAGTGAGTTTATTCTCCCTTTCTGCAGAAGCTTGGACATAATGGTGTGAGAGTAATTGGACACGAGGTATTTATTCATCTGGAATGGAGAACATTTAGATTCTGGTCTCTGATTTCAGAACACCTTATGATTGTTCTCTGATGACTGCTTTCACAGTAGTATTTGATTTCTCTTGCTTTTCACAGTAGTATCACCAAGGTTGGAAGAGACCTCACAGATCATCAAGTCCAACCCTTTACCACAGAGCTCAAGGCTAGACCATGGCACCAAGTGCCATGTCCAACCTTGCTTTGAACAGCTCCAGGGACGGCGACTCCACCACCTCCCTGGGCAGCCCATTCCAGTGTCCAATGACTCTCTCAGTGAAGAACTTTCTCCTCACCTCGAGCCTAAACTTCCCCCGGCACAGCCTGAGGCTGTGTCCTCTTGTTCTGGCGCTGGCCACCTGAGAGAAGAGAGCAACCTCCTCCTGGCCACAACCACCCCTCAAGTAGTTGTAGACAGCAATAAGGTCACCCCTGAGCCTCCTCTTCTCCAGGCTAAACAATCCCAGCTCCCTCAGCCTGTCCTCGTAGGGCTGTGCTCGAGGCCTCTCACCAGCCTCGTCGCCCTTCTCTGGACACGTTCAAGCATCTCAATGTCCCTTCTAAACTGGGGGGCCCAGAACTGAACACAGTACTCGAGGTGTGGTCTAACCAGTGCAGAGTACAGGGGCAGAATGACCTCCCTGCTCCTGCAGGCCACACCATTCCTGATGCAGGCCAGGATGCCATTGGCTCTCTTGGCCACCTGGGCACACTGCTGGCTCATGTTCAGGCAGGTATCAGTCAGCACCCCCAGATCCCTCTCTGTCTGGCTGCTCTCCAGCCACTCCGACCCCAGCCTGTATCTGCTTAACAGAGGATGCATAGTCAGCTCTCAGTGTGAGGGTTGACATGTAGATCTCAGTGTCTGGTGGCTGATAGAAGAATAAATTCATTAAAATGGGAAGAAAAAAGTGCATTGGCAATTGTGAAGCATTCATGTGTTATGGCAAGAGCTGCCAATTAATCAATGTAAGAGATTAAGTTGAGAGTAATCTAAACTAGAGATGGTAAATAATCTAAAATAGGTTCAGCTGGAAACCGAGGCAGCACCTTTAATTAGGCTGTTGGACAGGGAAACAAAGCTTGTGTAGTGGTCTTATTGCTGAGTGAAAATGCCTGATCCTAGCATTCAGTTATCCTAGTGTTTATTTCACCTGGGTATGTCTGCTAATGGCTTCCTGGCTTTTATCAGGAACAGTGAGGCTCCTGTACTCAGCACTGGTCAGGCCACACCTTGAGTACTGTGTCCAGTCTGGGCTCCTCAATTCAAGAGAGATGTTGAGATACTGGAACATGTCCAGAGAAGGGTGACAAAGCTGGTGAGGGGCCTGGAACACAAACCCTATGAGGAGAGGCTGAGGGAGCTGGGGTTGTTTAGCCTGGAGAAAAGGAGGCTCAGGGCAGACCTCATTGCTGTCTACAACTACCTGAAGGGAGGCTGTAGCCAGGTGGGGGTTGGTCTCTTCTCCCAGGCAACCAGCAACAGAACAAGGGTACACAGTCTCAAGTTGTGCCAGGGGAAGTATAGGCTGGGTGTTAGGAGGAAGTTGTTGACACAGAGAGTGATTTGCTGTTGGATTGGGCTGCCCAGGGAGGTGGTGGAGTCACTGTCCCTGGAGGTGTTCAAGAAAAGACTGGATGAGGAACTTAATGCCATGGTGTGTTTGATTGGATAGGGTTGGGTGATAGGTTGGACTGGATGATCTTGGAGGTCTCTTCCAATCTGGTTGATTCTATGATCTGCCTTCTTTTAGAAGGGATGTGAGGACTGAAGAACTAGAAAAGTTCTATTATCTGGTATTTTAATAACAGCTGTCTGAACAGTTGGGGATGGTGTGCCCTGCAGGAGAAGGAAAACGATAGTGCTACAAGGAGAAAAGGCATGCTGCACTGAAGAGTGCTCAGCTGGAGAGCCAACTTGATACCAACAGACCACAGCCTCCTCCAGACTGTGTGAGCTGATATCTGTGCAGTGCTGCCACTGTGACGCTGAAATCTCTGTTCAATTAAATCTCTGTTAAAATATTAAGAAAACCTATCAAACAGATAAGGAGACTTTCAGAAAGCTGCTTTAAAGTGGAAGTGCCTATTTGGAAACACAAGAGTATCCCTGAGTATTTTCATTGATGACTTCTGACAGACAGCTCCTCTCATTACTGCTGATCTAGTGTTCCTTCCACTTCAGTGCTGTTGAAGATTATTCTTGGGAAATAAAGACATACTTTGGGATTTCTGGGGGCAAAAATAAATACACAGTGTCTTCATGAAGTAATAAGTGAATAGGATCCTATTCTAAATATTTTGCAAGAGGTGGATGGGATGGGAACTGAGGCACAAAGAGCAAAACACGTTTCCTGAGGTCAGCCAAGAGGGAGGTGGTAGGAGGCCAGTGAGGGTTCTCTGCTCTGTGAGACCAGACCCTCTGCAAAAGGTAGAAAACTTGATTTAGGAGAGTTTGTCCTTGATGTGGCAAATGTTTAAGTGAGGCTAATACCTTATGAGATGTGTTTAATAAACATGCATACTGGAGCAGTATAAACAAACGTGCAAGCAGCCAGAGTGCTGTAGGGCTATAGCCTGGGCGAAGTGCTGCTGGCTTCTCTGTCCCAGGGCTGACTGCAGGCATCTGCCACTGACTTGGTGCATGCCAGCAGCCATCATTCTTCTGGGCAGTAGCTTCTCTGTGTGGGTTTTATTTTTACTTTCTCTGCCCCTCCTGGCAGCATTCATTTACCTTTTAAATTCCAAATAATGGTTTCTCTGGGCAGTAAGTACCAGAAGCTTTTACGGAGCTGACAGAGGGTTCTGGAGGGTAGTTGGAGCTGCCCGACCCAGCAAAGGGCCCTCTGCCCAGGGCAGTGTGGTCTGGGAAGGGCACTGGAGTGGTGGTGTCTGCTGTGGGAGCAGGGGACACAGAGTCTTCAAAGCTCTGCCTGTCTGCGTGTGACCTTCTGCAGGCGTCAGATCTCGGGGAATGGGAGAACGTCTGGCAGCGTGACAGGGAGGTAGGGGATCTTGCACACTGTGTGATTTTTATAAATATGGGTTTAACCTCCCTTCTGGTTGTTCAGGATGCTGTTTCTGCTGACTTGAGCCAGCATGTGGTCTGCATCTCTGGCTGACTGGGGCAAGTGGTGTAGGGTGCTGGCTGGGGCAGGTGGTGTGGGGCTCTGGCTGTCTGGCCAGCTAAAGTGGTGAAGATTTCTTGCTGACGTGTAGGGCTCTGCCTGTTTGGCAGGTGTAAGTGGTGTCAGGCTCCAGCTGGCTGGCTAGCCAACATGGTACAGGGCTCTGGATGGCCAGCCAGACACATAGCCAAGTGTTACTACAGACGGTATCCAACTTTTTGAGATTGAGAGATTTCTGATCACAGGAGGCAGACAAGAGGGGAAATCACAAGGTTACTCAGTAGGTCATAAATTGAACTGGAGGTGCTGGATAGAGACATTAACATTTAGTCAGACCAAATTATAATATCTGTACCTTCTGAAAGGAAAAATCTTTTTAGCACTTAAACTAAACGCTACCCCTGACATTCCCCTTCAGCCTAACTCCCATCAGTTTCCCTCTGCTTCTCGGGGCTTTTCTTTTTCATCTGTGGAAACATTGTTACTGAATTGCTCTTCAGCCAGTGAATTCTGAATTTGCTGTGGGAGTTGTCTGAGTCAGGGATGCCCAGAAGGAAGCACACAGATGACTTTAGCAAAGCAAGAAAGAAGGGCACCCATTTAGTGACCTTCCTGTGGAACAAAGAAGCATCAAGGTTTTAAGCGTGGCTGTTGCAATCCTCTCTGGGATCCCAACTCGTTTCTTGTGCAACAAATCTGTTGTCAGTGTTTGATGTTTCAAGTCAGTAGGTTTTACTTCAGTGACAGAAACGTCAAGAAATCTTATTTTACTACCTGGGATGGAGAGGGAAACCTATGAAATGATTAGGTAGATAAAAAACCTCCATCCATTCACATTTTTCTCCTTCAAGGATATAATTTCCTTCTCTTGGTGCTTGGAATGACTTCTCTTACAGTGTTTTGAACAACCTGGCCTAGTACATTTTATCTTGCTAATAATTTTTCTTTGTACTTCTACATTCAAGTGTGTTTAGGACTCTACTTGTATCTTAAAATTGGTGGTAAACAACTACAGTTCATAAAACTTAATCCTAGAAAATGAGGAACACAATTCTCATCCCGTTTAAGTGCTCAGCACAGCAAAGAGCACAGAATAGATACTGATTGTGTGTAATCTTGTAATGAGTAAAAGTCAAAGAGTTTGAATCCACTTCAGTTTATGAGGATCTGGTAAGAGCCATGTGGAGTTGAGGGATTTTAGAAGAAAATGACATAGGTATGCTGCCACACAGGCTTACTTTTGTCGCTTCTGAGGTGTTACTAGTAAGTGAAGAGTGCATAGAAAATACTGCCAGTGCTCACTGTGAAGAACTATATTGAAGTTTTCACTTCTATTCTGGAGAAGTTTGTAAGGACATTTGAGGATTTCCTTTCTGATTCTTTCTGAAACTGGGCAAGTTTATGCCCCTCTGTACTTCACCGTGGGGTGCTTTTGCTTTGGCAGCAGAAAGTGCAGATAAAGGAAAGCAGTCTACACTCACATCCCTGTGAAAGCTTTCCATTCGTTTCCCTTCTGAGGGGAGAGGAGAACCTAAGAGCAGTTTAACCAGGTCAGATCACTTAGCCAGTATCCTGTCTTGGAGTCCAGAAGTAGGTGTTTATAGAAACATGTAAAAGGAGAGCCTGAACAGTGGTGATTATATGAAGGATTGTGCTACTTTGAGGCTAATTGGGATATTTTAATGAGAAAAATTAGATTATAGGCTGTGAAAAGGAAACAATGGTGATGTCTACTTCATTCATAGGCTTGCTGAGGTGTATAAGAACAAGAACACAAACACAGATAAGAGAGTGTGTGTGTCTGTGGGAGTGTGTGTTTCTGCTTGGATCTGTGTAACTAATCCTCCTGCTTCTAATGCCCTTTGCCGATCCTCCAAACTCATGTTGCACATAAGGCGAAGTCTGGGATAAGGTCAAGGGGTGGAGAGAAGGTGAAAGGGTGGTTGGGAGCCCCTGCTGGAGACTCTGGTTTCTGGGAGGGGTATTGTGATTCTGAATTACCTTTAAGTTGTGTGTTTCTGTATATAGCTGCAGATGTTGTAAATGTCTGCTTGTAAATTGTGCTAAGCTGTAAATATAAAGCTTCATTCCTTAACTTCCAGTCAGTTGAGTCTAGTCTGGGTGATTTCATAAGAGTGGGGGGCAGGTAAATCCCAAACCATCACAAGGATGACTGATATTCACCTGTGGATTCAAGTCAAGCTTCTGTACAAAGAAAAGAGAAGCAGCAGCTCTGTCCTCACTAATCAGTCTAGAAGGCTTTTCCAAGCATGCCTCAAAAACAAATTTTGAGATGAAAGAGGTTGCTTTTTTTGTCAAGTACACATCCAGTGCCATGCTGAATGGATGAGACTGTTCCTTTGAATTTTTATTACTTTTATTTTAAAGCTACTGAGACTATATTTTAGCAGTGCTGCATGTGATGACCCCAAGATCTCTGTTCCTGACTGGTGATCACCACTTCAGAGTCCTTTTTCTTAGTGAACCAAGTCAAGATTGTTTTTTCTCCGTGTGCTGTATTTTACATTTATCTAAATTAACTTCATTGCCTTATTCCCCAGTCGGTTAGGCTCACAAGTTGGCCCCTACATAGCTGGATCTCATCTTTGTTATCTTGGATAACAGTCTCATATTATACCATTTCCCATAATAAGCCAAAAAAAATTATTTGAGTGTTGAGAGACCTTTTTGGAATAGGAATTTGAGTTTAGGTCTTCAGTATCACTGCTTTTTTGGAAATGTCACAGAAGTTTTTCATTTCATTTGCGGAGGAGGAGAAGGTTTTCTGGGATGGACCCAGCGTGTTACATTTGGATCTCCAAGTCAGATCCATCTGTTGTTGGCTTAAGCACTTTGATAGAGCAGTTTGGGTGCTGCTGTATGTATTAAGCTGCTTGGCCCATCCTCTGCATCACACTGAATTGTTGGTGCCATCTCTGCTGCTTCTCCAGTGTCTGAAGCAGTCTTCTGTGTCAGACTTCCATTTCTGTTTCTCTTCCCAGGCTGATGTGATGGCTAAGGAAAGAAGCACTGATGTCATGCAGCCTGTTTCTAACAGTCACAATTGACTTCATGCAGGTTTTTTTTACAAATATATTTGGAGTGATTGTGTTGTCTTCATCTCTCTGTGATATTCTTGGCAAAATTCTTGGTGAATAAGTCAAAGGGGCTGGAAAGAATAAGAAATGCCTGCACTTAGATCTATCTTTGTTTCCACTCTAGACTTGAGTGTCATTCTTTACAGGCTGCATGTTCTCAGGCTTTCTTCTGATTTGAGGCACTGTTCAGTTCCTGTATTCTACCTCCTCTGGATCTAGACAATCCACAGTCAAAGTTTTGTCTTTTTCTTTAAACCCTGTCTCTGTATCTTCCTCTTCTTCTGCTTTCCTTATGTTATTGACAGAGCATCTTCCCTTCTGAGGAGATTGCTCTGTGTCACAGATTCACTGAGCCACAGCTTACTGTCATGGCAAACATGGCAGAACATGGGAAACAGTGGTCTTGCTGAATCTAACACCTCTGTTGATTTTACTGGCATCTGGTTTCCCCCAGTATAAAAGCACCAGGATTAAAAACAAATATTAGTGAGTGGATGAAAGCCAAAGAAAATAACCCAAATATTCTACATTTGTTTAACACCAACATGAGGAATGTCAGGATAACAAGTGAAATTAAACAAGAGAGATTTCAGTACTGATATGGAAAGCAGAGGGGAGTTAGGTGCAATTCAGGAATTGCAGTTCACTGACAGCTTTGGTGACTGTGGTGCTGGCATTCTGTGCCCTGAGCTGCCTTTAGCTCTTGTGACTGAGGGGTAAGCAACACCACTGTAGCAGGAATAATTTATAACCCAGCCTAAGGTTGTTCTTACGCTGCAACATCTCTTCTGCTTCATGGGGTGCGGCTTAGGAAGGGGCTAGCAAAGAAGTGTAAGAAAGGCAGCTGTTCCTGCTGTAGTTTTTCTGAAGGACATAAAAATGGCTTTAGCACTGCAGAGTGGAGAGAACATCTGCAGCCTGGTATGGGTATGATGTTCTAGTCAAGTGCAAGCTGGTCCTGCTGCAAGGTCTTACTGTGAACAAAGGCTGGAATTAGATGATGACAGGTTCTAGAGAGCAGAGCAAAGGCTTGTCAATCACAGAACCTTAGACCTTGGAAGGGCCCTCCAGAGACTATGGAGTCCAACTCCCCTGCTAAGGCAGGATCACTCGGGGTAGTTCATGCAGGGATGCATCCAGGCAGGTTTTGAAAGTCTCCAAAGAAGGAGACTCCACAATCTCTCTGGGCAGCCTGTTCCAAGGCTCTCTCACCCTCACTGTAAAGAAGTTTTCCGTCATGTTGAGCTGAAACCTTCTCTGTTCCAGTTTGTAGCTGTTGCTCCTTGTCTTATTGCTGCTGACCAGTGAAAACAGATTTGCCTCAGCCACTTTACACCCACCTCTCAGATATTTGTATACATTGATCAGATCTCCTCTCTGCCTGCTCTTCTCCAGCCCCAGAGCTCTCAGTCTCTCTTCATAGGGGAGATGCTCAAGTTCCTCAGTCATCCTGTGGCTCTCTGATGAACTCTCCAGCAGGTCCCTGTCTTTCCTGAACTGAAGAGCCTCAAATTGGACACAGTATTCCAGGTGTGGTCTCACTGGGACAGAGTAGAATAAAGGGATTAAGGCTGTGGAGGGTTTGTCTACCCATCTCAGAGACTTCTGGCAGACAGGATTGCCTTTTGGGAAGCAAGAAGGGGACATGGGTTATTTTCTGACTGTACAGACTTGAGCTCTATGTCTTAGATGCTAGTGATGCTATGCCAGCTCATAGCAATTTATCTGACTTGTTGTAGGTGCTTTTTAAAGCTGTAGTGGTTTGGGTCTTCCCCACCCCCCCTCCCTTTTACAAATCGCCCAGACTAGACTCAGCCAGCTCTGGAAATACAAATGAAACTTATATTTACAGNCCAAAACATTCTGGCTAGCTTCAAGCTAGTACAAAAGCCATGTGGATGTAATTCTCAGGCAAGTGTTAAGTGAGAAGTGTAGATGTCTTTCCATTTTTTGGGGCAAATCTGCTATATGTGTTATAACTTTCTCCTACAAAGACAGGCTGAGATAGTTGAGCTTGTTCAGTATGGAGGAGAGATAGTTCCAGGAGGACTTTATAGCAGTCTACTATTACTTAAATGGGACCTACAAGAAAGGTGGAGATGTACTCCTTATCAGGGAGTGTAGTGATAGGGTAAGGGGGAATGGCTTTAAGCTGAAAGAGGATAGATTTAGATCAGATGTACAGAAGTTCTTTACTGGGAGAGTGGTGAGACCCTGGAACAGGTTGCTTGGAGAGGTTGTGGATGTCTCATCCCTGAAAGTGTTCAAAATCAGGTCGGATGGGGCTTTGAGCTTCTGATGAAATATGTTGTTCCCCATGGCAAGGGGTCTGGAAATAAATGATCTTGAAAGTTTTTTCCAACACAAACCATTCTATCATAAAAGGTAGCAACCTGGCCTGGAAATGTAGTTCCTCATATTCAGCTGGATGTTTACAGTGTATTTTGTTAGGAGCCACAAATAAACCCATTAGTTGTTTTTGAAATGTAGGATGGTGGCTTGTATAAAGTGCATTTTGTCCTGTTTAGCTAAACATTTTAAAGAGTAATGAGAAAAGACAACTATTACAAGACTTTACCAATTTTAATGTTACAAATGGGAGCTACAGGATTAAAACAGAGACATCAAACCACCATATGCTGGGTTTTGTCTGTTAGAGAATCGACTGAGCTGCATGTAACTTTAGGTTCTTATTACTGCAGAGGTGAAAAATTCAACCTTACTGGCTCTTGTAATCAAATCCAAAATGTTGGATCCCAAGCCACCATGCAGTTAAATGCTCTGGGATCTTGTTCTTTATCTTCTTGGAGGTAAAAATAAATCCATGAAGCAAGCGCAGTAATTGTTCCCTATGTTTCGACATACTCATTCCTCTCCTGTTTCTGAATGTTCCTTAATGTTTCCCCACTAGTGAGTTTTCTGTAGTCTTGTGCAGACACCTGATGGATGATCAACATCCTACAACCTTTATTCTCATGGGCTCCCAGCCTAACCTTGAAGCCTTCAGGTGTCACATATATTCAGTGCCTTGGAATTTTTTTCCAGCCATTTTAATCCTCTCTCATCAATCTGTTAACGATTGCTGCGTGTTTTGTTTCATCTCCAGAAATATCTGGAGTAGTCATATGTATTTAGTGGTTTTTGTTGAAAGGTTCTTTTTTATTTGGTCTCATATGTCATTTCTCTTCTTTCACATGCATTGCTTAGCTACCTCTTTTTGCTTCAATATATCAGGTCATGAATTTGTGAAGAGGATCTTTGGCCTGCCATTAAATAATGTCTGGGCAGTTGCTTATGCATCTTTTTAATAGTAAGTCTTGTGTAATATCTATGGGACAGGAATGTGCCCTTGTGGCCAAGGACAATGGGTACTGGAGTGCATTAAGAGGAGTGTGGCCAGCAGGTGGAGGAAGGTTCTCCTCCCCCTCTACTCTGTTGTGGTGAGACCTCACCTGGAATATTGCATCCAGTTTTGGGCTTCCCAGTTCAGGAGGGACATAGATTTACTGAAGAGAATCCAAGGGAGAGCTACGAACATGAGGAAGGGATTGAAGCACTGCCCTGTGAGGAGATGCTGAGGGACCTGGGGCTGTTTAGTGTGGTGAAGAGAAGATTCAGAGGGGATCTAATCAATGTTTATAAATATCTGAGGGCTGGGGTCAAGGAGGAGGGGACAAACTCTTCTCAGTTGTGCCCTGTGATAGGATAAGAGGCAATGGGTCTGAAGTACACCACAGGAAGTTCTACCTCAACGTGAGGAAGAATTTCTTGGACTGTAAGGATCACGGAGCGCTGGCACAGCCTGCCCAGAGAGATTGTGGAGTCTCCTTCTCTGGAGACTTTCCAGCCCTGTCTGGATGTGTTTCTGTGTGACCTGAGTTCCCTGTGGCAAGGGAGTTGGACTCAGTCTCTGGAGGTCCCTTCCAACCCCTAACATCCTGTTATGCTGTGATTTAAGAAATTTTTGACACACCTTTTCAACACCATTAAATAAACCAAAACCTCATACTTCTTTTTCCTAAATGGCCAAAAAAAAAAAGAAAGTAAAGCAATTAGCTGCCAGATAAAAAGGCTGAGTGAAGGCAGAAATGCAGAGTTTATCTAATATCGTGGCAGATGTAGTAATTAATAATGCAGATCTTTGGTATGACAATCAGGTAGAGAATTTTGAAAGGAAAAAGATGTGTGGGGGAAATGTGGTGCTCATCTCTGTTCTGTGGTCTTCAAACCACCTTTTGGAGAATAAAGCTCAGGGGTGACCTTATTGCTGTCTACAACTACCTGAAGGGTGGTTGTAGCCAGGACGAGGTTGCTCTCTTCTCTCAGGTGGCCAGCGCCAGAACGAGAGGACACAGCCTCAGGCTGCGCCGGGGGAAGTTTAGGCTTGAGGTGAGGAGAAAGTTCTTCACTGAGAGAGTCATTGGCCACTGGAATGGGCTGCCCAGGGAGGTGGTGGAGTCGCCGTCCCTGGGGCTGTTCAAGGCAAGGTTGGACGTGGCACTTGGTGCCATGGTCTAGCCTTGAGCTCTGTGGTAAAGGGTTGGACTTGATGATCTGTGAGGTCTCTTCCAACCTTGGTGATACTGTGATACTGTAATTCTTCAAGAGCCATGCTAAAAACGATTGACAGAATGGTGGCACGTAGACTCAGGTAGAGCAGGCATTCATCTCTCTCATTAAGTCATGCCACATACGAGGAGTGGTACATGAATCTGAACAAGGACCAAAAAGGGAACAAAACAAATGGAATGAGCCCTGGAAGAGGGTACCCTTCTGAAATAGGAGTTCCTGATTCTGATGTGATTTATCCTGTGGGAAGGAGAGTGAAGCATAAGCATCATCTGACTGTCATACCATCATAGACTTGGGAGATAGAAATATATCTGAGTCCCACGATTTAGTTGGAACCTCTGTGAGTCAAAGGTAAATGATATTTACGCTGTATGAGTTTCCTGTGCTCCTGATGCTATGGACCACTCACCGAATAAGGAATTGGCTGGGTCATCGCATGCGGAGAGTGGTGATCAAGGGCACTATGTCCACCTGGAGACCAGTACCAAGTGGAATCCCTCAGGGGTCAGTGCTGTTTAACATCTTTGTCAGTGATATGGACAGAGGAATTGAGTGCACCCTCAGCAAGTTTGCAGATGACACCAAGCTGTGTGGCACAGTTGACTTGCTGGAGGGCAGGGATGTCCTCCAGAGGGACCTGGACAGGCTGGAGAGGTGGGCCCAGGCCAACCTTACGACATTCAACAAGGCCAAGTGTAAGGTCTTGCACCTTGGTCGGTGCAATCCCAAGCACAAATCCAGGCTAAGTGGTGAATGTCTGGAGAGCAGCTCTGAGGAAAAGGACCTGGGGGTCTGAGTTGGTTGAAAGCTCAACATGAGCCAGCAGTGTGCATGTGCAGCTCAGACAGCAACTGTGTGCTGGGCTGCAGCATGAGCAGTGTGGCCAGCAGGGCAAGGGAGGAGATTCTGCCCTTTTGCTCTGCTCTTGTCAGACCCCACCTGGAGTGCTGTGTGCAGTTCTGGAGCCTCCAGCACAAGAAGGACATGGGACTGGTGGAGTGAGTCCAGAGGAGGCCTTGAAGATGCTCAGAGGGCTGCAGCAGCTCTGCTATGAGCACAAGCTACAAGAATTGGGGCTCTGCAGCCTGGAGAAGAGAAGGCTTCGAGGAGACCTTAGAGTGGCCTTCCAGTATCTGAAGGGGACCTACGGGGAGGCTGGGGAAGGACTATTGACAAGGCCTTGTAATGACAGGACAAGGGGTAGTGGGTTTAAACTGTCAGAGGGGAGGTTTAAACTAGATGTTAGGAAGAATTTTTTTTTTTCCAGTGAGGGTGGTAAGACACTGGCACAGGTTGCCCAGGGAGGTTGTGGATGCTTCCTCCCTGGAGGTGTTTAAGGCCAGGCTGGATGAGGCCTTGAGCAACCTGCTCTAGTGGGAGGTGTCCCTGCCTATGGCAGGAGGTTGGAACTGGATGATCCTTGAGGTCCTTTCCAACCTAAACCATTCTATGATTCTATGAGATACACTGCAAAAGGAAATACTGCTCTTTTGTAAGAATTTGTCTGAGCACTCTATTTGTGGCATGCCTACCATTTGCTTGATTTTGGGTTTCCTTTTTTTCCCCACTATTATTTTGAGGAAAGAAGATGATTTTGTGATTTAAACCACAAGCAAACGAACTATCCCTCTTGGCTAGCGTATTCAAGGACCTTGCTTTCAGCCTCACTTAAAACTTTGCTCATCTGTACTGCTGGCTCCTGTGCCTTATGAAGGCGATCTAAGGTCCTCATAAGCATTAAGATTTGGCCATGTTCTTGTTCTAGTGTAACAGTTTCTCAGAGCACTAGGAGGTTTAATTTCTGTTGCACATCTGCAGTAAGAACCCAGCATTTGAAATCTGAGCCCCTTAAGAGCCCAAGTCTTGGAGGTTTTGATAATCTTCTGCAACTTCTTGTCTGCTTTCAATCCCCACAGCAGTCAGCAAGAGACAGAGCTCTCAGCACCTTGCAGGATCATGCTCTCAGAGGTTGCTTTTGGAGAAGGTTTTGTGCCTGTATTTATCTGGCTGGCTGATCTCTCATCAGAGTACTCATATGTTATTGCACATCCTAGATACTTCTGCTGTCAGCTGAAGGTAAAACAATGTTTGCATTGTCTGGACTTGAGCTGAAAGGTTACTAAGTGAAAGCAAGAGAGGGTAATGGATCTCTTTGTTTTTTAAATTCAATTTTAAAAAAGATATTTTACAGATGAGATTTCATTTTACAGTATTGCTTGTATTGAGAAGGGACATCTCTTCTAACAGCTTTGGTGTTTTAGTAGTTTTCCTGTTTAATAATTTAATAAGTAAAGCAGTTTAAAGAAAAGGAGAGATGAAATCCTGGATGGGGTTTCCATCCAATCTGAGTAACAGTCAGGTAGCAATGAAGCAGGTAGGTGAGTTGAGAACTTCAGTTCTCTGAGATGATTGAGACAATTCATATGTCATGAGGTTCTCAGTGGTGAAACTTTAGGGTGACTGGAAAGGGAAACAGCAACTGAACTGATGGGAAGTGGAGAAGAACTGTACCTGACCTGACCACAGCATTTTCAATACAGGGCTAAGGAAAAAGTTTTTAAACCAAAGGTTAGCAACACTTTTGAGGATTTTCACAGTCCCTTTTAGCTCCTTCTCATAGAATTTATGACTAAGGCAAATTGTTGACATGAACACAGGAGCATTTCTGCAAGAGGTGACGGTGGATAACTTCATGGCTGCTTTATTTTACGTTCTGCAAGTAGAAGTTTTGCTGGGGGGAGACCCTGCTAAAGTAAAAAGTTCTGTGTTTTACACAACTTTCTATCACTTTATCTGAAAACTGTCATATAGTGTAGAAAAAAAATTAAACCAATAAATGCTATGGCTTGATTTAAGACATTGAAAGAAACCTCATTTTTAGGAATCTGAGGCATCTGTTAATCCCATTGAAGTCAAAGTGACTTTGCATGAGGAGCCTCAAAAAAGCAAACCCAAACTATCTTAGCCCCTAACAGTAGAAGGAATCATTAAAACGTTGTGCTTGGCACTTAATGAGTAAATTCTTTACTCCTCTACTTACACGTAGCTATTTTGAGTGCATGCAGCATGTACTTCAACGATACTCTGTGCCTCCACTCCCAAATGGGACAGAGCACTGTTAGTTGCTTGCCCAGTCAGAGCTTTGGTATTTTCACTGGAGTCAGACTTAGGCTGTCTGTAGCCAAAGTGCACAGTGTACTGACAGGTGAAAGCTGGCAAGTCAAAAGTATTCCATCTTTTCCACAGACTGAGTCTATCCTTGTTCTGAGCAGATTTTTTTGGTTGTTAGTGTAGTTTCCATTTTCCAAGCAGCAACACTGCCAAAGATTTTAGTATGTGCAAAACATTCTGTCTAAAAAAAAAGTTGAAGCTACATCAGCAGCACGTTGAAATCAGCTGGAGGATGTGGAACAGTAAACACAAAAGGCAGAAATATATCTGCAGAAATTCTTTATGTAGTTCAGTGTTCAAAGAGAAAGAGTGATGGTGGAGAGACTTACTCATTCGTAGGGCAGGGCTGCTCGGGTGCTAGGATTGCTCAGGCAGTAGCAGTTGTAGGCACAAGCTGTTGGTAAGCTGTCCACCTCTGTAGCCCCAGAAAGCTTTAATTCTAAAGCTCTCAGTAAAAATTGATTTTGATTTTTCTGTGGTTGTGGAGGAGGATTCTGATCACAGAATCACAGAATGGTGGGGCTTGGAAGGGACCTCGTCATCTAGTCCTAGCTCCCCACCAGACTAGGATTCTCTAGGGTAGGTCAGACAGGAACATGTCCAGGAGGGTTTTGAATGTCTCTAGAGAAGGAGACTCCACGATGAGTGTGGTGGGTTAAGAAACTTCCCCCCCCCTGAAATTTACCAGACCAGCTCAGAGAGATTGGAAGTAAGCTAAAGCTCTATTTACAGCAAACTTAAATTCACAGGCATATATACACAAAATATTTACAGGTATTTATAATTGGGTGCAATTGAGAAGTAATACAGAAATCCAAACTCCCTCCCAGACAAACAAAAGAAGTCCAGAAGGGACTCAAAGCCTGCCTCTCTCTCCCCCTCTCTTTCCCAGACAGAAAACAAAACAACCAGCAAAGCTTACTTTGTTATCTGGAAGTGTTAGCCGGGATTAGTGGAAGAGATTAGAGAGAGGAGATCCAATGCTCAGCAGTGAAGGCAAAAGAGGGACAAATTGTTTATACTTTGGCTTTTTATCCCTTTTAGCAAACCAAAAGACTTTATTTTCTTTTTACAGCCAATGATCTAATGTTTCTCACTAAAATATTCTAATTACCCTCAAACCAGCACAATAAAGGCAAGAGAGGAGGTGGAGACCTCTGTGCCATGGGTGGCTGGCTACCAGCACAGCCCCTTCTCCAGGCTGCTTTTCCTTCCCAGACCCCTAAAGCACAAGAGATTACTCTCTGTATTCTTCTAGTGCTATGTATGAGGAAATACAGGTAGCTGTAAAGATGTTAAACTGAAATAACTTAGTCAAATAGCTAAGGTATGAGAATGTCTGTAGCTACATCCTCCCAGATCTTCTTGTTGTTTTGGAGAAAACACCTGATATCCCTGTGGAGGTTCAGTACCACCCATTGTCAGTTACCTGCAGCCCAGTGCATGTGTTTTTGTTAGTGAGCCCTCATCTCTGCAGCTGATGAGCATTTGTCCAAATGAGTTCACTAATAAATATTTCACTCTGAAATGGGTCAAGGACTGGCTGGAGGGCCAGGCCCAGAGAGTGGTGGTGAATGGTGCCACATCCAGTTGACAGACAGTCACTAGTGGTGTTCCCCAAGGATCAGTGC
>WAAF01017474.1:26767-47146 GCA_013400475.1 Tricholaema leucomelas | reverse complement strand
TGCTTCCTCCCTGGAGGTGTTTAAAGCCAGGCTGGATGAGGCCTTGAGCAGCCTGCTCTAGTGGGAGGTGTCCCTGCCTATGGCAGGGGGTTGGAGCTGGATGATCCTTGAGGTCCCTTCCAACCTAAACCATTCTATGATTCTATATTTCTGTATTTACTTTACCTTATTGCAGCACTTGGGCGCTTTTTCAGCATATTTAATATCTTTAGGTGATTAAATAATTTAAAGTGAAGCAGGATGCTTTTATTAACTCTTTTTGCAATCCCTTAATCTTTGAAAAGGGATTGAGAGTTCTGAGATAATGCAGGTTAAAAAATGACAAAATTAAGATTTTATCTATTACTCTTATTTTTAACCGAATCTCCCTGTTAGGATGTTGTTAGTTGGAGGAGATCTCATTGGAACTGATAAGCATGAGAGGTCCCTTAGCAAAATGTCAAAAGCATTTATCTTACTATTATTTAGGTAACCTTCTCCTCTTGTGCAAATGCTTAGAGCACCAGGCCACAGGCAGCACTGGATCTTGACGTTTTCTCTGGGGTTTAAGTAAATGAACAGGGAATATTTTTAGTGGAGGAGTTTGCAGATACAAGAAAGAGAAACTGAGTACATAAAAAGACCTGTAGACAGTATATTGAGAGGTTTGTGCAGCAGTTGAAAGTAAGCCAAAGAAATGCTTGGGTTTGCTGCTTCTTTTAGACCAAGTAACACATGTAAGAGAGGTGGCCAGAGCCAGGAAGTGTGCTGGGTAGCCTTTGGGGTAGAACATGTGATGGAAAAGTCTTGAAAGTATAAGCAAACACCCTCTATCTCTTCCTGATAGGTCTGTGCAGAGCTGGGGAAAGATAGAACTCGGCACACATTTGCTGTGACTGAAGTGGGACAGCATCAAAGAGATGTCTGGTGCTTCTGCCAGTTTCACCTCCTAATGCAAACAGTGTGAACCTCCCTAAATCTGTTAGCTATGTGCTTGGGTCAACTGGAGCAGGTTTCCAATTGGTGCAATTCAAAATTAAACATAAGTAAGGCAAGTACTGCTCAGACAAGAGCTGTGTGCTTTCCGTAGCTGTTGAGGGATCTTACTGAAGTTTTGGATTCCATTCTCAAAAATCTACCAGCATTCATGCTGCAAAACTAGGGTTCCTCTTCCCAGATTTAGGTTTGCCAGCATCTCCTTTTTCTCTCTTATTTCCACCCCCCCCCCAATCAACCTGTTAAACATGGTGGCCTTTTTTCTTATGTTTATTTATGCTTCAAAGCTAATATTTCTTTTAAATGATTGTTTATTTTTCCAATAATAAATATGCTACAGTACAGAAAATGCCAAGTCATAGGGGGAAAAAAAAGGCCTATTGCAGCTGGAACTGATTCAGTGCATTAATTAGATCCTTCCTCCCATCTTGCAAAAACACAACTGAACTATGCAAGAAGAACACTACATGAGCTCAACTAAACATACATCAGTTACTCATCAAGGAGAGACTCTTAAAACTATTTTCAATTCTGGTCTCCAACAATAAAAGTAAACCCAATAGAAAGCTTAGTATGGTTGGATAGTGCTGTTTATTGTTAGTGCACTCATGCAGGAGGAGACTGAACAAGCCTTTAAAATATTAACTGCAGCAACGCTAGACCCCCTGCTGTCCCAAAACAAGCATTTAACAAAGCTGCTTGGGCAAAAGGGATAAGGGAGAGAGATAGAGGAAGAATTATCTCCAAATGTGGACAGAATGAGAAACAAAAGCCACATGACTCGTTGCAAAATAAGAGAGAAGCAATGGCAGATAAAAATAAGTAAAGCTAATCACAGTCACTAAATGACAATGACAGAAGAGGTGTCAAGGCAGGAGAAAAACAATGTGAAAGTGCAAGGCTTGGTTACTAGGCAGTGGTGTAACCCAGCTGTACTTGAAGGTTTGCTTACAAAACAGGGCTACATCAGAGCCAGTAGATGTGTGCATTAGCACTCAGTGTGCTAGTGATGACTTTTAAAGGCAGGAACTGAGACCAAAACCTGTCACCTGGGGAACACCTGCTTGCCTGGCACCTGATTGAGGAGGTACCTGTTTTAATAGGGTTTCTTACTTTTCAGTTTAATTTCATGAGAAGATAAAGCTTTGGTAAGTTTATGGTTACTTAGTTGGTTCTTCCACAGAATCTACAAAACCAGAACACCCTCACTTCCAGACATTTAAACCAATCACCCACATTTGGCAGTGCATTGTGGGTTCAGAGAGATGATGATCCTGAAGGAAAGCTAACTGGCACTCAATATATAAAGATGTTGTACTAATATCCCTCTGGAGGGGAAAATTCAGGAATAGCTGAGCTCCCTGTACCTTACACTTCATGTACCTGAACTTGACTGTGGTGGATGTCTGAGTGCTTACTTTGTGTGTAAATCTGAGCCCCCTGATCAGGTTTGTCTATGAGTGAGATTTCTGAAAGGGTCTTGTTTGGTTGTTTTTAAAAAAACCTGCAGTCTTTCCCCCTAGAAAATACAATTCTATAAGCTTCTATTTGGGTTTTGTCTCTGAATTATGAATCTTGAATGCTCTGCTTCCAGACAGAAAAAAAATAAAGATGCTAACTTCCCTTCCTTCCCATGCAGCTATGCAGCAATGTGCAGCTGCAGAGGAAAATTAATCCCAGTCTGCAATTTCCTATAGGCTATGTGGAGCACAGGCCATATTCACTTCACGTGAAGTGCAAAAGGGCAGCAATGTTCTGTGTATTGTTTGTTCTCTGGCAAGTCATAGGATGCCAACCATAAAGTAAAATGAGGCCAAATTAATAGATGTGCTTTAAGCAAATTCAGCTTATCCTGATGAAACTTCTCTGTAGAGACACACAGAAAAATTAAACAAGAAAGTCATCCAAGGGCTTAAAGAGGGGATTAACTCTATAACCCCTGGTTTATAAACTGCCAACTGTTAATATCAGGGTTGCTTGTAATTGTAGAAGGATTTTCTCTCACCACTGTTGGAGGGACAACAGATGATGATGTAATGAAAGCACAAGGACCTAATCCCTAAACCAAAATATGTTTTGTTTGTGTAAGTGGGACCTGGGATCTGTCTTCATCACTAATGTTGCTCAGGTGGTGACACCCTAGGAAAGAAGACCCTTGAACCATGTGTGTCCTAAGATATCTTTAAACTCAGTGCAAGCTGTCATTAGTTATTCCTTGTGCCACCCCTCTCTGTTATTGGCTGCCAAGTTCCATTGTGGCTAATTGATTTACTATGTATGGATGTAGTGAGCCATTGCATGTCTTTGGACCAGATGTTCCTGAACCAGAGGTCAGTTGTGAGACTGGGTGCATCAGTCTGTTTTTTGTGTAGCAGTATAATAAATTAGCTCTGCTGAAGTTCTAGGCACTAGGAAATTGAATGTACTGTTTCTAATGTTGGAGAGAAAGTAAATCTCTGCCACTTGTCTTGTTTGTTGTGGCTTTCCTTCAGACAAACAGTGCGTCAGGACAGATGTTCACCTTGAATATCAGAGTTGCCCAGATGCCTTTGATATGGAGAAAAGACAGAGTCTGAGACCTTGCTACCAACAGCACTTTTTTGTGGTGTGATAGGTCAGGAAATTCATGTACAGTTTCAGGTCATCTCCTGCACTGTTTTCAGAGTCAGGTTGTCCTCAGTCCTGTTGAAACACCCTGATCAGCAGGGTAGGACTAGATCACTTTTGGAGATCTCTTCTATCTCAGGCCATCCAATGATTCTATAATCTTGTGAACAGAATGAGAGTAGATACTCTGTTTCTGTAAGTGCTTTGTTTCTAATGGTGCTCACTGTGGACAGACAAAGGACTGGAAAAGCAGCTCTAAGTCTGTGGAGCCACTGACTATTACTTTCAGATGACAAAGAAAATGTTTTCTGCTCCACTTATTAATGAGAGTGTTAATGAAAATAGTTTCATCAAATCTTCAGACTTTTTGAACTAGGAGTTTGCCTTTAGTGTTAATATTCTGAGAGCATCTTGCAACTTGTCATAAATATAAAAGGACTAACCTGTACTAAGACTTTAAAGTGTTAGGAGAAGAAGAAAAACTGAGTCTGAATTGGCAGTGTCAGAAATGGGAAGATGTGAAGCTCTGGGGTGTATTTGCCAGTCACTCGTCCTGAGCATCTCGTTTCCATTGTCAGTTTCTGCCTTTCCTACATGAGCTAACATTAAAAGCATGTCAACATCCAATGAATTAAAGTTGGTTGTTTTATAAACCATATGGCCTAGTTACATCAGAAAACAAAGGCTTGATGAAGAAATCGCTTGGTGGGGGTCTGTACAGGAAGTTATGTGCTAACTGTTATACAGGAAATCAGACTAGATAATCAAAATGGTACTTCTGGCCTCAAAATACACAAATCTGTCCAATGAGCATTTTTTTTCCTGATGCTTGATGAGGTAACTGGTGGTTCCTTTGAACTCCCTCAGACCGAGAAGAGATCTTAGTTGTGTTTTAAATCAAATGAGAATCACTCTTTTATATATCAAAGTACAGTGGCAACAACAAATGTCTGCACTTCAGAGCAAATAAACACTTATCTGTTTAATTCAAAGACAGGGCTCTTTAAATTTTATGAGGCCTTATTTACCATCATTTTCTCACTTCCTTAAGCAGAATATGTTGCTGTTGTATATGACATAAAGCTTCTCTCTCTCCCGTTGTGTGCACAGTAATGTAGATCAAACAGGATTTAAGGATAAGCATGACTAAATTTTTCTAAGAGTTCAGGGCATTTTCAGATAACTGCTGGAGCAAATACTTTAAAATACCCATTTATGACATTTTTTTCACTACCACCAGGCTATGTGTCCAAGATTGTAGTATTCATAAACAACATCACAAGACTTCAGTGACCCTTCGAGTCATTCATTTTCCTTCTGGGACTGTATCCAGTTACCCTAAATAAAGCTACTCAGAACTGGCTTACTTTGTGTATATGTATGAATCAAATGGAAGCTGCAGTGCTATGGTTGTGATTTTACAATGGTAGCTTAATGTTAAAAAAATCAGAGGACAGCAAAAGTAGTGCCTGCTTTAAATATGTAGTTGAACATTTATCTAAACCAAGATTCTCAGGACACATATATACATGCACACACATATACAAACATATGTATGTGATGGTTTGGGTGTTACCCACCCCTCACACTTCAGAAAAATCACCCAGACTAGGCTCAGTCGATCTGGAATTTGAATGAAGCTGTATTTGTAGCTTAGCACAATATACAAGCAGATATTTACAATATATACAGCTATATATTGAAATAGACAAGGTAAAAAGTAATAGAGAAACACAACTCCCCGCCCAGAAACAAGAGTCTCCAGGAGGGGCTCTCAACCCCCCCCCCTCACCTTCCCCCTACCCCAGTCCCAAGGAAGAATGAAGGTTCAGCCAGGGGGTTAAGAAACAAGGTGGATCAGCCAAAGAAAATGGAGGGTGAGGTTAGAGAGTAAGATGCAGTTCAGCCAGCAGCCCAGAGCTCCCCAGCAGGCCAAGTGACTTTATGTTGTGACTTATATTTTTATACATCTTAGCGAGCCTATGAGGGAAGTAGACCACCATTGTTTTCCTTTTACAGCCTGTAATCTAGTTCTTCTCATAAAAACATTCTAGCTAGCCTCAAACTAGCACAGCTCAGTTGATCTGGAAGTTGAATGAAGCTATATTTATAGCTTAGCACAATATACAAGCAGATATTTACAATATATACAGCTATATATTGAAATAGACAAGGTAAAAAGTAATACAGAAACACAACAGCCCTCCCAGAAACCAGAGTCCCCAGGAGGGCTCTCAACCACCATTCCATCTTCCCACCCCTCTATCTTACTCCAGATTTTGCCTTATGTTCAAAGTAGGTTTGGAGAGTCAATCAGGGGGGCTAGGAAGCAGAAGGATTAGGCAGGTTAGAGAAAGAAGTGCAGTCCAAAAAGCCCAGAGAGAGACTCCTTATCTGTATTTACATTCTTGTTCTTATACATCTCAGCAAGCCTATGAGTGAAGTAGGCATCCTTTTTACAGCCTATAATCTAATTCTTCTCACCAAAACATTCTAGCTAGCCTCAAACTAGCACAATGTGTATGTGTGTGTGTGTGTGTATGAGCTGTGACAGGGCAGGTTTAGGCTGGGTGTTAGGAAGAAGTTCTTCACAGCGAAGGCTTTTTGTTTTGAGAATGTGCATTTGCATTTAATTTAAAAACTATGCTTATTGGCTCTGTTTAAAGCTTTGAACAGATCCTTGAGCACTGAAATATAGAATAAATGATTTCTTTGTGATTTGTCCTAAAACCCTTTATAGTTCTTAGTAAACCTAGCCAAGAGCTAAAGCATAAGCCAGCTCAGAAGTACTGCTACTGTAGAAGTGAAGAGCTCGCTGCTCAGCCTAATCTTATTTGGGTGAATGTAAACTATCTATAAAAAGAAGTAAGGATGGCATAGAAATCATGAAACACACATTCCTTTTAGCTATCCTTCCATTTTGAATTAGAGCTCAAAGAGCTCTGGAAGTGTTTTCTAATGAGATTTTAACATTCTTGTAGCGGTATACAGGGAGCTCTTTTGTCTGTAGATGACATGTAGCCCTTTTCTAATTTCAAATGGTTCTTTACTAACATTAAGGATCTTAGTTCAAGATATAATCTTCTCAAATCAGACAGTAAAAATTGAGCATGGCTTTTATGTGACTGCAGTAGCACATGGCTGCAAAGTAAAAGGTTGGGTTTTTTTTGCAGCAATCCCAGTTGAATGCCATGTGTAATTAGGAATGCCACCAGACCGAACTGTTTTTAATATCAACTGTGATTTTGTGCTTAAAGGTGTAACCTGCTGGTATCAAATTGAACAGCATTGTTGCCACCAAAGTTAATGTTTACAGCAACTGTCTCACTTGTGTGTCAAATTCAATATTTGTCAGTGCTTGTAAAATATTTGCAAACATAACCATCTGAAATAAGAACAGTTCAAGGGCTTGAGAATTCGTGCCCAACTGTTTACTAACTTGAACATGTGTGCCTTGGTAGTAAACCACTTGCAGTGCTCCCAGCATTGTTGTGCTTTCTTTGAATCTGTGGCAGTGCATAACTGCTGGTTTAGGGTTTGTTCTCCTGTTTATTCAGGAGTGATTGCTGACCTGTCCTCGATGCCCCTCTGAAGGAGGAATATCTAACTATCCCAAGCACGAATCCAGGCTGAGTGGTGAATGTCTGGAGAGCAGCCCTGAGGAAAAGGACCTGGGGGTCTGAGTTGATGAAAAGCTCAACACGAGCCAGGAGTGTGAGTGCAGTCCAGACAGCAACTGTGTGCTGGGCTGCATCAAGAGAAGTGTGGCCAGCAGGGAGAATCTGCCCCTTTACTCCGCTCTTGTCAAACCCCACCTGGAGTACTGTGTGCAGTTCTGGAGCCCCCAACACAGGAAGGATGTGAAACTGTTGGAGGGAGTCCAGAGGAGGCCACGAAGATGATCGGAGGGCTGCAGCAGCTATGCTAGGAGAACAGGCTGAGAGAGTTGGGGCTCTGCAGCCTGGAGAAGAGAAGACTTTGAGGAGACTTTGTAGTGACCTTCCAGTATCTGACGGGGGCTACAGGAAGGCTGTGGAGGAACTATTTACAAGGTCTTGTAATGACAGGATGAGGGGGTAATGGGTATGAACTGGCAGAGGGGAGATCTAAACTAGGTGTTGGGAAGAAGTTCTTTACAGTGAGGATGGTGAGACACTGGCACAGGTTGCCCAGGGAAGTTGTGGATGCTACCTCCTTGCAGATGTTCAAGGCCAGGTTGGATGAGGCCTTGATCAACCTGTTCTAGTGGGAAGTGTCTCTTCCTATGGTGGGGGGTTGGAACTGGATGATCTTTGAGATCCCTTCCAACCTAAACTGTTCTGTGATAGTCAATACAGTCAACCGTTGGGCAGAGCGTGTGTCTGCTGCAGCAGCAGGTCTATGGTCACAGGGTGAGCAGGATCTGAGGTCTCTCAAGTAGCACCTGTGGTTATGAAAAATAAAAAGGTACTTCAAAATTTTGTACATGAATTTGATGTATTTGATATTGGGCTACAAGGATGATGAAGTGTCTGGCACACTGCCCTGAGAGGCTGAGGGACCTGAGGCTTTTTCATTTGGTGAAAGGAAGACTTAGAGGAGATCTAATCAATGTTTATAAATATCTGAGGGCTGGGGGTCAAGAGGGAGGGAACAAACTCTTCTACTCTTCTCAGCTGTGCCCTGGGTTTGGGCAAGGGGCAATGGGTATGATCTACTGCACAGGAAGTTCCACCCCAACATGAGGAAGAGATTCTTGACTGTAAGGGTCACGGAGTACTGGAACAGGCTGTCCAGAGAGGTTGTGGAGTCTTCTTTGGAGACTTTCAGGCCCTGCCTGGATGTGTTCCCGTGTGACCTGAGCTAGATTGTATGGTCCTGCTCTGGCAGTAGGGTTGGACTCGATGATCTCTGGAGGTCCCTTCCAACCCCTAACATCTTGTGATCCTGTATTCCCAAACTATTTACCACAGACAGATAGATATTGTCAACATCTCTTGTGGTTGCCTCTAAAAATCTTCTAAGTGGTGCAATCAAGGACAATTACTGCATCGTTTGCTTGTATTCATAACATATTAGAGCTATTTGGGCTTAAGCACTGCAATCCATCCTGATTGCTACCAAGTAATCCTTTGCAGACTTGTAAATTAGAACTGTGGCTGATTTTCAGCAGCATGATTGTCATGTTTTTGAAACTTTCTAATTAAAACTTTATGAGTATGCAATTAAAAAGCCTAGAACAGTTTCCCTGCATTGGAAATGAAAATAAGACGTAGCAGTCTTAGCAGAAATAACCTCCTTTATATTTGCTTTGCTTAAAAAAATAAATGACATTTGGTGGTTTCAGGCTTTCCAAATCATTTACTGCATTTGTCTTTTGAAACTCTTCTGGTTGACTTCACTGCATGAACTTAACAAATCAGACTGCTCAGCTGAAGCTTCCAACCATACAGCAACTTCAGGTGCAACATTTGTCACAGATTTTGTGTGCTTAGCGAAACTAAGTCTTCTAACAACGTCCCAAGGTATAAAATGCTGTTTAAAAAAAAAAGGTTTGAGGGATCCACAGCATGAGCAAATGTTACTCACATTTGTAAAAGCGAAGTTGCTGGAAAACTGCAAACAAATTCAAGATAAGAGCAATTAAATATAAAATTAATTGATCAGATCACAGGATATTAGGGGTTGGAAGGGACCCAGCGAGATAACATTGAGTCCAACCTCCCTGCCACAGTGGGACCACACAGTCTAGCACAGATCCAGACAGGCCTTGAAAGTCTCCAGAAAAGGAGAGTCTACAACCTCTGTGGGGAGCCTGTTCTAGTGCACTGTGACCCTTACAGTAAAGAAGCTTCCCCTTGTGTTGAGGTGGAACCTCCTGTGCTGTAACTTACACCTATTGCTCCTTGTCCTATCCCATGAGCAAGTGAGCAGAGCCTGTCCCCCTCCTCCTGACCAGCCCTCAGATATTTATAAACATTTATTAAATCCCCTCTCAGGATCTCTTAACATTTAGAATATCTCTCTGTGGTGGGTTTCTCTTAACTATGAAAAGTAATGTAAGAGTTCCTATTGAAGCTGTTAGACTAATCTTGGATTTGGGGTCACTTGATAAACCCTACAAATCATGACTGCTCTGGTTTAAACTTCAAATTAGGTCATGTGTAGAATGCCAACATTTAACTTTTGAGCAGTGACAAATAATTAATTTAGAAGATGCACAAAACTCCAAACCAAAAATTAATTAACTTTGAAGTGCTCCATTCAGTCTCTATTAGTAAAGTTGTCAATATAACAAATAGAAAAATAAACTTCTACTGAGCAGAGTAGTTCCTCTTCTACTGTAGTTTCCATTTAAGCAATCTTATTTCTGAATGTTGAATTTGGGATTCCCCCCCTCCAAACAAAAAAGAAGCCACGGTGAAGAGATGTGCTTGTTTGCAATGTGTGGGATATATGTAACAGTCTTGTACGTGATGGGATCATTTCCTTTGTTTGCAGCAACTGAAATCCAGATGAGGGGTAATAATTCTTTCATTGGGAGATCTAGTGACTGCTACTTCCTCTTTTTGTCTTTCTTTTTCCCCTCCCCTCTTCCCTGTATACTATCCCATCTTTGTCCAGGTGGCAAAGAAAGCCAATGGCGTCCTGGCTGGAACTGGAAATGCTGTTTCCAGAAGGAGCAGGGAGGTGACTGTCCACTTGTACTCTGCTCTGGTAAGGCCACACATTGAGTATAGTGTTCAGTTTGGGGCACCTCATGACAAGAGGGATGTGGAGATGCTGGAGTGAGTGCAGAGAAGGGCAAGGAAGCTGAGAAAGGGTCTGGAGAATAAATCCTATGAGGAGTGACTGAAGGAGCTGGGGATGGTTAGTGTGAAGAAAAGGCGCCTGAGGGGAGATCTCATCACTGTCTACAACTACCTGAAGGGAGGCTGTAGCCAGGTGGGGGTTGGTCTCTTCTCCCAGACAACCAGCAACAGAACAGGGGGACACAGTCTCAAGTTGTGCCGGGGGAAGTATAGGCTGGATGTTAGGAGGAAGTTCTTCACAGAGAGAGTGATTTGCCCTTGGAATGGGCTGCCCAGGGAGGTGGTGGAGTCACCATCCCTGGAGGTGTTTAAGAAAAGACTGAATGAGGCACTTAGTGCCATGGTCTAGTTTACTGGATAGGGCTGGGTGCTAGGTTGGACTGGATGATCTTGGAGGGCTCTTCCAACCTGGTTGATTCTATTCTATTCTAAAGCTACCTGAAAGGAGGTTGTGGAGTGGTTGGTGATGGTATCTTCTCACAGGTAGGTAGTGATAGAACAAGAGGGAATGGCCTGAAGCTGTGACTGGGTGGGTTTAGACTGGATATTAGGAAATTGTTTTTTCCAGCAAGAGTGGTCAGATACTGGAATGGGCTGCCCAGGGACATGGTAGAGTCACCAAGCCTGGATGTGCTTAAAAGTCATTTGGATGTGGTGCTTGGGGATATGGTTTAGAGCGGACCTTGTAGAGTAGGGATATTGGTTGGCCGTGGTGATCCCTGGGGATCTTTTCCAACTGGAATGTTTCTGTGATTCTGCAATCTTAATTTGGGAAGTGCAATGTGAATCTTGTACCTACCTATTTATTGCATTGGTCCTATCACACTCCACTTTCTGTACATTCTTTGCTGTCAAACAACTTCAGTTTTTCTTTCTATTCCCAGTGATTCCCCATGAATCCTTGCTAGTATAAATCTGGAAGGGCTGCATAAATGCTGTGATAATACAGAAGGGCTCTTGGGTGTTTTATGACCCTATGTCCACTGACTTAAGGCTTTCTGGGCTTTCTTCTCAGTGTCAATAGTGGAATTTTGGGCTCCTCACCTCATTTTGCCTCACCTTGTAGTCCCAATTACCTCTCATCGACTGAGCTGGCAACTGTTTTCAGGTTCTTATTGACTGTTTTTGTTTGTTTGCTTGTTTGTTTGTTTTTCTTCTAGGACTGAACAAAGCAAACAGATTGTGACTCAGCCCTGTATCACAGGCTTGTTCAGTTCTTACCACACTAGAAATCTCTGTACAGACTGGAACCCCTATTCATGTAATAAAGCAGAGTAAAATGAATTGATTTTTTAAATGACATTTCTAGATGAATAATTAGGCTGGTATAATGCAGGAAGTGCATGTACAGAAAGCTGTAGATTTGATCACAAAAACCCAACAAAAGGAAGGCAAATCATAGCAGAAGGCTTTCTTTGACATTTATTAACATGCAAATTGAAGATATCACACGGAAGGGGTAGTGCCAAAATGCCAAGTGGCAATTTGCAGTGTATGTTACAGATAGCAGTACTAATTATCTGTTGGTTCAGTGAGAACCAACCAGTGTGGAACTAAGTAGATGGTAGTTCCCTGGAAAATGTCTGTATTACTGCAAGGTACGTTATCCTGGCTATGCCTTTTGGTAGGTGTTAAAAATACACCCCTAATTCCCTAATTTCTCTGTGCTTGCCTTTGCATATTTGACATCTGCATAATGTGTTTTTCATTGTAATTTCTCGGATTTTTTTACATGTTGCAAACTAGAGGAGGAAAGAGGAGTAAAGATAGCCTCATGTACACCTTACACAGATTACTGGCAGGCTGTACACTGGAGGTTACCGTCTGACCTTGAGCACCACGGCAGTAAAATGCTAATGGGTGCTTTTCTTTGTATACCTGCCACTAGAGGGGAATGGAAGCACATCTTTTGCCCCTGGGTTCCACAGGTATTTGCTCAACAGAAAACTAAAGTCCTAATTACACAGTCTGAGGTCTTGGAAGTGCCTGTTCTGTCTGTCCTGTCCCCTTCCAGTCCATGTATTTTCCCAGACTTTTTTCTCTGCCTCTCTCCCTATTGCTCTTCCATTCTTTTGTTGCCACTTCCCTCAAATTGCCTTCTTGTTTCTCACCTGTGATATTTTTCCTTTTGTATGAAATCTTCTTTCTTCCATTTCTGCCATTCTGTCTTCAAGCTCTGGCTTTGCTCTTTTCCTCTCCTTGTGCTCCCAAAGTCATTCTGTTTTTCCTGTCATTTCTTTGTTGTCACTTGCTTTGCACTTAACTCAGGCCACTTTCTTCTACGCTTATTGAAGATAAACTGCTGGAAATGATACCACAAGGATTTTTTGTTTCCTCTGTTTTTTATTCTGGTACTTGACACAGTAGGATCCTATGGGAAGCTGGAAAAACTTGAGTGGAGAAAGGTGGTGAGTCCTGCAGTAGAGAGTCCAATCCAGTTGATATGAGCTGTGTGGAGCTAGAGCATGCTCCAGTGACCACCTCTGGAGAGCTGAATTACCAAACTCTCATATCTCTTCAAAGTGATCCAGATTAGGAGGATAGGTGGAACCTGAGTGAATTTTGATCAGTGTAGGTTAAAAATATGCTTCTGATCTGAAAGGCACATTGGGGAGGTCCTAGAGCTTCTTAATGAAACAGTAATAACAATGTAATTAACTTGCCTAAAATAAATCTTCTCGAGAGGTCTGTTCTAGTTTAGCCACCTAGTTTAAGGATCTAGCTGGGCCTGGTTGCTGCGGGAGTTTTGTAGTCTGTGATGAAAGCTGGATTCCCAGATGGTGTTTCAGATCACAGTATCACAGTATCACAGTATCACCAAGGTTGGAAGAGACCTCACAGATCATCAAGTCCAACCCTTCACCACAGAGCTCAAGGCTAGACCATGGCACCAAGTGCCACGTCCAACCTTGCCTTGAACAGCCCCAATGACTCTCTCAGTGAAGAATTTTCTCCTCACCTCGAGCCTAAACTTCCCCTGGCGCAGCCTGAGGCTGTGTCCTCTCGTTCTGGCCCTGGCCACCTGAGAGAAGAGAGCAACCTCCTCCTGGCTACAACCACCCTTCAGGTAGTTGTAGACAGCAATAAGGTCACCCCTGAGCCTCCTCTTCTCCAGGCTAAACAATCCCAGCTCCCTCAGCCTTTCCTCGTAGGGCTGTGCTCAGGGCCTCTCACCAGCCTCGTCGCCCTTCTCTGGATGCACTCAATCATCTCAATGTCCCTTCTAAACTGGGGGGCCTAGAGCTGAACACAGTACTCAAGGTGTGGTCTAACCAGTGCAGAGTACAGGGGCAGAATGACCTCCCTGCTCCTGCTGACCACACCATTCCTGATGCAGGCCAGGATGCCATTGGCTCTCTTGGCCACCTGGGCACACTGCTGGCTCATGTTCAGGCGGGTATCAATCAGCACCCCCAGATCCCTTTCTGTCTGGCTGCACTCCAGCCACTCTGACCCCAGCCTGTATCTCTGCAAGGGGTTGTTGTGGCCAAAGATGATGTAAGATATGTTTCTACTCAGAATAGTCTCTGGAATAGTCTGTTTTTTAGTGGTCACTGCTTAGTGTGAGCAGCTTTCACAGACAGGAGCTTACATTAGAGGTCTGAAGTGCAGAGGTATGAGAAAAACATAGCTTTGTTCAGAGTAACAGAAGTACCATTAAAAAAGAACTGTGTCCTGTATTTCACCATGAGACAGATATAAGGCATTGGGATGAAGCTTTTGGACATGTGTTTGCTGAACTGATAAGCAAAGACTGAATTTATGTAGTCCTGTAAACGACTACTAGCGTTTCCACAGCCTAATATATGCTGTTCACTTTCTGTGGGAAAGAAGCTGCTGGATAATTAATGAAGACAAGTACGATGGAAAATGCATTTGTCAGAGTTTTCTTTGACTTGCGTAGTTCTACATTCAGGACGGAAGCAACATTAAAGAGGAAGTGGCAGGAACAGGAGTTACTAATCACCGAATCCAGGAGTTGCGTCACTATTTACAGATAGGAAAATTAGTTTTCAGAGCACACCTGTAGGGCTCAGAGTACCATCTGGTCAAATTGTGCACAGTTAGAAAGCGAGGAAAGCTTTTTGTTGTCTGTGTGTGTTCAATGATTGATAAGTTAGCGACAGCGAGCTGTGCGTTACACCAAATGCACGCCAGAAAGCCTGGGGAAATCAATACTACAAACCATCCATTCATTTTGTCCAGAGAGCTTGCTCACAGTGGTGCAGTGAGGGATGAAAAGCTTTTGTAATGACTCTCTGCAAAAAGCATTAATTACCTCAATCATGTATAAATAGACCTGCATTTTCCATAAATTTCCTTGAGCAAAATGATTGACCTAAACCCACTTGATCCCAATTAAGAGTGACGAGAAGGAAGTGAGTAATATTTTTCTATGGCTGACATGGTCTGCTTTGTGAAAATAGATTGATGCAGAAGAAAGAAAAAAGGTAATACACCAAATGAACCTTAGATGTTCTCAAACCATGCCTGTAAAATAACTGGTTTAAGAGTGATTAATCCCTGTTTGAACCTGTGTCAGAGAAGCTATATGGTAAGAGAAGAAGTTTTGTAGCCACTGAGACTTTTCTGAAGTCATTTCTCCAAAGAATAAGATGCTAGGCTGCATAGATAGACACAGACTGGGCTGGAGAGCAGTCCAGCCAAGAGGGACCTGGTTGACATGAGCCAACAGTGTGCCCAGGTGGCGTGGAAAGCCAGTGGCATCTTCGCCTGTATCAGGAATAGTGTGGCCAGCAGGACTAGGGTTATAATTCTGCCCCTGTGCTAGCACTCGTGAGGCCTCACCTCAAGCACTGTGTGCAGCTCTGGCCCCTCACTGCAAGAGAGGTATTGATGTGCTGAAATGGGTCCAAAGGAGAGCGGTGAGACTGGGGTGGGGGCTGGAGGAAAAGTCTGATGCAGAGAGACTGAGGGAGCTGCAGGTGTTCAGCCTGGAGAAGGGGAGACTTAGAGAGGACCTTATCACTCTCTGCAGCTGCCTGAAGGGAAGTGGTAGTCAGGTAGGGGTCAGGCTCTGCTCTCAGGCAGCTTGTGACGGGACAAGAGCACATGGTCTGAATCTGGGCCAGGGGAGTTTTAGGTCGGATATTAGGAAGGAGGACATATTCTAAGCTTACAACCCTAGACTTCAGGTGTGCAGACTTTGATCGCTTCAAGGATCTGCTGGCCAAAGTATCATGGGAAGTTCTAGAGGGTAGAGGGGCCCAGGACAGCTGGTTATTATTCAGGGATCACCTCCTCTGTGTCCAGGAGCAATGCATACCAAGAAAGAGGAAAGCAGGGAAGAATGTTAGGAAGCCTGCCTGGCTGAGCAAGGAGCTCCTGGATGTGCTGTCACACAAGAAACTCTCCAAGGAGTGGAAGAAAGGACAGCTGGAATGGGGGGGGTGTATAAGGAAGCTGCCCTAGCGGCTAGAGATCTGGTTAGGAAAGCCAAGGCAGAGTTTGAATTGAATTTAGCCAGGGAAGTCAAAAGGAACACCAAGAATTTCTACAGGTATATTAATGGTAAAAAGAAGCCTAGGGAAGGTGTGGCCCCCCTCAGAAAGAAAACAGGCAAAATGGTCACAAGTGACATGGAAAAGGCTGAGGTTCTCAATGACTTCTTTACCTCGGTCTTCACTGCAAAGGCCTCCAGCCACACTTCTGGAGCCATGGAAGATAATAGCAGGGACTGGAAGCAAGAGCTGCCCATCAGAAGTGAAGATCAGGTTTGTGATGACCTGAAGAACCTGAAAGTGTTCAAGTCCTTGGGACCTTGTGGAATACACCCATGGGTGCTGAGGTAACTGGCAGATGAGGTTGCTAAACCCTTCTCTGTTATATTCCAAAAGTCATGGCAGTCTGGTGAAGTCTTCACTGACTGGAGACAGGGAAACATAACTCCCATTTTCAAAATGGAAGGATTGAAGGATGAATTCTGCATGCTTTATTTTTTTTCCTCCCAAAGAAGCTGAGTAACACACGTTAATTAGAAATTGCCATCTGTTCTCTCATACTTCTATATATTTGCAATGCTGACACGAAGGATTCTTTAACCTACCACTAGTGAAAAAGGCATCAGGTAAAAAAGGTTTAAAATGTTTTATAGATACGTTAATGGATGGATGTTCGTTAAAACAATTTATTTAGAGTTGCAGGTTCAACAGTTTTATGTACTTGTATCTGCAAAAAAAGCAGTTTTGTCTGCCCTCAAATGTGTATCAAAGCTTTCTAGGGAAGTCCCTGCGTCCTTGTTTCTGTTACTAGATATGCACACAGCCACCGAAGTTGAAAGCAGCTGCCTCTAATTCCAGCCTAAGTCGTACGGGACTCTGGGTGTATAGCTTTGGTACTTCACACACCTCACCTTCAGAATTACATCTGGCAGGCACACACAGAGCATGACTAAATTTCACACAAAGACAGTTTATGTTGTGGCATTTTGGAACAGTCAGGTGGAAGGAGGAGATCCATGTTACAGTTCCTGGCTGAAATCCGATCTCTCTCCTTCTAGGAGAGTGCTATGACCCTTAGATTACATGTGTTCTAAGATTGCACTCAATTACAACTCTCTGCTTAAAAAAGGAAGACTATACAGTGAACAGCAGTGTGAATTTACAGTGCCCTTGCTACTCCTGGCTAGCTCCCCACATGAGAATTAAAGTACGCGTTTGAGTTTCAGCAGGATGCCTTTTACAAAGGCACTTCTAATGCATGCCTTGGTTATATACACACAGCCTTTGTGAGCATCCCATCTTGAAACCTAGCTTACTGACCAACAACTGAAACTTTGTATCGCCTTGCATGGCCCCTGGAGCTAGAATAAGACTAGCTAACACTGGTGGACTTGTGGTTCCTGTGTCCTGCAGGTTAGATGCTAGTAGTTGAAAAAGTTGCTAAGGGGCAAAAGCGCAGACGTGGAAGCTGCTAACAAAGAGGAAGAGAGGTAATAGCTTGTAAAGAGCTGCCCCTTAGGTCTGTCACCTGTGGTTTAAGCTGAGCATTCTCACTTTAGACTGAAAAGGAAAAGTTTTCTGAGTGACATTTTTCTAAAGTCAATATTGTGCAGTGGTGTGAGCGAGTTCTTCTACTTTCATTGCAAAGTCAAGCAGGCTAGTTTAAGCATATTGTAATGTAATATTTTAGTTCTGTGGAATAATTTTCTGATATGGCCAAAGTGGCAATGTCAACAGGAAAAAAAAATAAATCTATCTGATCCTGTTGGGCAAAACCTGGGGCTCAGATTTTGCAAGTCATCATTTCATAAATTTTATTGTTTAAAAAATACTTTATTATTTTATTAATTGTGCAACTCATTCTTTTATTAATATAGGCTTTAAAAGCATCTAGTAAGCATTCAGTCTTCTAATGCATTTTGTCTTTAAGGAGTTATATTGTACTGTGAGAAATTGAAGTGGTTTAATTATACTAATTTGTCTAATTGCTGTACTTTCAGTGAAGCTTAGAATCATAGAATGGTTTAGGTTGGAAGGGACCTCAAGGATCATCCAGCTCCAACCCCCCGCCATAGGCAGGGACACCTCCCACTAGAGCAGCTTGCTCAAGGCCTCATCCAGCCTGGCCTTAAACGCCACCAGGGAGGAAGCATCCACAACCTCCCTGGGCAACCCGTTCCAGTGTCTTACCACCCTCACTGTAAAGAACTTCCTCCTAACATCCAGTCTATACTTCACTTGGCACAATTTGAGACTGTGTCCCCTTGTTCTATTGCTGGTTGTCTGGCGGAAGAGACCAACCCCACCTGGATACAGCCTCCCTTAAGGTAGTTGTAGACAGCAATGAGGTCACCCCTGAGCCTTCTCTTCTCCAGGCTAAACCAGTGGCCTGACCAGTGTTGAGTACAGGAGCAGAATAACCTCCCTTGTCCTACTGGCCACACTGTTCCTGATCCAGGCCAGGATGCCATTGGCTCTCTTGGCCACCTGGGCACACTGCTGGCTCATCTTCAGCCTACTATCTACCAGTACCCCCAGGTCCCTTTCTTCCTGTCTGCTCTCCAGCCACTCTGTCTCCAGCCTGTAGTGCTGTTTGGGGTTATTGTGGCCAAAGTGCACAACTCTGCACTTGGCCTTGTTAAATTTCATCCCATTGGCCTCTGCCCACCCATCCAGCCTGTCCAGGTCCCTCTGCAGGGCTCTCCTACCCTCCAACAGATAAACACCTGCTCCTAGCTTGGTGTTATCTGCAAACTTACTGATGCTGGACTCAATCCTCTTGTCCAGGTCATCAATAAAGATGTTGAACAGGGCTGGGCCCAGCACTGATCCTTGGGGAACACCACTAGTGACTGGCTGCCAACTGTGCTATGACATGGCAGAAAACTAGTGACTTCTGCCAGATGTTCAATAAAGGTAAGGGACCTAATGACTGCTTAAGACTATTTTTTTTTCTGTGGTAGAGAGCTCATTTTCTCATCTGCTCTTTCTATATTTCTTACTCATAGGAGAGGTAACCATGGAGAAGCCAGAAACTTGTCTCTTAGAGCAGGGTAATTGTAGCTCCATGTGCACTTTGTTTAATGATAGATGCTTTCTTCTGATGATTGGGCAGGAGACTTTGGCAAAACGCTGAGACAACTCTATAGGATGTGAATATTGGGAGTAGTTGCAGGCATGGGAGCTAATGCGACACCAATACCCCAGTGGCATATGCCTGTAAGCACGGGGAACTGTTTGGAGATGATGGTGACTGTCCTACAGGGAAGAGACCATCTCAGAAGCTGGGTAATGTTCAGGGTTAGGTGGGTCAGATAAGAAAGGTAGCAGAGTTCCCTTGGTGTTTGTTGACAGTCAAAGATCAATAGTGAGTAGCATTCTTTTAGACCTTGTGCTCAGGACCAGCCCTTGGAAAGAGTCTAGGAATGAGTTGCTGGCCTGTGTGGGGCCATCAGAAAGTGCAGAGCCCTGAGTGTGTTTATGTGTAAAGGGAGTCTACCATCCTTGTCTGCTTGAGTTGGACTGAAGGAACTGGAAACTTCCAGACTGGGGTTCCAAGGAGGAGAAAGGAGTCCTGTGTCTGTTTTACCTCGTTGTCCCTGGAAATTGCATAGTTAAGTAAGAATGAGGCCCTTCTGTTCCAATCCAAGTATTTCAGTGCCTGTGTCATCCTTTTTTCTGTTGTCAGAATTGATGTGGGATGTGATGATTTAGGAAATGGCAGCAAATACTGTGGTTAAAATGTTTCTAGACTTCAGTATAAGCTCTGCAACAGATCGTAAATGTCATGATCACATATCAAGTATTCTAAAATATCAGATTATTTCAAGGAATAATATCAGGTCTTATATATGTAGATCTTGCCCAGAAGAAAAAAACCCACATTTATGGCTGACCCTCCAAATTCTCATATGTAAATGTCATATGAATAGTGTTCTTTGCATGAATAATCTCAGGAATGATCCCTCCATTGTAATTTGCTGCCACACAGTAATGCCAAAATTTATTGTTTAAACTGGGACTATTTTTTGCGGTGAAACTGACTTAGTCCCTAGATCTGTATCACCACATGTGGCTCCTGACATCTTATTGCCTTGACATCCCTCAGAACTGGAGCTCTCCAGGGATCCCAGGTGGTACACCTTCCCCAGGAGTTGTGAGGCTGGGGTGGAAGTGGGGCCCAGCGCAGTCATGCAACCATAGAGTGGTTTTGGGTTGGGAGGGACTTGTAAGTTTCATGGAGCCAAACTCCCTGCAGTGAACAGAATAGAATGGAATAGAATCAATCAGGTTGGAAGAGCCCTCCAAGATCATCCAGTCCAACCTAGCACCCAGCCCTATCCAGTCAACTAAACCATGGCACTAAGTGCCTCATCCAGTCTTTTCCTGAACACCCCCAGGGATGGTGACTCCACCACCTCCCTGGGCAGCCCATTCCAATGCCAATCACTCTCTCTGTGAAGAACTTCCTCCTAACATCCAGCCTATACTTCCCTCGGCACAACTTGAGGCTGTGTCCCCTTGTCCTGTTGCTGGTTGCCTGG
>WAAF01017474.1:10516-26609 GCA_013400475.1 Tricholaema leucomelas | reverse complement strand
AGCAGGTTGCTCAGAGTACCGTTCAACCCCAGCAGGTTGCTCAGAGTACTGTTCAACCCAAGCAGGTTGCTCAGAGTACCGTTCAACCCCAGCAGGTTGCTCAGAGTACTGTTCAACCCCAGCAGGTAGCTCAGAGTACCGTTCAACCCCAGCAGGTTGCTCAGAGTACCGTTCAACCCAACCTGGAATGCTTCCAGAGTGAGTCTTCAACTACTTCCTTGGGTAAGCCTTCGCAGCGTTTCATCACCCTCATTGCTGCTTACACCTAGTTTACAGCTGTGCTTTTTCCAGTTTGCAACAGTCACCCCTTGTGCTGGAACCTGTTGTCATGGTTTTTAAGGGCAGCTGGCAGAAATGAAGCTCTCAGATTGCAGAAAAAGCACAGAATTGTATTTGGAGAGACACAGAAAAGACATTACAGAAGCAGATAAAATGGTCACTGCGAACCTCTTTGAATTTTCCCCTATCCCAAAACCAAGTCTATCATCCCCAGTGCTCCAGTTCTCCCCCCTGCCATGCCTCTGCCATCCATAGGCCTAAACACAAGCCTCTGGAGGCCCCAAAACAGGCCTACTGCTTACATGTTTGTCCGCTGAAGTGGCTCCCGCTCGACACAGGGCAGGAGGGGAGGAAAGGAGAATGAGCTGTCTGTGCCATGAGTTTATAAAGAGATAGCAGAGTTATGGGATTGAATAACAATAGGCCCCAGAAGAGTTTTTTAACCCTGTGGTTCCCAACCTGGGACACATGTCCGGAGAAGGGCTGCAAGGATGATCAGAGGGCTGGAGCACCTCTCCTATGAGGAGAGACTGAGGAAGCTGAGTCTGTTCAGTCTGGAGAGGAGAAGGCTCTGAGGTGACCTTATTGTGGCCTTTTAGTATCTTAAGGGAGCCTACAAGAAAGCTGGGGAGGGACTTTTTAGGCTGTGAGGTAGCGATAGGCCTGGGGGAATGGAACAAAGCTGGAAATGGATGGATTCAGACTGGATATTAGGAAGAAGTTCTTCACCATGAGGGTGGTGAGACCCTTGAAAGGCTTGCCCAGGGAGGTGGCGGGAGCCTCACCCCTGGAGGTGTTTAAGGCCAGGCTGGATGAGGTTCTAGACAGCTTGATATAGTGTGAGGTGTCCCTGGCCATGACAGGGGGATTGAAACTAGACCTTGTGGTCCCTTCCAACCCTGACTGATTCTCTGACTTTGTCTGTCACAGAGTCCTTTCAGACTCTCCTAAAAAACTCCACTGTCCCAATCTTTCTTTAATAGACCCCCTTTAAGTGCCGAAAGGCTGCAGCAGTGTCCAGAGAGCCATCTTCAGATTGAACAACCCCAACATTCTCAGCCTGTTTTCATAGCAGAGGTGTTTCAACACTGATAACTTTTGTGGCCTCCTCTGGACCGCCTCCAAAAATCCTTTGTTATATTCTGAAAGCTCCAGAGCTGGATGGTGCCCTGCACAAGCTCAATCACCTTGGCACTGGCAGGCAGGACAAATTCACCTCAGTAGGACACTGTCAGCATTATCACAGTCTCACAGTATCACCAAGGTTGGAAGAGACCTCACAGATCATCAAGTCCAACCCTTTACCACAGAGCTCAAGGCTAGACCACGGCACCAAGTGCCACGTCCAATCCTGCCTTGAACAGCTCCAGGGACGGCGACTCCACCACCTCCCTGGGCAGCCCATTCCAGTGGCCAATGACTCTCTCAGTGAAGAACTTTCTCCTCACCTCGAGCCTAAACTTCCCCCGGCGCAGCCTGAGGCTGTGTCCTCTTGTTCTGGTGCTGGCCACCTGAGAGAAGAGAGCGACCTCCCCCTGGCCACAACCACCCCTCAGGTAGTTGTAGACAGCAATAAGGTCACCCCTGAGCCTCCTCTTCTCCAGGCTAAACAACCCCAGCTCCCTCAGCCTCTCCTCATAGGGCTGTGCTCGAGGCCTCTCACCAGCCTCGTCGCCCTTCTCTGGACACGCTCAAGCATCTCAATGTCCCTTCTAAACTGGGGGGCCCAGAACTGAACACAGTACTCAAGGTGTGGTCTAACCAGTGCAGAGTACAGGGGCAGAATGACCTCCCTGCTCCTGCTGGCCACACCATTCCTGATGCAGGCCAGGATGCCACTGGCTCTCTTGGCCACCTGGGCACACTGCTGGCTCATGTTCAGGCAGGTATCAATCAGCACCCCCAGATCCCTCTCTGTCTGGCTGCTCTCCAGCCACTCCAACCCCAGCCTGTATCTCTGCATGGGGTTGAAGGCATTGAGGGCAGCAGGAGCTGGAAAGCACTTGGTTCCTAGCCGGGCATGAGTGTTCATTGCCATGAAATAGCAGAGTGTATAAGCCTCTCCTCCTGCTCCTCCTTGGGCATTTGGTGTAAATATTTCAGAAGCAGGGAGAGAGCAGACAGAGAACATGTACAGAAAATCAGAACAGATTGCTGGCACTTCCCTTGAGCTCTGTGACCTGTTCTGCTTGCCTGGAAGTGTTGCACCCACCCATACCTGTGGTTGCTGTTCACGAAGGTTCTGCAGATCTGGTGAACGTGGCCAACAAAGGCAAGTTAAGAGAGAGGAGAATTCTGCCCACAGCCACGGAAGGAAGAGAGTTATGCTTTGTTGTTTTAGCTCTGTGGGAAGCCACAGTGGTAGATACAGCATGTTAATGCTGGGGTATTTTATCATATCACTCTCCCATGCTGTGTTCATTTGTAGGGACAACACGACTTCCATAATATTTACTTTAGGGTCATTTTATTACTTTAATAACGCAGATTTAGACTGTAATTAAAGCCTGTATGATTTGTTTTAATAGCTTGCAGCTTTGTTCAGCATATGTTTTGATATTATAAAACTACTTCAATAGACAATGAATTCATTTGTCCCTTTTAGTTATTAAAATGCACGTGTGCTTCATCAGGTTTATTCTTTGTGAACTTTATGAATGCGGAATTAAGTAAAGTCACATACAAACACATGCCAAATTTGGGGCTTGATTGATTATGACTGCCCCTGAGAAAGAGAGAAGAGAGAAAACAAGGAATCATAATTGTCTTTAATATTAGAATAATAATATTTTGCATATTTTGACCACATCTTAGGAATTATTCCACTACTGAGTCATATGGTGGTGTTAAAAGAGAATGCTGGCCAGAATGAATTCATGTGGTATTATGAATTTCATGCTTTTTTTTCTTAATAATCTAGATTAAGTTCTTTAAATCTCTACCTTTCAATTATGTGTGCTTATCCTTTTTTTTCATTGTTTTGTCAGTGAAATTCTCCGTCCTCTGGCCTAATCCTTACTGTCCTCTAGCACACTTTATACAAACAAACAGTCTTGCTCCCCTTTCCTTAATTTCCAGTATCTTTCTGACAATGAGCTTATGTTGGCCACATCATCTGCTACAAAGATTATTTTCACTTCCTATTCTTTTAAACTGTTTCTCTTGTAACAGGACACAGACCCATGAGGTGTTGAAAATTTCTGATGAGGAATCGAGTACCATCAATGTTACTATGACTGCAACACTGGAACACAAACCCCATGAGGAGAGGCTGAGGGAGCTGGGGTTGTTTAGCCTGGAGAAGAAGAGGCTCAGGGGAGACCTCATTGCTGTCTACAACTACCTGAAGGGAGGTTGTAGCCAGGTGGGGGTTGGTCTCTTCTCCCAGGCAACCAGCAACAGCACAAGGGGACACAGTCTCAAGTTGTGCCAGGGAAAGTATAGGCTGGGTGTTAGGAGGAAGTTCTTCACAGAGTGATTGGCATTGGAATGGGCTGCCCGGGGAGGTGGTGGAGTCACCGTCCCTGGAGGTGTTCAGGAAAAGCCTGGATGAGGCACTTAGTGCCATGGTCTAATTGACTGGATAGGGCTGGGTGCTAGGTTGGACTGGATGAACTTGGAGGTCTCTTCCAACCTGGTTGATTCTATGATTCAACACATACTCCTAAGCAGCTGAAACAATATTTGGTGAGGATTTAGTAGGCTTTATTGTGACACCTAAATATCATACACCAAGTCAAAGGCCCCTTAATCAATTTTGTTTTCAATTTGTGTTGCAGGGCAAAGAACTGGAAAAACATTGAACTGACAAATGGGGTTTTCATTTCCTGTCCCCCTCTCTCTGTTTCCCATGTTGTAGGGTTTTTTATTTGTTTGGGTTTGGGCTGTGTGTTTGTTTTGTTTTATTTTGTTTTTTTCCATTGGAGGGAGAAGGTGGAACTCTGTCTTGTTTCTGTTTTGTTTCAATAGTGATCGTTATAGCACACTCTTTTGTATCCCAAAGTGAACAGCATGGTAGCCACCCAAGTACTTTTCTTACTCTGGAACTCCTTACATGTCAAAATGTCTCATGAGATAACAAACTACTTACCATCACCTCCAAGACTGAGAGTGTAAATTGGTTGAAAATCCTAGATAAAATCAGATTGGATGTTGGGATTGGTAAAATAAGAATCCAAGTTTGAGTTTTATACAGTCAGTGCTTTTTATCGGTTGCCTATGCTGCCCTGCACTAAGAAACATAAAGACTTTCTATGGCTGTTTTCAGATTCTGTTTTCAAGTCATGTTAGAGAAACTGAGATTTTTTTTAACACACAGTTTAAACCTTCAAATGTTTCACTGCAGTCTTCTGTGAATAATCAATTTATCCCACATATGAGCACACTTATGATTATTCTCATAATTGTATTAACTACGTAGTTCTTGTTTGCCAAGATGTATATGTGCTAATCCAACAAGAGGTACCAGCTCTGATCCACTTTAAATGAGGTTTGCAGCTAATACCTTCAATGCTTTTTCCTGAGTCAGAGCCTAAACTGTTACTGCTCTGAGATATTCTACACTTTTCATCTATGTAACTATTTAAATAGCTTGAAAGTTGGAAAGAAAAATAAACCCAGAGGCTTGTGTGGTATAACCAATCAGAAAAAAAACAGTGAGGATGTGAAGTGTTCCATGAATTTGGAGCCTACCACAGAGATCCGGCAATAGAATTCTTTATTGGAGGAACTTCTATGCTTCCTGAGAAGTGTGGGATTCAATATTATCATCAGTATGCTAAAAATTAAATATTCTCCTCCACTTACATTTAAGATAATTTATAAATGGGTTATGAGAAGCATTTTATGTGTGGCTGCCTGTGATAAGAAGCACTGGATTCAGTAGCCTTGGAGACCTTTCCAGTTTCTGAGGAAATGTGTTGCAGAGTGTGATGGGTTGGAAACTTCCTACACACCCACACTATTAAAATGTACTAAACCAGCTCAGATGACTTGGAAATAAGCTAAGGCTCAGTTTACAGCAAAGCTAAATTTACAAGCATATATACACAATATATTTACAGGTATCTACAATTAGATACAATTGAGAAATAATACAGAAATCAAATCTTCCTCCCCAGACAAAGAAAAAGCCCAAGAGGGGCCAATACAAGCCTCTCTCTCCTTATTGCTGTCTACAACTACCTGAAGGGTGGTTGTGGCCAGGGGGAGGTTGCTCTCTTCTCTCAGGCAGCCAGCGCCAGAACGAGAGGACAAAGCCTCAAGCTGCGCCGGGGGAAGTTTAGGCTTGAGGTGAGGAGAAAGTTCTTCACTGAGAGAGTCATTGGCTACTGGAATGGGCTGCCCAGGGAGGTGGTGGAGTCGCCGTCCCTGGGGCTGTTCAAGGCAGGATTGGACGTGGCACTTGGTGCCATGGTCTAGCCTTGAGCTGTGTGGTGAAGGGTTGGACTTGATGATCTGTGAGGTCTCTTCCAGCCTTGGTGATACTGTGATACAACCAGCAAAGCTCACCTGTTATCTGTTAGCCAAAGTTAGTGGAGGAGATTAGAGAGAAGTGAAGAGAGTCAATGGCCAAGAGCAAAGAAGGAGGAATTGTTTATACTTTGGCTTTTTATCCCTTTTAGCAAACCAATAATGATACAGACCACCTTCTTCTTCTATAACCAATAGCCTAATTTCTCTTATTGGAATATTCCAATAAGCCTTAAACCACTACACAGAGCCAAGTATCCTGCCTCCTCATGCTGCTCTTCACACCACCAGCTTTGACTTGGAAAAAAAAAGAAATACAAAGGAGCCTTTAATTGTTTTGCCATTCTAGTTTTGAAGTCTGGGCAGATGCTGGGACTGGAACAACCTGCCCAGGATGGTTGTGGAGTCTCCCTCTCTGGAGATACTCAAAACCCACCTGGGCATGTTCCTGTGTAATCTGCTATAGATGATCCTGCTCTAGCAGGGTGGTTGGGCTGGATGAGCTTTCGAGGTCCCTTCCAACCTCTGACATTCTGTGATTAAGCCACTAATGGCCACATAGATGCTGTCCAGTTTGAAAGTTAAATGGCTACTGGTGAGGCACTCAGTTTTGAGCAAAGGGCTTATTTCTAAGGTAGTCTTTTGCAAACTGGGGCCTGACTTTCTGTCTTGGACACTTCTGAGATCCATTTGTGCCACTAGGAGACTTTTCACCACCTAGAGGTGATATAAAATCATATATCACCACAGTGATATAAAATAAACCTATGGCAGTGGTTGGTTTGTGGGGTTTTTGGTGTGGGGTTTTTTTTGCTTTGTTTTGTTGACTTTTTTATTTCATTATTTTTCTCCCCAGAAGTGAGTGATATCACACAATATCACCAAGGCTGGAAGAGACCTCACAGATCATCAAGTCCAACCCTTCATCACAGAGCTCAAGGCTAGACCATGGCACCAAGTGCCACGTCCAATCCTGCCTTGAACAGCTCCAGGGATGGCGACTCCACCACCTCCCTGGGCAGCCCATTCCAGTAGCCAATGACTCTCTCAGTGAAGAACTTTCTCCTCACCTCGAGCCTAAACTTCCCCTGGCGCAGCCTGAGGCTGTGTCCTCTTGTTCTGGCGCTGGCCACCTGAGAGAAGAGAGCAACCTCCTCCTGGCCACAACCACCCCTCAGGTAGTTGTAGACAGCAATAAGGTCACCTCTGAGCCTCCTCTTCTCCAGGCTAAACAACCCAGCTCCCTCAGCCTCTCCTCGTAGGGCTGTGCTCGAGGCCTCTCACCAGCCTCGTCGCCCTTCTCTGGACACGCTCAAGCATCTCAATGTCCCTTCTAAACTGGGGGGCCCAGAACTGAACACAGTACTCAAGGTGTGGTCTAACCAGTGCAGAGTACAGGGGCAGAATGACCTCCCTGCTCCTGCTGGCCACACCATTCCTGATGCAGGCCAGGATGCCATTGGCTCTCTTGGCCACCTGGGCACACTGCTGGCTCATGTTCAGGCGGGTATCAATCAGCACCCCCAGATCCCTCTCTGTCTGGCTGCTCTCCAGCCACTCCGACCCCAGCCTGTATCTCTGCATGGGGTTGTTGTGGCCAAAGTGCAGCACCCTGCACTTGGAGCCATTGAATGCCATCCCATTGGACTCTGCCCATCTGTCCAGGCGGTCAATGTCCCTCTGCAGAGCCCTTCTGCCCTCCAGCCCAGCCACATCTGCCCCCAGCTTGGTGTCATCTGCAAACTTGCTGATGACTGACTCGATGCCCTCATCCAGATCATCTATGAAGATGTTAAAGAGGATGGGGCCCAGCACTGATCCCTGAGGGACACCACTAGTGACTGGCCGCCAGCTGGATGTGACAGCATTCACCACCACTCTCTGGGCTCAGCCCTCCAGCCAGTTCCTCACCCAGCACAGAGTGTTGCCATCCAAGCCGCGGACTGACAGCTTAGCCAGCAGTTTGCTGTGGGGAACAGTGTCAAAGGCCTTGCTGAAGTCCAGACAGACCACATCCACAGGCCTCCCCACATCCACCAAGCGGCTCACCTGATCATAGAAGGAGATCAGGTTGGAGAGGCAGGATCTGCCCTTCCTAAACCCATGCTGGCTGGAGTGTGAAGAAGGAATCTGAGCCACTGGCTATCAGTCAGACAATTACTGTGGTAATGAACATTTGGAATGCCGTTGTAACTGAAGTGCTTAGCCAAAGCAGGAATTTTGCTGTGCTCTTTATGAGGCATATAAAAAGGTCAGTGTTACTTTATAGATTTTTAGCCTTAGCAGTACTTTCTTTTAGTATGATTTGCTTGTTTTCTAACAGCCATGTTGGTTTTTTTTTAATGTTCTGGATATGGAATGTAGCTTTTTGTTTTGGTTGGTTGCTTGATGTGTTGTTAGAAAATACTTTGTGTTTCTAAATTCCAGACACGTTTTGCCTGTGTTTATAAGAGAACATTGCTCCTGGAATAATAATTGGTGGGGTTATCTTAAACAGTTTTCTTGTATTTTCCTAAACCTGAAAAGGAAAGGATCAGAAGGATAAAATAATGGCGAAGACTCAGTTTTCTTTGAACAGGCAGGTGATCAGTTGGCCTATTGGCATAACTCCATTCATTGTTATAGACCTACATGAATTCCCAGAAGTTGTAGATTTGGCTAACAGCTTCTGAAGTGTTGCAGAACGTTTGGTTTCTCATCAGCATTGCCAATTACAGGGTAATTTTTGTGGTGCTAAGCTGCCCCTTTGTAAATAAAATCATTTTTTAGGCCAGTGGACAATGGCACTGGCCAGTAGGAGCCAGCATGATAGTGAAGTAAGACTTTGATGTGTTAGAAATATACTGAGCCCCTTATCAAATATTGGTTGTTTGTTCTTCAGTTGAAATACAGGTGTTTGAGTTGTGATATTCAGTTGGGAAAGGGGATGATGTCTCCCGTTTGAAAACATTGAAGTCTTACTAAAGTTTGGATTATTTTTTTTTAATTGTGATTTCTAAGTGATTGTTTAGAATCATAGAATCAACCAGGTTGGAAGAGCCCTCCAAGATCATCCAGGCCAACCTAGCACCCAGCCCTAGTCAGTCAACCAGACCATGGCACTAAGTGCCTCATCCAGGCTTTTCTTGAACACCTCCAGGGACGGTGACTCCACCACCTCCCTGGGCAGCCCATTCCAATGCCAATCACTCTCTCTGTGAAGAACTTCCTCCTAACATCCAGCCTATACTTACCCCAGCACAACTTGAGACTGTGTCGCCTTGTCCTGTTTTTGGTTGCCTGGCAGAAGAGACCAACCCCCACCTGGCTACAACCTCCCTTCAGGTAGTTGTAGACAGCAATGAGGTCTGCCCTGAGCCTCCTCTTCTCCAGGCTAAACAACCCCAGCTCCCTCAGCCTCTCCTCATAGGGTTTGTGTTCCAGGCCTTTCACCAGCTTTGTCGCCCTTCTCTGGACATGTTCCAGCACCTCAACATCTCTCTTGAATTGAAGTGCCCAGAACTGGACACAGTACTCAAGGTGTGGCCTGACCAGTGCTGAGTACAGGGGAAGAATAACCTCCCTCGTCCTACTGGCCACACTGTTCCTGATCCAGGCCAGGATGCCATTGGCTCTCTTGGCTACTTGGGCACACTGCTGTGTGGAAGGGAAAAGTAATTATTCCTGAGGTACGTTTTTTGTCCTCCCAGGTGCTTGATATGCTCTGAAATGCAGCTCTGTAAATATACTGGAAAGTATAGAAAAGGCGCTGTGAAGTGTTGGTGGGTTCATAAGAATGCATTCATTTCTGATCCATTTCCCCCTAAAGACATCTACCTAGTTTCCTTTTCCTAGCAACTATTTTTTTCCTGCTACAGAAATGGATGTAAAGGAGCACAATTAGAACCCATTGATTCAAACAGCATCTTATTAAGAAGGGGGCCAGTCCCATCCTGGATTGTATTAGGGGCTGTGTTAGTAGGTCAAGGAAGATTCTCCTCCCTCTCTATTCTGTCCTGGTGAGGCCACATCTGGAGAATTGTGTCCAGTTCCAGGCCACTCATCTCAAAAAGGACAGAGAGACTGTCCAGAGCAGAGCCACAAGGATGATTAAGGGAGTGGAACATCTTCCATATGAGGAAAGGCTGAGGGAGCTGGGGCTCTTTAGCTTGGAGAAAAGAAGACTGAGAGGTGACCTCATTTATGTTTGTAAATATGTAAAGGGTGAGTGCTAATAGCATGGAATCAGGCTCTGCTCAGTGGTGCCCAATGGCAGGACAAGGGCAATGATGACAGTTGAGGGTAGGAAGTTCCATAGAAATGTGAGGAGGAATTTTTTGCCTGTGAGGATGACAGAACACTGGAACAGGCTGCCCAGGAGGGCTGTGGAGCCTCCCTCTTTGGAGATATTCAAGATCTGCCTGGATGTGTACCTGTGTGATCTGGTATAGGTGATCCTGCTCTGCAGGGTAGTTGGACTGGATGAGCTCTGGAGGTCCTTTCCAGCCTCTGACATTCTGTGATTATTTCAATAATTGAGTGACTGTGCTCCCGCTGTGTGGCCTGCAGTACATAGGTATAACACGGCACCAGCAGCTGTGAAAACAGTCTCCCTTCCCTATGTTTAGATACCTATCTGTGGCTGGGGAGCAACAGAGGAAATCAAAACTCCAAGGATAAAACGAGGGCAGAGAATGTACAGTCAGTGCACTTCTTCCAAATCTTGCTAAGTAAAGCAGTTTGGAGACTAGTCCTTTTGTCCTGCCAAGTTTACCAATCTGAACTTTCTCAGACAGATTATGTGCCCTTATTCTCTCTCTTCCAGTTCTGTGAGATGGTGGCTTAGGATTTAAATCTTCCTCCTGCGGAAGTTGATGTGATTTATCCCTTACAGAGGCACTGGTAGAAGGGTTAAATAGGACACTAGTGATTCCTCAAGAAATAAGATGAGTTCTAATGTCTGTTTGTACATTAGCTCATAAAATGTGCAGTGGGTACAGAAACCCATTTTTAGACTTAGATTAGGACATAGGGTAAAATTGTCCACCTCACTCAGTAGACGATGGGGAATTTAGTAGAGGATGATCGAGATAATAAAGACTTGAAAAAACCTGAGCTTAGAATCTCTTCACAGTGATAATGTATTTTCCCCAAATAACTGTTTCTAGGAAAAAAAGCTTTCCTGTTGTTTTCTCCTAAAGATCTATTTTGGCTTTTTGAGGCAAGTGGCCAATCTGGAAACACTACAAAGCTGAGCACAACTTTTGACAACCAAATGTAGAGCTGCATTTGAAAGGGTGCCCCTTATTTCTTCCATGATTTTGCTGCCTTCTGTAAACCAGGAACTAAAGAAGTTAAAGATGGTTTTAAAAAACCATCCTCTGATCTTGAGACTAAGAACTATGAGGCACAAGCATCCTGGTGGGGTTTCAGTCCTTTGATGGGGATGTTAAATAAGGTGTCAGCAGAGTGTGCAGCCTTCTCTTGAGAGAGGATGTGTTGTCAGTACCTGCCTGGAGATGAATGAACAGATCCTCCTGATGTTTCAGCATTGGTCGTCCCCTGGGGCTGTTTCACTGTGTTTGTATTTACTGTTCTAGCCATTTGAAGGTCGATACTGCTGTTCTTTAATTCACAGCCTATTTATTCCTAGGGGAAGTTCAGTACTCTCTTTTAATTTACTTCAATTTGTTTCCTTTACTGCACTAGAAGTAATAAAACAACCAAAGCTCAGATAAACAACACAATAGGCTGGTGAACTGCTTTAAGGACCCAAATTTCTTCCACAAATTGTAAGTAGCTATTCAAATGGCAGGATTCTGGTATGTTCTGTATTATTTTCTCTCTGTAGCTGCAGATGCCCTTCAAATCACTGTCACATTTGCAGCTGGAAACATCACCTATCCAGCTGGACTATAGCATTTTTACAGATGCCTTCCAACTCAACTGTTCTGTTGTATCCTCTGTCCTAAGTGGTGGCGTTACATTTTGTGACTCTGACTCTCTTGCTCCCAAGTTGTGGGCTTGTTTGTCAGTTACTGTAGCCTTTTCATCATCTTTGTCTTCATCTTAGTATATTGTCTTAAAACCCTAATTGGGATAAAGTAGTAAAGAGAAAAACAGAGGAAGGGCCTGTGATCAATAGCTGGAGTGCACAAAATCAGGAATTAATTGGATTGTGGATGCCAGAGTAGAACCTGTATAAAATTACAATTCCAGTCCCAGCTACTGCCATCTTTACTGGTGCTATCTATTTGCCTTGCTTTCTTTTGCCTTTCTACTCTGTTCATGTTGCATTTCTTCATTAGTTAAAGCAGTTCTGTAACTTCTTTGTATTTTATTTTTAAGTATACAAAAAAAAACAACAAACAAACAGCCAGCAACAGTTCAACAACTCCCCCCAGATAAAAAGACAAACCCCACAAAACCAACACCACCACCCCTAGGCAAAGCACACAGAAAACAACCCTAAATTATTTGGTTTCAACAAGTAGACCTGTTGAGAGAAGTATCTTATGTCAGCCAGAGACTGAGTAACCAAAAGGTTTTCTGTTTTTACCTTGCTGATGAATTCAATAAAATGAACCATCGCCAAACTACAGGGACTGGATTCTTATTAGGCCACTCTCACTGTACTTTTTCTGTGCTTGGTCACTGATTTTTTAAAGGGTAGGTACTACTCTTCTATAGTTAGGTATTTCCCATAAGATGATGCAGATGTACTCTAAAGGTGACTCCCTAATGTCTTGACAACATGGTGAGAGGTGAGTAATGTGATTGCATTTGCTTCATGCAGTAAAAATGGGGCAGCACAACACAGAAAGGATCATCTTAGCCTAAAATGGAAGGATGTCTGCACTGTTCTAGAAAAGATACAAGGGGCTGAATGAATTATTTTGTCACTGGATTCTGAAAATCAATCTCTTTAGGTGTATGTATTGCCTTGAGTTGTTAGCAGCATAAATGGTGACTATTTTTATCTGTATAGCAGAAAAGGCTGTTCCAGTTTGTTTGAACACAAAGATCTGCAAAGGTTCATAAGACTTACATGGTTTTTCATCTCCTCCTCTTCCCCTTGATGTCTGCCTTGCTCTTGTTCTTGTACACTACTATGAAAACTACTATGTTAACACATAGCATAATATATATATATAGCACATCATGCATGCTTTCAGCAGATGAAGCAATCAGCAACATCTTTACTCCCTGCAGTCATGCTAGCCAAGGCTCCGTTTTCCTTCTTGTGTCCAAGCTGATATTCCCTCATCCCCTTGGTATTCATGTTTTAAAAACACAGAAGCTGATTTTAGAAACACTAAAGCCAATGGGAACTGCAAGAGCATCGCATCTCCGGGAACCCAGCCCACATCCCTTTTGTTTTGAGTGTAGGATAGAGCCTAAATGCGAAACCTTTTGTATTTTGGAAACTAAGAAGGGGCTGAAGTGAATTTCTTCATACTTGGCAAAAACAGAATTGCTCTTGATGGAGACCAAGCATGGAAAGTTCTAGTTTGGGAGGATTATTTTTGTCAAACTTATGACAAGTCTGAACATAGAGTATTGTGCAGAAATCTTTCTCATTTTACTGTCTGCAGTGACAGTAAAATACATTTATACAAAGAATAAAATATGAGAAGCTAGATTTATATTCACCAAACAATCACTAGTAAGCAAAAACCCAAACCAGATCAGCATAATGATGTTTTTGTCAAGCATAACAATTTTGGTTTGGCCCAAATGCACAGATATAGATTTGGACCTTCTGTCAGAAGTTGCCAAACATTTGTTTTCATTTAGATCTGTGTATTTGTGCGTGTGCTTATTGACAAAGAGGATTTGACTCCAAGAAGAACAGAGATATGTTCCAAGTCCCAACACAAATCCTTCCATTGACTTTGCTGGCAGTTGGATCTGCACCTTAGTGAGAAATGTTCAAAAGAGAGCATCCAGAGTTAAACTATCAGTTCTTAATCCAGCTTTCATTTAAATTAAATCTTTCCATTAACTTCAATCACTCTTGGATCTAACTTTAAAACACAGATTTTGTGTAATGGGACATATGGAGGCTATTCTCTTGAGTGTGTTTTGAGCACACAAGTACATGAGCATTTAAGGACAGAAGGCTGAACACCAGCATCAACTGAACACAAGATATTAGAGGTTAGAAAACGAAGGGTTGGTTACTTTTAAAAGTACATGAGTGTTGAAATAAATCAGAAATCTTCATTCTCTTTAGAGCAATTTTAGGGTTTAAAGAGGACTGAACTGTGGTTGCCTTTTTTTTGGTTCTGGTTGAGAAAAGCAGGGCCATTCAGACAGCAGTTAAGCAATGCAACTTAAGTGAACTCCTTTCTTGAGGAGGGGTGGAATTAAACACATGCTTTAGTGATTTCCTGACCTGGGGCTTTTATTTTCCTTCTGTGAATATTAGTGAAAGTACCTTTTTGTTCATAAGAACACTCATGAAAAGCACATTTTGAGCCCCTGGCTCAGATTTGCTTAATCTAATCAAAGAGGAGAAAGTCAGATGATGTATGTTAGGTAACCAGTTGTACAATTTGTAGGTGACCATTAAATAATTTCAGATAGTAAAAATCTTAAGGCCTTGCAGCGTGCTCTCAGATAATTCATAAACATAACAGAGAGCTGTTTTTTGGTCCTGGATGCTCTCTCAGTGAAGAACATTGCAAGATAGGGAATAGTTTTTGCTAGTAAATAGAAACACCTGAAAGAACCTTCAAATGGACTGTTTTCTCATAAAGCAAACCAAGAATGTGATTTCCTCCCAATGTGGAAAAAGCTTCCATTGTCTGCATTGCTCAGAGGTTTTCTGGTTGAAAAGAAATAAAGCCAGGCTAAACAGGCTTGCAGAAAGTTGTGCTTGGAGTGCACCTGTGGAAATTAGAACAAAGCTAACAACCCTCCCAGATACCTGCAGGGTACCTTTTGGGCAGTATTGCCATTTACATTTGTGCAAGCTCAGAGGAGCACAGCATTTGTGTGGAGGAGGGGGGAAAAAAGTGTGTATTTGTGAAATGCCTTTGAGAACACCTGGGAAAGCAGTTCTCTGTGCTTTAAATCTTTGCCTACATATTCCATTGACAAACATTTAAGCAAAGATTTCTGGGGAAAATGACCTCATTTGTTGTTTGTAAACTCCATTATCTAATCTGGCTGTGTCTTTTTATCATATGGTGTGAGAACTTGAAATTCATAGGCAGTTTTCAACCCAACAGTTAATTATGATCTCTGGTCTGGACGAAGGACATAATGCAGCAGAGATGCTATGGAAGAGTGCTTCAGGCCCCAGAACTCAGGGCCATGAGATTACTCATTTTTCGTTCTTCTGAAGGAAGTTCTTAGCTCAGTTTGATTCAATTGGTGTCATGGTAGGCCTGATAGGCCCAGAATAGGCTTATATATGTCCTGGCCTGTCCAGGCATGTTTTTCTGCTCGCTCTCCTTCTGTTATGGGGAGAAGCAACCATGGGAAAGAAGGCAAAAGAACTGGGAGCCACTAAGTCTAAGGGTTCTGGCCTGCCCAGACTTGTCTTGGTCCTGTGGTAAACAAGGTACACATGCTTAGCTTGTGTCTGCCTTGTGCAAGGCCTATGCTTTTCCCAAATTTGGGTAAAGCAAGCCTATGGCTTTGCCTAATATGGTCAGGCTTGGCTAACTGCCATTCTGATTGGCTATTCTGTGTCCAAAGGGCGATTGATCTCAGCCCACATTGATAAAAAGAGATACACAGGTGAATGCAAGTTGTGCTCTGCCACGCTCTGCTGTGCTGTTCTATTTGTGCCTGCTGTTGCCTGCTGCTGTTGCTTACTGCCTTATTGTTTGCCTAGAAACTCCACTGTCTCGAGTTTACCAGGGAGAGGCTCTAAATGTCTCCATGCCATCAGCCTGCATAGCCAGCATGACATTGTGCTAAGGCTGCACATTGCAAGACATCCTGCTTGCATCCGAAAGTCTCCTGCCAAGACAAGAAGTCCTGGAGGTACACAGATCGTCCAGAGGAGCCAGGAGCCAAGGTCAGAGATTGTCTGCCTCTTTTCCCCAGAAGCCTGGGAAAAATCAAGTCTCAGCAGCTGATAAAACTGTAACAGAATTCCTTGAAAGTGTTTGGGTTTTGTCTGAAGCTGTAGCTAGTCCCTGTACGTTAGAATCATAGAATGGTTTAGGTTGGAAGGGACCTCAAGGATCATCCAGCTCCAACCCCCCGCCATAGGCAGGGACACCTCCCACTAGAGCAGGCTGCTCAAGGCCTCATCCAGCCTGGCTTTAAACGCCTCCAGGGAGGAAGCATCCACAACCTCCCTGGGCAACCTGTGCCAGTGTCTTACCACCCTCACTGTAAAGAA
>WAAF01017474.1:0-10355 GCA_013400475.1 Tricholaema leucomelas | reverse complement strand
GCTCCAGCAGTTCCATATCCTTCTTGTGTTGGGGGCTCCAGAACTGCACACAGTACTCCAGGTGGGGTCTGAGGAGAGCAGAGTAAAGGGGGAGAATCCCCCCCCTTGCCCTGCTGCCCACACTGCTCTTGCTGCAGCCCAGCACACGGTTGGCTGTCTGGGCTGCATGTGCACACTGCTGGCTCATGTAGGGGGAGATAATATTTTGTGAGTAAATGCTTAAACCTTTGTAATTCACCGTTGCCTTCTGCCATAATCAGAAGAAGCAACTTGAGTGGGCAAGCAGTGTATTGACTGCAAGTGGTATTTTGCTCCAAGAACCTTCTCTTCCAGTTCAAGTAATGTTTATGTATTTTGCTGGTTATTACTAGATCTAGTTATTATCTGTAAAATGTTTCCATGACTGTGTAAAGAACTGATTATTAAAATTAGTGGTCAGAGGTGATGAGAGTTCTGAATATCAAAATTAATAAACAATATTAAGTTCCCCTTCATAACAATTGGCTATATCTGATGCCAATCTGGCATCCAGAATCCATAAAACCCCTGTAAAAGGAGTAATGTCTCGAGTTGTGAACTGGCCCAAGCACCTCTGTGAATCTGTCACAGAAGTCCTCTCATTATTGCTACAGAAAATCCAGCTGTAGGCTCACACAGCTGCCTGCTACCCACATCCCTATTCCAGTGCAGAACTGTGTGAAATGGCAGCTTCTCATGAACAGTCTCTGCCCTGTCACTTCTCATCTCAAGTTGGTCAGGAGTCTTCATCCAGGCAAGCAGGGGAGACAGTGCGAAGGCTGTTACAACAGTAGGTAGAATAGAACGAGGACACAGAGGCATAAAGATTCTTATTTCCTTGTTTTATTTTGCTTCCTCTAAGAATCTTGTTTGCAAAGTAACCGAACTGCTGCAGTCTCCTCCTGTCTGCATATTAGCAGAGAAAAACACTTTCTTTATCCCTTGTTCAGCAGAAATCAGTTCATCCAGTGTTTTGGAAAGGTGACCACGCAGTTCCTCCTTTCACAGTGAGGCACTCTTGAGTGCACTTGACAGTTTCTACAGACTCCCACAGCGAGACGGTCACTACTGGGACCAGCTGTGGTTATTGTAGTGGTATGGTTACTGAAGAGCCTGGCTGATTCAAAGTTCATGGTACACAGGATCTGCTGAAGAGCATCCTGTAGTTTTTCTTCTACTCGTTCCACTGAGGGCTTGCAGTTTGCCATTAGTCTGTTGCAGCTTCAGGGGATATTCAGCTGGCATTTCTCTGAAGTCCTATGTCAGTTCAGGAAGACAATTTTCCCATTAATCTCTGTCAAGGGAGAGGTGGTTTTTTGTTTTTTTTTTGAAGTCTTAGATCCAGCCACTAGAAATGAGCAGACACTGGGACATAGCAAGCTTCAGATTCCTGATCCTGGGGTATTCTTTTCAGCTATTCAGAAACCAGACCTTTACATCCTTATCTGTTAAGGAACAGTTTGCATACAGAAATCACAGGTTTTACTTAAGTTCCTCTTCACACAGTTTAAATTTACCCTCTTAGAAAGAGCATTGCTGGGGTTGATACCATAGTCTATAACAAGGCTGGAACGAGACACAACTTTTGTGGTCCTTCAGCAAAAAGTTGGTAACTGCTGCTCTACAAAATGCATTAAAAAGTACTTTCATGCAAGACTGGCCTTGGGTTAGAGTCCCTCAGGAGTTAAGGAATTGCAAATCTCAATATGTCATATGTACTGTGTGCGTTTCTTCAACCTTCTGCAACATGCAGATGGAGTATGAAGGAAAGGACATGCACACACACTGCTTGATGTAGGAAGAGACAACACTGCATGGACAGACTAGATGGAAAATGATAGTGAACTGAGCCCAGTGGAGAGAAATTTCATCTATGTTAATTGTTGAAGGATTAAGATAGGATCCTGTTAGTTTAAAGTGCAAAAGAGGAAGCTGATGGTTTGACACTGGAGGCAGGAGGAAATGTGGTGTATTGTGCTATGCTTTCATGAAAGTGCCTTCATCTGACTCTGAAAAGCCCAGAACTGTGTCATACAGTGGATAGAGCAGGGAACAGGTTGAGCTAGCTTCTGCCAGCCTTGCAAATTAAGTTGCTTCCACCTAAAAATATTCATCTGGAGCAGATATAAAAGCTGTTCCTGTGAAACATAGTTCAACAGCCAGAATGATGTGCTTTCTTAGCACAGTGTCACAGTGTTTTGGAGTTACAGCAAAGGTCATCTACAGTACAAGATGTTAGGGGTTGGAAGGGACCTCCAGAGATCGAGTCCAGCTGCGCTGCCAGAACAGGACCATAGAATCTAGCACAGGTCACACTGGAACACATCCAGATGCGTTTAAAAAGTCTCCAGAGAAGGAGACTCCACAACTTCTCTGGGCAGCCTGTTCCAGTGTTCTGTGACCCTTACCATCAAGAAGTTCTTCCTCATGTTGAGATGGAACTTTCTGTGCTGTAGTTCATACCCATTGCCCCTTGTCCTATCCCAGGGCACAACTGAGAAGAGTTTGTCTCCTCCCTCTTGACCCCCAGCCCTTAGATATTTATAAAGATTGATTAGATCCCCTCTAAGTCTTCTCTTCACCAGAACAAAAAGCCCCAGGTCCCTCAGTCTCACCTCACAGGGCAGTACTCCAGTCCCTTCAGCATCTTCATAGCGCTACCTTGGACTCTTTTGAGTAAATCCCTGTCCCTCCTGAACTGGGGAGCAGTAGTCTGCATTATGACTTCTATTTCAACAAACAGAGTGTGACCTGTCATTTATCCCCCATCCTCAATTTGAAAGTTCACTTTTGAAAGTTTGGGGTTGATGATGCCAGGTTTTGCAGGTATTGCAGAGTACAGTTAAATAATTTCTCTGTACATCTCATAGCACAGCCTCAGTGCAACAATGTCTTGATACCAATGTCTGAAACATATTAAAATACATCAAGTCTTCTGTGTTTGATTTAGCAGCCCATGATGCCACTGCTGCAGACATCAGTTTGGTTTCTCTGTGACCAGTTCATCTGGAGGTGAAGTATCAAAAATAGACACAGAGATAAGAAATAGGAAATACTTCTGCACAAACTCTCTTCAGCTCCCTGAAAGGAGGTTGGAGTGAGGTGGGAGTTGGGCTCTTCTCTCTATTACCATGAGACAGAAGGAGAGGAAATGGCCTGAAATGGTGCCAGGGGAGGGTCAGGTTAGAGATTAGGAAGAATTTATTTGCTACAAGAGTGGTCAGGGATTGGCAGAGGCTGCCCAGGGAGGTGGTGGAGTCCCCATCCCTGGAGGCATTGAGGAAACCTGTGGCCATGGCAGCTGGGGACATGGTTGGGTGGCCATGGTTGGGTTGGGTTGATGAGTTGGACTCGATGACCTTGGAGGTCTCTTCCAATCAAGACAATTCTATGGTTCTATGGCTCTAAGCATCACTGAGGGACAAATCCTTAAAGCATGCAAACTTGACAGCTTATTTATACCAGCTGAAGATCTCGCCTAGTGTGTGTCCATTCTAGTTTGTAAATTTTAAAGGGCATAAATAGGTAGTTTGCTTTCAAGTGAAACCCATCTTCATGTGCTCTCGTTATTCATAACAGTGAGTGGATATTTTGAGACTCCACTTGCAGAGCAGTCTCTAAAACTTACCTCCCTGTAGTTTCTGTTTGTAGTCATTCAGATGACGGGGATTGTTCTCCACTTTTGCAAGAGTCAGCATGCTAAGTGTGGAGTACTCTCTGCAGAGGGAAATTCTTTTTCTTGAAGTGTGAAGTGAGCACTAGAAATTACCTCTGTTATTTACATGGTTTATGAACTAAAACCAAAGGAAAACCATGGTTTTCCTTCATTTAATGGAGGGAGCTGCAGCTTTGACTCCATCTTCAGTCTTCTGGAGGATTAGTTTTCTTGGGGAATGGACCATTGTTTGTGATTTATGCTTCCAGTCCCCATTAGTGACTGGCTATATGTGTGAGAGATTCCTTTTCTTTAGTGAAAATACAGAAGAGTTTTTAGTATTGTTTCAGTTTGATTATATACTTAGCCTTGGATTTAAGGAGAACAGAAAAAAAACCACATTGCAAGAAGGAAAAAGTGAAACATCATGAGCTGAAATCATCCATAGAATAGAGGCCCAGATGCTTAAAGGTATCTGACAGGTAAATCTCATGGATGCCATTAAAATACAAAGCTGGAGATATGCTTGAAAGTTCTGCAATTCATTTGACATTCTTTGGCATTACCTTTGAATTTCTCTGCCTTCTGCAGCCTTAGTGTCTTCAGTAGGAATTCTTACAAGTATGTCCATGCATATTTAATTTTTTAGTGCTTAATCTTTATGAATATAGCTACTGTAAACGTGGATTATTTTTTTCCCCTACTGATTGTATGTGATGGTCCTAATTTGAAATCTAAGATTCCACCAGGTCCATATGATCTGCATAATGTTCATGAAACTGCTCCTTAGCAGAAAGTCGACCAATAAATTCTGTGAAAGGTGTTAATGTTCAACAACTGGAAAATAATCTGTACTTTAGGAAGCAAATACTGTACAATGGAGTTGAGAAAGCAGAAAGTGCAGAATACAATGAGCAAGATTCCCAAACATTCTGGAAATCACAAGTCCTCATGCAGGTGTAAGTACACATAACCAATTATTGAGATTGACTTAAATAGCAACGTGAATGTGGCGTTGAAAGCAGGCGAGATCAATAGCAAGTCATGGTCCCATTATGGAAACAATATATTTTGCTTAATGTTCAAGCACATCTGTCAACCCAAAGACCAAAAGCTGATTTCAGTCATTAGGCAGAAGGTAGCAACCTTGATAATGGCAGCACTAGTTTGCTTCCCAGGATAATTATTAAACCAAGCAAAGACTTTCTTGGATTTGATGGTCTGCTGAAGGTATAAACACACAAGGCTTTCTGCAAATCATCAGTGAAGCCTTATTCAGCTTCTGCAGTACTCAGCCACCAACGTTGCCAGGAACACTCACATCAAACTATTTACAATAGCTGTGAGAATGTCACTGCTAAGAGACTGCATGGGTGGCTCTCTCTGCTCATGCGACTCTCTAGTGTGGTGCTTCCTAGAATAGAATAGAATCGAATCAATCAGGTTGGAAGAGACCTCCAAGATCATCCAGTCCAACCTAGCACCCAGCCCTATCCAGTCAACTAGACCATGGCACTAAGTGCCTCATCCAGGCTTTTCCTGAACACCCCCAGGTACGGTGACTCCACCACCTCCCTGGGCAGCCCATTCCAATGCCAATCACTCTCTCTGGCAAGAACTTCCTCCTAACATCCAGCCTGTACTTCCCTTTGCACAACTTGAGGCTGTGTCCCCTTCTTCTGTTGCTGGTTGCCTGGCAGANACTCTGTCCCTAGCCTGTAGCGTTGCTTGGGGTTGTTGTGGCCGAAGTGCAGAACCCTGCACTTGGCCTTGTTAAATCTCATCCCATTGGCCTCTGCCCACCCATCCAGTCTGTCCAGGTCCCTCTGCAGGGCTCTGCTACCTTCCAACAGATCAACACCTGCTCCTAGCTTGGTGTCATCTGCAAACTTACTGATGCTGGACTCAATCCCCTCATCCAGATCATCAATAAAGATATTGAACAGGACTGGGCCCAGCACTGATCCCTGGGGAACACCACTAGTGACTGGCTGCCAACTGGATGTGGCACCATTCACCACAGAGCTAAGCTTGATGCAATTCAATGAATAGCATTAGGCACTCTTGTGAGATTTTCTTCTAAATGTACATCTTCATCAGTTGCAGCTTTCCATAGCATTTTCCTTCTGGGACTTTGGTCCTTAAAGTTATTTTTAGCTTTGAACTTTTTCAAATGGATAAGAGATGTGCTTGTAATTTTTCACAGAATGTCAGGGACTGGAAGGGACCTCCAAAGCACATCCAGTCCAACCCCCTTGCAAAGCAGGATCACCTGTACCAAATCACACAGGAACACATCCAGGCAGGTCTTGAATATCTCCAGAGAGGGAGACTCCACCACCTCCCAGTCAGCCTGGTCTAATGTTCTGTGATGTTTACAGTGAAGAAATTCCTCCTTATAGAATCAGAGAATCAACCAGGTTGGAAGAGACCTCCAAGATCATCTCTTTGGGGCCATTCCTTCTTGACTGTAAGGGTCACAGAGCACTGGAACAGGCTGCCCAGAGAGGTTGTGGAATCGTCTTCTCTGAAGAATTTCAAGACCCGTCTGGATGTGTTCCTGTGTTATCTGAGCTAGATTCTATGGTCCTGCTCTGGCAGGGGGGTTGGACTTAATCTCTGGAGGTCCTTTCCAACTCCTAACATCCTGTGATGAAGGTCTATTTAATACAGCTCCACTTGCAGAAAGAATCATGGCATGTGCTAGAGGTGGCTCTGAGGAGCTGAAGATGCTGGCAAGCTGCCTCAGCTGCTGATTCCTGAGCAATATTGTTAGCAGTGACATGTGAAAGTGCCTTTTTATTTTTCTTATTCTAATACAACACAATATAGGCAGAGAGTTGAAGAAAAACAACTTTCTCTAGCAACCAGGACATGGATCTTGACCCCTATTTCACCTCAGTGTTCTCAGACCCTGATTTTGTTTCTTGAGGGTTTAGGTTTGATGTTCATTTTGTTTTGTGTGTTTGGTTTTTTTTTTTTCACAGAAGGTGATAACTCTGAGATAAAAATACCACAAATCACTAGCAGGGGGAGAAATGTGTGTAATGGCCTGTCTTGCTTTGTGGTCTGGTACTGATGGTTCCATTGGAGGTTTTTCTTGGAAAAGCTGTGCAGGGGAAATAGAAGCTCCAGCAAACAATTTGCCTAATGCTTTAACTGTAAAGCATAAAGAGAATAATTCCCTGACTGGTAGAAATGTCTCTGGAATGCCACAAGGTGTGTTTTACTTGCAATGTTAAGGTCTAGAAAGACCAAATCATCAAGTCTAGTACTTAACTCCCACCACCCCAGTGAAACAGACTTTCAGTCTAGGATGGATTTTTTTAATGGGAGGTTTATAATCCATATCAAAATAAAGAGTTACGAAGGAAGTGCTGACACATGTAGAACATGACCCAGTAAAAACATTGCATGACTTCTGGAGTACAGAAAGCTGCATAAGGTCACAACCCTTGTTTGGACCCCTTACTCGTCCCCCTCTACAAAAAACTCTGTCTTTATTGGGATGTACCAAAGCCCTCCCAAAAAGGAAATAAACTCCCCTCCCAGAAACCTGAGTCCCCAGGAGGGGCTCTCAACCACCCCCTCACCTTCCCCCTACCCCTCTCAACCTTACCCCAGTCCTAAGGAAGAATGGAGGTTTGGCCAAGAGGGTTAAAAAGCAAGGTGAAGCAGCCAAGCAAATGGAGGGTGAGGTTAGAAAGCAAGATGGAGTCCAGCCAGCAGCCTCAGCTTCTCCCCAGCAGGCAAAGCTCCCCAGCGAAGAGAGGAAGCAAGTGACCTAATCTTTGTTTTGCCTTTCTTCTTTACACATCCCAGCAAGACTGAGGGAAGTAGACCTCACCATTGTTTTCATTTCTCAGCCTATCATCTAGTTCTTCTCACCAAAACATGCTAGCTAGGCTCAAACTAGCACACCTCCAATGACAGCAATGCATATGTGTCCCTCCATGCGTTTTGCAACCTTTGCTTGTAGTGACATGAGATTCCATTCTGGAGAATAAGAACCAATTTCCTGACACAGAAGGTTAGGGAGAGAAATAAGATTTTATGAGTTGGATTTGAATGAGTGGCAGATGGAAGGACAAAACCAGATTAATGGTATCTCCACTTAAAAAAAAAAAAAAGCAGAAATTGGGATGTGATTTTTTTTCAAGCAAACACAATCTGCAGTGACAGTGCTGTGTGGCAGGAAATTATCCGAAATAATGAACTGGTCAAGTACACTAAAACTGATACTCTTCTCATCAGCATCCAAAATATGAAACCTGCCAAAAATTTCTAATTGCAGTATACTCTGTTCCAAATTATTTTAGTACTTGCCAAGAGGGGCTTTGGAATATTTGGCTGAGTCTTCTACCAGGAGAAAATGAAACAAAAGAGAATGAACTGAAATACAGTAAAGAAGTACCAACACCTCCTTGCAAAACAGCAGGTTTGGGAGATTAGTCCTTTCAAGAAGAGCTGATGACTCAGTCACTCGTGCTAAGTACCTAATCAGAAGTAATTTATCAGAGGTAAACAGAATGGACTCAAGCTAAAAAACCTTCCAAATGTAAAGGTGTTTCTTGTTAGAGCAGCTGCTTTGATACTGTGGTGTTCACAAAGCCTGTTGATATTAAACATCAAAGAAATCATCTTTCCATCCATTTACTTTGATGCACAGCTATGATCCAATAAATGATGTACAGAAATGTCACTAAGCCAATGCTAAGTCAAACTATTCTGAAGAGCTTTAGAGTTTTAAAATAGTTCCACTGTGATGGTTTGGGTGTTACCTGTGGGCCCCCCTCCCCCTTATGAAATCACCCAAAGTAGACTCAGCTGAGATGGAAATTAAGGAAATGAAGCTATATTTACAGCTTAGTACAATATAAAAGCAGATATTTACAATATATACAGCTGTATACTGAAATATGCAAGTTAAAGGTAATACAGAAACACAACACCCCTTCCAGAAACTAGAATCCCCAGGAGGGGCTTCCAACCATCCTTCCACCTTCTTTCCCCCCGCCTCTACCTTATCCCAGACTTTGCCTTATGTGCAAGGTGAGTTTGGAGGATTGGCCAGGGGGGTTAGAAAGCAGAAGGATTAGTTACACAGAAAGCAGGGTAGGGAGAAAAGTACAGGCACCAGCTGCAACAGAGACCCACTGTGTTATCTATGTTTATGTTCTTGTTTTTATACATCCCAGCAAGCCTATGAATGAAGTAGACATCACCATTGTTTTCTTTTCACAGCCTATAATCTAGTTTCTCTCACTAGAACATTTCAGCTAGCCTCAAACTAGCACATCCACAAACTTGCTTCACAGCCCCAGGAAACAAGTACCATAGACCTTGTCTGATTGTAAGAACAGTGAGTTATATTGATTTTCTGGTTCTGTTTCTTGTGCACACACAGGCAGAGTACAAAGTATTGTTTTGCCTTCATCTGCTTATTTGTGTGAGGAGATTAGGGCTAATTGCATGCTTAGGAGATGTCTGAAAAGCATTGTGGGATTTCTGTTAAGGTTTAGAAAGTGTAACCTGAGCAGAAAGATGCTAAACCACAGCTAATAGGTCTGTCCAACTGTGTTCAATGCTCTGATTGATGTAATTGTTCTTTTTAATATAACAAAGTACTCTGAAAATAACTTTCAGGCTTTCATGCCTACTAAGCCCTTGATGATGTGTTCATGAGCTATCTTTGACTATAGCATGATAAACAAAAATGTCTAGAAAAGGTGACTGATTCCAGACATCACTACTGCTTGTGATTCTCTTTTACCAAACCACATTCACAGGAGTTTTCAGCTGCACAGGTACATTTCAGTCCTTCAAAAGGAGCCCCTACCTGAGCTCTGCTTGCTGCTACATCTCCCATATCCTCCAACACCTCTTCCTTTGTCAGAGATGACAAAGGAAAGTACAACACATTTCTGGATCTGGCACATATGTGCCAGTGAGGACTCTGCTGCAAGAGAAGGGAGTAGTGTTGCCAGCTCCCTCCACCTTTGCAGCTCCCGAGGGAGGCAATAGGGCCAGAAACTGATTAGAAGACCCAGGTCAGAGATTTTTGAACTCTGAATTTGGCAGGCACATGGAGGAGGAATGGATTTCACAGTGTAGAGTTTTAAGATGCATTTATTCATAACTATGAAAGCTGTAGATATATTGTGTTACTGCATCAGGATCCTAAGCAGATGTTTAGATTTACACAGAGTATATGGAGGAATTTTCAGGTTTTCTTTAATGAAACAAATCAAAACCCCAAGCAAAAAAAAAAACCCAACATTTCATTGATACCTTTGATTTTACACACTAACATCTACAGGGAGACAATTGCTTGAATGAAGTTTTAATTTTTCTGTTTCTTTTTTTTTCTGGTTAGCCTACCTAAATCAAGGTGAATGTGTAGTCTCCTGCTGTAGCGCTGGAGCCAACACACATCATTTGCAAGGAAGCTTGACAGGAAATGGTGTAGGAATCACTTCAGGGTAAGATTTCTCAGAGTTTTCCATAATGTGGTCATAACTTTGCAGAGTATTACGTAGTTTATTTCTTTCACTGTTGCTTTAACTATCTCTTGTTTCCATTTCCATTTGCATAGCAGGCTTGTCGGTGAAGCCAGACCAATTGGTACATGGAAAAAAAGTGCATAATAGGGCACTCAGCACTTGTGAGACCACACCTCAAG
>WAAF01017473.1:12576-22969 GCA_013400475.1 Tricholaema leucomelas | reverse complement strand
GTGTTACACTGCTCTGCTTTAGGTGTGCTATATTACACCGCTCTGCTTTAGGTGTGCTACGTTACACTGCTCTGCTTTAGGTGTGCTGTGTTACACTGCTCTGCTTTAGGTGTGCTATGTTACACTGCTCTGCTTTAGGTGTGCTGTGTTACACTGCTCTGCTTTAGGTGTGCTATTCTACACCCCAACATGTGCCTTAGAAAAGCGCTGCCCTTGCAAAGCCAATGATTTGAGATTAGAAAAACTCTTTATGCACGTCACGGAATCACTGAATGTTTTGGGTTGGAAGAGACCTTAAAGAGCATCTGGCCAAGGGCAGGGACACATTTGTGCAATTTTCTCCTGTTTGGGGGCCCAGCTAATCTCCACTAGTGCAAATAGCAGCTTTGCCTGCGTGCACTTGGGGACAATGCTGACAAAGTCCCATCAGCAGCTCTTGACGGCACATATAATATGGCAAAATCCCCAAGCCAAACAAGACCTTAATTTCACATTGAGTTTTGAATTTCCTGAAATCTGCACTTGAAAGAGGTTTCATCTCGTGCTCAAGGGGTAAAATCCTCTGGTGAGGAAAGGTAAATAAAGGTTCCCAGTGCAGAGGCTGTCTGAAAATAAACGCCCGAGTGTCGCGCCAATGGCATCGCTGTGAGGTGACCGAGACAGTGTCGTGGCCTCATCTGCGTTGCAGAACCTTGGGAAAAGCTTCTTCTGATGGTCCTGTGTCATCACAGGAATGTTTTCAGAGTGCATTCTTCACGTGTTAATGATTTTGCATGTTATTAAACCGGATCTAATGACGCTTGATTTGCTGGGAGCTGCAAACCACATTCAGGAGGGCGTTTTCATTTAAAAAAGAATTATTCTCTATAGAGATTTCATTAAGATGCTAATTACTACTGGATCTATATGCACATAAATAATAAACAAGACTACCTCCCCTTTATTAGAAAATTATTTCCACAGATACCAAGCCATTTACTTTCATTGTAGGTTTGAACTAGGAAGCAATGTGCCTGGCTAAAACTAGCAAAAAAGTCCTCTGTTAAAGAAAATGTTGCTTTGTTTCCTTCTCTGCAGAGTGCTGCTTGTCAGGTTGTGCTGAAAGAATAGGTGATGCCCTTTTAGCACTGACAAAAAGAATGGCTCATGTGGAAAAAACTAATCTAACAGTGGGAGTCACTGTGCAGGTTTAAATCATAGAATCACAGAATCAACCAGGTTGGAAGAGACCTCCAAGCTCATCCAGTCCAACCTAGCACCCAGCCCTGTCCAATCAACCAGACCCTGGCACCAAGTGCCTCATCCAGTCTTCTCTTGAGCATCTCCAGGGACAGCACCTCCACCACTTCCCCTGGCAGCCCATTCCAATGCCAATCACTCTCTCTGCCAACAACTTCCTCCTAACATCCAGCCTAGACTTCCCCCAGCACAGCTTGAGGCTGTGTCTCCTTGTTCTGTTGCTGGGTGCCTGGCAGCAGAGCCCAACCCCACCTGGCTACAGCCTCCCTGCAGGGAGCTGCAGACAGCAATGAGCTCTGCCCTGAGCCTCCTCTTCTGCAGGCTGCACACCCCCAGCTCCCTCAGCCTCTCCTCACAGGGCTGTGCTCCAGGCCCCTCCCCAGCCTTGCTGCCCTTCTCTGGACACCTTCTTCAACATCTCTCTTGAATTGAGGAGCCCAGAACTGGACACAGCACTCAAGATGTGGCCTGAGCAGTGTTGCGTAGAGGGGAAGAATAACCTCCCTGGTCCTACGGGCCACCATGCAAAGAAATTTGTCTTAATATCCAATATGAACCTCCCTTGGCACAACTTGAGGTTGTTTCCTCTTGTCCTGTCACTTGTATGCAAGAAAGACCAACCCCCACCTTATCCTAACCTCATTCCAAGTAGTAGTAGAGGATGATGAGGTCTCCTCTCAACCACCTCTTCTGAAGGCTAAGCACCTCAAATTTTCTCATCCATTCCTTGTAAGAACTCTGTTTGAGGTCCTTCACCAGCTTGGTTGTTCTTCTAGAGCACAAGGATGATTGGAGAACTTGAGTATTTCCCCTGTGAAGAGAGCCTGAGAGCCCTGGGGCTGTTGAGTCTGGAGCAGAGAAGGCTGAGAGGGGATCTGAGCAATGTGTGCAGAGAGCTGAGGGGTGGGTGCCAAGGGGAGGGGGCCAAGCTCTTTTGGGTGCTGCACAGCAAGAGCCAAGCAGCAATGGATGCAAACTGGAACAGAGAAGGTTTCAGCTCAACAGGAGGAGAAGCACCTTTAGAGTGAGGGTGGCAGAGCCCTGGAGCAGGCTGCCCAGAGAGGCTGTGTGCAGACAGTCATCTGCAGACTTCCAAATCCCACCTGGATGCATTCCTGTGCCAACTATCCTGGGTGATCCTGCTTTTGGCATGGAGGTTGGACTGGATGATCCCTGGAGGTCCCTTCCAACCCCTAAGCTTCTGTGATGCTGTGATCCATCTTTCAGCCCCTGGGTTTTGGTTCTGCTAGGATCAGCAGTGTCCTGCTGCATCATGGAAAGCATTTTATTCACCACCACACACTAATCAATCAGTCTCCAGCCTTCCTTCATGACTAAGCTTCTTCAAAGTCCTCTCAAAAGCTTTTCTCTCTCATTTGGGGGTAATTTTTCTAACTCTATCTTACAGCTTCTAATTTTTCATCCTTGTCTGACCAACCATTTCTGCCCCATGACACTGATGCCTGTGTCCAGCTGCTTGCTATCCCTACATCCTGAAATCCATTGCAGAGTCCCACCTTTACCACACTCAATTCCTCTTTCAAGTGGATGCAGACTTCATTCCTTGTTCCCAAACCAGAGGTTGGACTGGATGATCCCTGGAGATCCCTTCCAACCTCTAAGGTTCTGTGATTCTAAATGACATTGTGAGCTCAGTCACACCGCAGGGAAGCATCTACGCTTGTGCCTGTTGATTTTAAGGTGTAATGGCAAGGCAAGGTTTAGTTTTGACCTCTAGAAGGTGGATTTCTTGCTCTTGCAGAGCATATTGGAGTCTGAGATCAAACATGCCCTAAGGTCTTCTGAGATGCCCTGTTGGGCAACAGTGATCTGAATGATGAATGAAAAGGAGAATACACAAGGCCTTGTTGTTTGTATCAACAAATCCTCCTTTCTTTGCCTTTACCTCTACTGCCACAGGCTGGAAACTCCTTGAGCAGGACTGGAGAGTTTTTGCTCCGGAGAATAGTGGAAAGGAACAAGAGGAATGCAAATGCAGTGTGAATCAGAAAACACACTCAGAATGATAAAGAGTCCCTGCTTAAGAGGAGCCAGAATGGAAGCCTGCAAGCTTGAGCAGTAGGAACTAGGAAATAGAAAAAGGAAATTCAATTTTGAAGCCCCTGTATGTTTTGGTGGTGTTAGCTTCGAGACAACAACCAGCAAAGGGCCAGGAAATTCCAAATTCAATCCAACACTCCTCTTATTTCCTGATTTTCTCTTGTTAAACATAAAAAGCACAGCCAGGAGCAGGTCAACATTATATTCCCTGCCACGTGACTCTATTGGCATCATCCTTGCTGCTGGGGCTATGTAGACTGACCTGCTAGGAAGTTAAGAAAAGAAATGCCACTGTGAGCTGCCTTGACATGGAGAGAGAGAGAAGTGAGCCAAGAACTTCAGAGCTGGGGTTCACAGGAGGTGTAAGAATCCCCACTGCTGGCCATGGAATCGTAGAATGGTTTAGGTTGGAAGGGACCTTTGGCTTAGTTAATGAGAGCGGTTCAGGTGATGAGAAGGATTAGGTGATAGATTGGACTCCATGATCCCAGAGGTCTTTTCCAACCTGTCTCTGGAGTGGGGTGAAGAGCCCAAGGAGGGAGGGCACCAATGGACTGCTACAGCAAAGCTCAGCTCTCAAGGCAGCATGTGGAAGGAAAGTGGGTGTGAGGCAAAAGGGTTTCTAAAGCCACTTGTGTGGAATACAGCCCCTCAGCTGGCCAGACCCCGAGTCACTGTCCCTGGAGGTGTTCAAACAAAGACTGGATGAGGCACCTAGAGCCATGGTCTGGTTGATTGGATAGGGCTCGGTAATAAGTTGGACTGGATGAGCTTGGAGGTCTCTTCCAACCTGGTTGATTCTGTGATTGGCCAGGGCTGGGTGCTAGGTTGGACTGGATGAGCTTGGAGGCCTCTTCCAACCTGGTTGATTCTATGATTCTATGACTCTGATCAGAGTGGTCTTGGCACATGCACCAAAATGTGCTCAGACATAGGCTAGCAGTAGCTCTGCTCTCCTCCTCTCTCTGCAGCTGGAGCTTTCTCAGCCACCGAGGCTCAGCACAACCTTCCAATAGCTTCTCCAGTGGTGGGAAATAGCTTGGCCTCAAGATTTATTAAGAAGAAGGTTTTACCTCCATGAGTTCTGGAATCTCAGGGGAAAGCTCTGGGGCTTGCTTTCTTTGAGTCCCATCGTTTGGGATTGAGTGAAGTCTATCACTGGGCCCAAAGGCAGCAGCCAGGTGGTGTTGCAGACCCCCACAGGAGTGTCAGATGCTGCCTGGTTCCTTCTGGCTGTGTTCTGCTCCTTCCATCAACGCCCACGCTCTGCCAGCAGCCAGAGGCATGCAGGGTCTCAAAACACAGCCCAGGAGCTCAGGTTTTCAAAGGAAAGAGTTAGACTTTGATTATTACTTTGAGATGATCATAACTGAGCAGTTTTAGTCACCATGACCTCACTTTTCACTGCTATCAATGGCAGCTGACCCAAACTTCTGAGCCAATTGTGTGCTTTCAAAACCTATTTTTTTAGACAGTCCTGGAATCCTCGGAACAGAGGCTGATGTGGCAGGACATTGTGCTGGGATGCCAATTTGGGTTTCAAATGCTGCCTCCTTTTACCCAAAGTCAATGCTTTTTGAAAGGAGGGAGGGACAGGAGAGTGCAGGAGTGGGGGAAAAGGGGAAAGAAGGGAAAAGAACGGAGTAGGAGAGGGAAGGGGAAAGAGACAAAGAAAAGAAAGAAAGAAAGAAAGAAAGAAAGAAAGAAAGAAAGAAGTAGGAAAGGGGAGGGGGTAGGGGAAGTGGGAAAGGGAAGGGAAGGGGAAAGAGGGAAGGGGAAGGGGGAAGGGGGAAAGGGAAGGGAAGGGAAGGGAAAGGAAGGGAAGGGAAGGGAAAGGAAGGGAAGGGAAGGGAAAGGAAGGGAAGGGAAGGGAAAGGAAGGGAAGGGAAGGGAAAGGAAGGGAAGGGAAGGGAAGGGAAGGGAGAAGAAGAAAGGGGAAATGGGAAGGGGGAAGGGAAAAGGGGGAAGAGGAAAGGGGAGAGGGGGAAAGGGAGAGAAAAGTGGGAAAGGGGAAAGAGGAAGGAGAAGGGGGAATGGGGCTAGGGGAAGCTAGGTGCCTTTACACATGCCACTTGGAAAGAAGGATGCTACACTGTGTTCTGCTCCTTTGTTTTGCTTCCTATGGAATGTGTTTTCATTCCCTTTGTTAACATCTAGCACTGCAATCCATGGCACTGCAGGTACCTCTGCCAGAGACAGATGGGTATCATTCTTTCTCTTGCTAAGGTCTCCTGTGTCACTGCCTGCTGACCAAATCTTGCCAAGCACAAGTGGAAACTTTAAGACCTCACTCCAAACTCAGCAGGGTCCAGGGGGGTGCTCCTCTTAGTGTCTTTGTACACTAAGGCTAAGGAATTTTGAACCTGTCTCTGAGTGGTGGTTCTGCTCCAACAGTCACTCCTGGTGAAGACAACACAAGTGGAGGACGTGAAGGCAGATGAAGCAACAAATGAAGTTGAGACAAGCAAATGGAGCAATCAAAAGCATATAGAAAGCATATGGAACCATCAGGAACATACTGGGACAAGAGTTATCCCTGTGTGGTTTGCCAAGGCCAAATGAAAAGTTGGTTCAGGAACAAGGAATGAAGTTTGCATCCACTGGAAAGAGGAATTGAGTGTGGTAAAGGTGGGACTCTGCAATGGATTTCAGGATGTAGGGATAGCAAGCAGCTGGACACAGGCATCAGTGTCATGGGGCAGAAATGGTTGGTCAGACAAGGATGAAAAATTAGAAGCTGTAAGATAGAGTTAGAAAAATTACCCCCAAATGAGAGAGAAAAGCTTTTGAGAGGACTTTGAAGAGGCTTAGTCATGAAGGAAGGAGACTCAATCAGGAGACTGATTGATTAGTGTGTGGTGGTGAATAAAATGCTTTCCATGATGCAGCAGGACACTGCTGATCCTAGCAGAACCAAAACCCAGGGGCTGAAAGATGGATCACAGCATCACAGAAGCTTAGGGGTTGGAAGGGACCTCCAGGGATCATCCAGTCCAACCTCCCTGCCAAGGCAGCATCACTCATAGTAGTCTGCAGAGGAATGCATCCAGGTAGGATTTTAAAGTCTTCAGAGAAGGAGACTCCACAACCTCTCTGGGCAGCCTTTTCCAGGGCTCTGCCACCCTCACTCTAAAGAAGTTTCTCCTCCTGTTGAGCTGAAACCTTCTCTGTTCCAGTTTGGATCCATTGCTCCTTGGCTTATTGCTGCTGACCACCCAAAAGAGCTTGGCCTCCTCCACTGGATGGAGCCAGTAGTTTCTTTTCCCTCTTTATAATTCAGAGCAACAAAGATGCTGAAGGGAGTGGAAGATCTTCCTTAAGAAGAGAGGCTGAGCGAGCTGGAGCTGTGCTGCTTGGGCGGGAGGAGCGTCAGGGGGGACCTCATGGATGTCTACACAGATGTAAAGGTGAGTTCCAGGAGGCTGGAGCCAAGTTCTGCTGGGTGATGCCCAATGACAACACAAGGGGCACTGGGTGGAAACTGAGGCATGGGAAGTTCCATGGAAACACAAGAGGGAATCTTTTCCTTGTGAGGGTGACAGAACCCTGGATCAGGCTGCCCAGGGGGGTTGTGGAGTCTCCCTCTCTGGAGATACTCAAGAGCTGCCTGGATGTGTTCCTGTGTGACCTGCTCTGGGTGCTGCTGCTGTGGCAGGGAGGTTGGACTGGATGAGCTTTGCTGGTCCCTTCCAGCCTCTGACATTCTGTGGCTCTATGATCATGACTCCCACAGGATTTACTCCAGCACCATGGCCTCTCTTGCACTGAGGAGTCCAGAACAGTGCAAAGTTCCTCCAGTCCCTTCCAGCCCCCTAACACTCTGTGATTCTGTGCTCTGCTGAGATGAGCAGCCCAGATCGAATCAGTGCTCCCACAATACCAATAAGAGATTCTCTTAATCATGGCCTGCCTCTGTGCCATTCAAAGGGAGCTGGCATTTGGGTTTTCCACTGGCTGTGAATACTTTGCCTGAGCCAGGAAGACTGATGACCTTTTGAGACAGCTCCATCATTCACCTGATGAACTTTTTCTGACACCTGGAATTTACCTTTATCCATTTATATCTCCAAAGAGAAAACTCTGAAGTCTTACCCAGCTTGAAGAATGGGTTAAAAACCTGACAGCCTTCCCAGGACCATTTACTGGGAAATAAATGTACACACTGCTGCTCTACCACTTTGCAAGGTTGACTCTCCCAGCATCCTGCCCCATTAAATTCCTCAGTGGCCTTCTCTTTCTCATTTTAGGGAGGGACCTCAAGGATCATCATTGAAGGGAGGGAGTCCTTCAGTCTCTATTTTGTCTTTTACCTTAGTGCTAATCTGCTTGGGTTCCCCACATTTAGAGTCAGAGAATGGGTTAGATTGGAAGGGACCTCAAAGCTCATCCAGTTCCAGCTCCCTGCCATAGGCAGGGACACCTCCCACTTGAACAGGTAGCTTAAGGACTCATCCAATCTGATCCTGAACACCTCCAGAGAGGTTGTGGAGCACATCTTTGATCACATTCTGTGCTTCTGTGCTCCACAACCTCCCTGGGCAACCTGTGCCAGTGTCTCACCACCCTCACTCTAAAGAACTTCTTCCTAACAGCCCTGAGGAACAGGCCCTGGGGGTCTGGGGTGATGAAAAGCTCCACAGGAGCCTGCAGTGTGAGTGCAGCCCAGACAGCAACCCTGTGCTGGGCTGCAGCAAGAGCAGTGTGGGCAGCAGGGCAAGGGAGGGGATTCTGCCCCTTGGCTCTGCTCTCCTCAGACCCCACCTGCAGTCCTGGGTGCAGCTCTGGAGTCCCCAGCACAAGAAGGGCATGGAAGTGTTGAAGCCAGCCCAGAGGAGGCCACCAAGATGCTGAGAGGGCTGCAGCAGCTCTGCTCTGAGGACAGGCTGAGAGAGTTGGGGGTCTGCAGGCTGGAGAAGAGAAGGCTTTGAGGAGAAGGGGGCTACAGGAGGGCTGGGGAGGGACTGTGGACAAGATCTTGTAATGCCAGGATGAAGAGGAATGGGTTTAAAGTGGCAGAGGGGAGATTGAAAGTGGCTGTTAGGGAGAAGTTGTTTGCAGTGAGGGTGGTGAGACACTGGCACAGGTTGCCCAGGGAGGTTGTGGTCTTTGATCACATTCTGTGATTCTGTGCTCCACATCCTCCCTGGAGATGCTCAAGGCCAGGTTGGATGAGGCTTTGAGCAACCTGTTCTAGCAGGAGGTGTCCCTGCCTATGGCAAGGGGTTGGAACTGGCTGAGCTTTGAGGTCCCTTCCAACCTAAACCATTCTAAGATTCCAACATCCAGTTACCACAAACACCTGACTGCACTTTTTGCATACACAGAAATCAAGAGAGCAGCCCTAAAGAATCCACCATGGAAAATTCTCTGCCTTGAAGACTAAACTTTGGCAGCTGTAAGAAGCAGAAAATTGGCTCATTAGAAATATCCAGGGATCTTAATTAACAATTTGCCATTATTCCAGGCCTGGTATGTCATGCATACATAATACATAGCCTTGTCCCCAAAATAGTAACTGCTTCATCTGCACAACTTCATGCTGCTGTTCACTTCTCAGCTAGTGATAACATCTGATACCCTCAATAAGGATCAGGACCTTGTGTTATATAGCTTTGGAGGCACAGAGACTGCTGGGCTGGAGCTGCCCTCCCATCAGGACAGGCTGAGAGAGTTGGGGTTGTTCATTCTGGACAAGAGAAGGTTCCCAGGAGACCTTCTTGTGGCCTTCCAGTATCTGAAGGGAGCTGCAAGAAAGCTGGAGAAGGACTTTTTAGAGTGTCAGGTAGTGATAGGACTGGGGGGAATGGAGCAAAACTGGAAGTGGGTAGATTGAGATTGGATGTTAGGAAGAAGTTCTTCAGCATGAGGGTGGGGAGAGCCTGGCACAGGTTGCCCAGGGAGGTGGTGGAAGCCTCATCCCTGGAGGCTTTTAAGGCCAGGTTGGATGTGGCTCTGAGCAACCTGCTCTAGTGTGAGGTGTCCCTGGCCATGGCAGGGGCTTGGAAATTAATGATCTTTGAGATCCCTTCCAGCCCTGACAATTCTATGATCCATGAAATCATATTCTATGAAAGCCCTCTGTAATCAAACATTATTATTGTATTAATCAGAGAATCAAGCAGGTTGGAAGAGACCTCCAAGCTCAGCCAGCCCAACCTGGCACCCAGCCCTGGCCAACCAACCAGACCATGGCACTAAGTGCCTCATCCAGGCTTTTCTTGAGCACCTCCAGGTGATCCTGAGGGGCTTTTCCAACCTGGATGTTCCTGTGGTTCTGTCCTGTCTTTGGGAAAAGGCTTAGAGTCCAAAACGAAGGTTTTATTGTCACAAATCTTCTCCCTTTTGCCCAATTTGCTTTCTGGTGACAAGAACATGAAGAGAGACAGCAAACCACATGTAGGTTAAATCATTTTAGATCACCTGTAGGCAGCCATGCTGGATTTGAGGTTTAATTGCTTCAGACATGCAAGTTTTTCCTCCAGCTACCTTTTCCCAGCCCACAAACATCATTTCCTGCTGAAATTCACTGTAATGGTTTGGGTTTTTTTGTCCAGGCTGAGCACTCCCACCCAGTTCTAAGTCAAAAGTGTTCCTATGCAGCTAAGTAAAAAAACTGAGTAAATCATAAGTGAGCAACATCAGCCTAATAAAATCAGATTGTCATAATGAAGTAGATGCTCAGCCACAGAAAAATCCATCCCTACACTTTACAGATAAACAACTGGAGAGCACAGAGCTCTGCTTCTAACCCCACATCAAAGGCTGCACATTTGATTTACCATTAGTTGCAGCTTGCACAAAATCACCCACTGGATTATTTACTTATTTTCTCCCTGTGATAGCTGCACAGTCTCACCAGTCACAGAGCAAGAGATCTATTCTCAACTAGCACCTTTCCTCTCCTTTCCTTTCCTTTAATCTTCTTGGATCTCCTCTCCTCTCCTCTCCTTGAACTTCCTCTCCTTGAATCTCCTCTCCTTGAATCTCCTCTCCTCGAATCTCCTTGAATCTCCTCTCCCTTCCTCTCCTTTCCTCTCCTTTCCTTGAATCATCTCTCCTCCTCTCCTCTCCTCTCCTCTCCTCTCCTCTCCTC
>WAAF01017473.1:0-12394 GCA_013400475.1 Tricholaema leucomelas | reverse complement strand
CCCTTTCCTTCCCTTTCCTTTCCTTTCCTTGAATCTCCTCCCCTCCTCTTCTCTTCTCTTCTCTTCTCTTCTCTTCTCTTCTCTTCTCTTCTCTTCTCTTCTCTTCTCTTCTCTTCTCTTCTCTTCTCTTCTCTTCTCTTCTCTTCTCTTCTCTTCCCTTCTTTTGTTTTCCTTTCTTTTTTTTCCCTTCTCTTCTCTTCTTCCCTTTCCCACTGGGCTCAAAAGCCAAGTGACTCATGTTGCTGTGGCAATCTCTCTGCCGTCCACACAGCAGCACAGGAAGAAACGTCGCCAGTAGATATCATTTTGTTAAGCCTGTTTGACTAAGTGAAGTTACAAAAGGGATAATGAAAACCTCTGCAGCTTGCTCTGAACATTTCATTTCCCAAGAAAAGAGGAGTCAGTAAAACTGTCAGAGACAGAGAAATCATTTCCATGCCATGTGCTATTAGACCATATATAAATGAAATGACACATTCATCAAGACCTAAATAACTGTACTGGAGCACCCTGAATTTCCTGAGACAGATGGTGGATCTTAGAGAGGCAAGATAAGCACTCCAAAAAGACTCTTCTTTAAGAGTAAAAAGAAGGAGAAGATGAGAGAGGAGTAGGCAAATCTTTAAACCTCTATTAAATTAAAGCCAACCCTACAAGACCATGGCACTAAGTGCCCCAGCCAGGCTTGGCTTCAACACCTCCAGGGACAGCGACTCCACCACCTCCCTGGGCAGCCCATTCCAATGCCAATCACTCTCTCTGCCAACAACTTCCTCCTAACATCCAGCCTGAACCTGCCCTGGCACAGCTTGAGGCTGTGTCCCCTTGTTCTGTTGCTGGTTGCCTGGCAGCAGAGCCCAACCCCACCTGGCTACAGCCTCCCTTCAGGGAGCTGCAGACAGCAATGAGCTCTGCCCTGAGCCTCCTCTTCTGCAGGCTGCACACCCCCAGCTCCCTCAGCCTCTCCTCACAGGGCTGTGCTCNGGTGGCCTGAGCAGTGCTGAGCACAGGGGCAGAAGAACCTCCCTTGTCCTGCTGCCCACACTGCTCCTGAACCAGCCCAGGATGCCATTGGCTCTGCTGCCCACCTGGGCACTGCTGCCTCATCTTCAGCTACTCTTTACCTTTCACTGTCTTCAAAACAAAAGGGGGGAAAAAAAGCCTTTTTTATGGATTTAAGTGCAGAGCATCTTGGACTATGATGTTTTGTAGGAGTAAATGATCACTTCAGCAAGCAGCAAACAAAAGGCTGTGTCTGTGCAAAGTATGAGGATGCTTTTTTAAGGGTGTGCAGATGGTGCAGTTACAACAGCTGCAGCAGCAGAGGATCTGAGGAGAAGGGGAACTCTTTGAAAGGGATGAGTTACTACCTCCAATCTATTTATTCTGCAACTCTTTTGCAATGTTCTTTGCCGAGAAGCATTCCCTGCCCTGGAGTGCTCAATATTTGGCTTCTTCTTACAGCTTTTGCTACACTCCTGGGTAAAATCTTAATCATAAAATCTATTAAGCATTTTAATCAGTCTGCAGGCCACTTTTCCACTTGTCAGCAGCTCTGGGTTTTGGGGTTTGTGTTTTTGTTTGCATCATACAGTGTTTATTTACATGGAGATAAAGTACCTTCATCAGCAAGGTGATCTAACTGGGGAGGGTTAAGGGTGGACAGCAAGGATGGAAGGTTGGCAAGGATGGAGAGAGCTATGCTGTGATTCCAGAGTGAGGAGTCACTATGAAATCTTGCACTCTTCATCCAGGAGGAAAAGAAGCAGGGAATGTATATTCAATATGGAATCATAGAATCAGTCAGGGTAGGAAGGGACCACAAGGATCAGCCAGTTCCAACCCCTCTGCCATGGGCAAGGACACCTCACACTAGAGCAGGTGGCCCAGAGCCTCATCCAGCCTTAAACACCTCCAGGGATGAGGCTTCCACCACCTCCCTGGGCAACCCCTTCCAGGGCCTCACCATCCTCATGCTGAAGAACTTCTTCCTAACATCCAGCTTGAATCTCCCCATTCCCAGCTTTGTTCCATTCCCCCCAGTCCTGTCACTCCCTGAGAGCCTAAAAAGTCCCTCCCCAGCTTTCTTATAGTTCCCTTCAGATCCTGGAAGGCCACAATAAGATCACCTCTGAGCCTCCTCTTCTCCAGACTGAACAGCCTCAACTCGCTCAGTCTCTCCTCACGGCAGAGCAGCTCCAGCCCTCTGAGCATCCTCCTGGCCCTTCTCTGGACACCTTTCAGCATCTCCACATTCCTCATGTAATAGAGGCTCCAGAGCTGGATGCAGTACTCCAAGTGGGGTCTCACTAGTTTGGAGTAAAGGGGCAGGATCCCCTCCCTCACCCTGCTGGCCACACTTCTGCTGCAGCCCAGGCTCTGGTTGCTCTCTGGGCTGCAAGTGCTCACTGCTGGCTCCTGTTGAGCTTCTCATCCACCAGCATCCCTAAGTCACTTTCCTCAGGGCTGCTCTCAAGCCATTTCCTGCCCAGACTGGATTTGTGCTTAGGATTGCTTCTGACCCTGATGCAGGACCTTGTATCAATGACCTGGATGAGGGCACAGAGTGCACTGTCAGCAGGTTTGCTGATGGCACAGAGCTGGGTGGAGTGGCTGACACAGCAGAGGGTTGTGCTGCCATTCAGCCAGACTGAGACAAGCTGAGAACTGGGCAGGGAGAAACTGAATGAAGTTCAACAAGGGCCCTGGAGGTGTTCAAGAGAAGCCTGGATAAGGCACTTAGTGCCATGGTCTGGTTGATTGGATAGGGCTGGGTGCTGGGTTGGACTGGATAAGGCACTTAGTGCCATGGTCTGGTTGATTGGACAGGGCTGGGTGCTAGGTTGGACTGGATGAGCTTGGAGGTCTCTTCCAACCTGGCTGATTCTATGATTCTATGAACATCATCCACCTGTTTTTTTGACAGTGGATAAAGGAAGGCCTAAAAACTAACCCCAGTCACCTTATTCTGAAATTGAGTTGACCTTTTCTGCTCAGCCACAGCCAACCAAACCTGTGAACTACCAAATCTCCTCCTGAGATCCCTTTGCCAATTTCACTCCAGACAACTCTAATTTCTCTTTCAGTTTCTCTCACCCAGTTTCTAAAAGTATTTTGTTGCTGACTGCCATGCAAAATTTCTGTTCACACTGGTAGGAATTCTGTGTAGCAGAGTGACTGCAGGAAAGCCATTTCTATTTCTATTTCACTTCTACTTCTATATAAGGTCCTGTGCCAATATCATCACTGTAGTATCTAAGCAACTCTTCCATCATATAACTTGAGTTTTGCTCTCCTGCATCGAAGAATTTTCAACCTGGTAGTCGTAAACCAGTTCATCTACAGGATTCTCCTGGACTTGCTGCAAGATACAGGGCTGGCACAGAACAGGAGCCAGCAGTGTGCCCAGGTGGGCAGCAGAGCCAATGGCATCCTGGGCTGGCTCAGGAGCAGTGTGGCCAGCAGGACCAGGAAAGTCTTCTGCCCCTGTGCTCAGCACTGCTCAGGACACACCTGCAGTGCTGTGTCCAGTTCTGGGCTCCTCAATTCAAGAGAGATGTTGAGGTGCTGGAAGGTGTCTGGAGAAGGGCAGCAAGGCTGGGGAGGGGCCTGGAGCACAGCCCTGTGAGGAGAGGCTGAGGGAGCTGGGGGTGTGCAGCCTGCAGCAGAGGAGGCTCAGGGCAGAGCTCATTGCTGTCTGCAGCTCCCTGCAGGGAGGCTGTAGCCAGGTGGGGTTGGGCTCTGCTGCCAGGCAAGCAGCAACAGAACAAGGGGACACAGCCTCAAGCTGTGCCAGGGCAGGTCTAGGCTGGATGTTAGGAGGAAGTTGTTGGCAGAGAGAGTGATTGGCATTGGAATGGGCTGCCCAGGGAGGTGGTGGAGTCCCCATCCCTGGAGGCATTTAAGAGGAGGCTGCATGAGGCACTTGGTGCCATGGGTTAGGAGGTGTTAGGTGCTAGGTTGGACTGGATGATCCTAGAGGTCTTTTCCAACCTGCTTAGTTCTGTGATGCTGTTCATGGTGAACTGGCTGGGAGCAGTCAATGTGAATACAAGAGGGAGGTCCATACAAGGTAGAGCTCCCTGCTTTGAGCCTGAGGCACTTCACTTAAGGCTGGGTTGTGTCTGTTTAGAATTCCACACAGTTGTAGGGCTTGGAGGTTAATGAAAATTCTCTTTATTATGAAACTTTGTTCATGTCTTGTTCTCCTCTTGGCAAAGATGTGAATTTGGAGCTCTCAGGCTACATCTGTTTACAAGCAGTAACAGGAGCCTGCTGAAGAGAAAAGCAAGTTTCCTGTTATTCACAGCTTATCTACTGGAGTTTTCCTCCCAGGCAATAAATTCTTCCAACAGTCAAGAACCAGAATTGCCCAAGAGACAACCTGATAATACAGAGGGGATGCCTTCCAAATAAACACACGTGCTTAAAATGCAAGCAGCAAGCAGCAAGGAAAGCAGATTCCCACAGAGGTGCCTCACAATAGCAAAGACTGATTCAGTCTTAACCCCCTGCCCAAGCTGCTGAGGTCCAGGCAACAGCTCCAGTTAGGCAGTGAGAATGTTGGCACAGTCAGAATGTGCCCTGAAACACATTTAGAAGGGCATGGAAGTGTTGGAGCCAGTCCAGAGGAGGCAACAAAGATGCTCAGAGGGCTGCAGCAGCTCTGCTGTGAGGACAGGCTGAGAGAGTTGGGGCTCTGCAGCTTGGAGAAGAGAAGGCTTCCAGGAGACCTTGGAGTGGCCTTCCAGGATCTGAAGGGGGCTACAGGAGGGCTGGGGAGGGACTATTGACAAGGTCTTGTAATGGCAGGATGAGGAGGAATGGGTTTAAAGTGGCAGAGGGGAGATTGAAAGTGGATGTTAGGAAGAAGTTGTTTGCAGTGAGGGTGGTGAGACACTGGCACAGGTTGCCCAGGGAGGTTGTGGGGCACAGAAGCACAGAATGGGATCTCTGATCACATTGGGTGATTCTGTGTTCCACAACCTCCCTGGAGGTGTTGAGAACCAGGCTGGATGAGTCCTTGAGTGACCTGTTCTAGTGGGAGGTTTCCCTGCCTATGGCAAGGGGCTGGAACTAGATGATCTTTGAGGTCCCTTCCAATTTAATCCTTCTATGATCTCAATCTTACAATTAAGGTTACAAAGATGCATTTATACCAACTTAAAAACCAAATCTTCTTAGCTTAGTAAAATCTTAGGACAAGAGGCAGTGGATAAAAGCTACAGCACAGGAAGTTCAACCTAGACATGAGCAAGAACTTCTTTCCTGTAATGGTCCCAGAGCCCTGGCACAGGCTGCCCAGAGGGGTTGTGGAGTCTCCTTCTCTGGAGCTATTCCAGCCCTGTCTGGATGTGTTCCTGTGTGACCTGAGCTGGATTCTCTGCTCCTGCTCTGGCAGGGGGGGTTGGACTGAAGGATCTCCAGAGGTCCCTTCCAACCCCTAACATGCACATACTCAGAAGCAAATGTTGCCAGTGCTAGCATTTCCTTCCAGAAAGCATCAGCAATACAAACTCTGGCTCTGCACTCTGTTCAGTCATTTCTGAAACAAGAAATAGATTCATACTAATGTAAGTCATATCCAGCAAGTGGAACATTTGCTTTCTCAGCACCATTTCTGCCCAAAGGAAACTCCCTGTGTCTGTTAGCAGCACCTCTTCCTCCTCCTCCTCTTCCTCCTCCTCTTCCCTTGGGTTTTTCATTGAGCTGGAGTTCCTCCTATGTCCAGTTTTGGGCTCCCCAGTTCAGGAGAGACAGGGACCTGCTGGAGAGGCCAGCAGAGAGCCAGGAGGATGAGTGGGGGACTTGAGCATCTCCCCTGCAAAGAGAGCCTGAGAGCCCTGGGGCTGTTGAGTCTGGAGCAGAGAAGGCTGAGAGGGGATCTGAGCAATGTGTGCAAAGAGCTGAGGGGTGGGTGTCAAGGGGAGGGGGCCAAGCTCTTCTGGGTGCTGCACAGCAAGAGCCAAGCAGCAATGGATGCAAACTGGAACAGAGAAGGTTTCAGCTCAACAGGAGGAGAAACTTCTTTGGAGTGAGGGTGGCAGAGCCCTGGAGCAGGCTGCCCAGAGAGGTTGTGGAGTCTCCTTCTCTGGAGATATCTGAGAGCTGCCTGGATGTGTTCCTGTGTGATCTGCTCTATGTGATGCTGCTCTGGCAAGGGGGTTGGACTGGATGAGCTTTTGAGGTCCCTTCCAGCCCCTGACATTCTGTGATTCTGTGATTCTGCCCAGAGAGGTTGTGGAGCCTCCTTCTCTGGAGCCTCTCCAAACCCTCCTGGATGCATTCCTGTGTGAACTACCCTGCTTGCTCCTGCTTTGGCAGTGAGAGTTGGGCTGGATGACCTCTGGAGGTCCCTTCTGACTTCTAAGGTTCTGTGATTCTGTGACCATGAGGTTAACTGCAGAGCAGTGCTCCATCTACAAGCAGATGCAAACCCAACTCCTGCTATGGTTCAGCAGCCAACCAGGAGCTCTTTCTGCCAGTTTTCAGATCCAGCAAGCATTGTATTGATTTGGCAGAGGGAATTGACCTTTTGCCTCTGCAGGCTGTGGGGTCTGGGCTGGTGTTTCTTTTTCACAGTGTACAAAGGAGGCACAGCCTTTTTGTGTCTTTTTGAGCTCACCTATAACATTTATTTTCCCTATGTATTAAAAACCAGATGGATATATGCTGACAGGAGAACAGGATTACAGGTACACAGGGGAGAGCCAAGCTGTTAATATTGGGTACAGTCACTCCACATTTCATTTCTGTGTGAACACAAGGACAAGGAGGCCACAGCTGCTTTACACATCTGCACAGTAGCTGACTATAGAAATGTGGATTTTCTATCTCAGGGATGCTGTGGCACTGAGGTCATCACAAAGGGAACAGAAGTGAGATGGGGTCTAGGATGGCCCCTGAGACACAGGAACTTTCTTTGCCTTCTCCACATTCTGGGGTGGGTTAGAAGGGCTGTGGTTAGTAGGGCCAGAGAGGTTCTCCTGCCTCTCTACTCTGCCCTGCTGAGGCTGCATCTGGAGCACAGCCCTGTGAGGAGAGGCTGAGGGAGCTGGGGGTGTGCAGCCTGCAGAAGAGGAGGCTCAGGGCAGAGCTCATTGCTCTCTACAACTACCTGAAGGGAGGTTGTAACCAGGTGAGGTTGGACTCTTCTGCCAGGCAACCAGGGACAGAACAAGGGGACACAGCCTCAAGCTGTGCCAGGGCAGGTCTAGGCTGGATGTTAGGAGGAAGTTGTTGTCAGAGAGAGTGATTGGCATTGGAATGGGCTGCCCAGGGGGGTGGTGGAGTTGCTGTGCCTGGAGGTGTTGAAGCCAAGCCTGGCTGGGGCACTTAGTGCCATGGTCTGGTTGATTGGCCAGGGCTGGGTGCTAGGTTGGCCTGGATGAGCTTGGAGCTCTCTTCCAAACTGGTTGATTCTATAATTCTATACTGTGTTGACTTCTGGCCCCCCAGTTCAAGCGGGACATAGAACTGCATGAGAGAGTCCAGCACAGAGCCATGAAGATGACGAAGGGAATGGACCAGCTCTGTTATGAGATGTTATGTTTGCCATTCTTAACAGCTACCAAGGAGTTTGTTTTCCCTCTTTTTAATACAGCCACAAAGATGCTGAAGGCAGTGGAAGATCTTCCTTAGGAGGAGAGCCTGAAGGAGCTGGGGATGTGCTGCTTGGAGAGGAGGAGCCTGAGGGGTTATAAAGATGTAAAGGTGAGTGCCCAAAGGCTGGAGCCAGGCTCTGCTGGGTGATGCCAATGCCAGCACAAGGGGCAATGGGTGGAGGCTGAGGCAGAGGAAGTTCCATGGAAACATGAGGAGGAATTTTTTCACAGTGAGGGTGACAGAAGCCTGGAAGAGGCTGCCCAGGGGGTTGTGGATTCTCCCTCTCTGGAGAACTCGAAGAGCTGCCTGGGTGTGTTCCTGTGTGATCTGCTCTGGGTGATGCTGCTGTGGCAGGGGGGTTGGACTGGATGAGCTTTGGAGGTCCCTTCCAGCCCCTGACACTCTGATTCAGCACAGATACGTGAGCTGACTATAGAAATGTGTCTTTTCCCTCTCAGGGTAGCTGTGGCACTGAAGTCATCAGGAAGGGAACAGAAGAGAGCTGTAGTCTAGCAAGGCCCCTGAGACACAGAAACACTCTTTGCCTCCACGTTCTCCTCAGATAGGCCACCAGACCTGCAGCTCCACTCCCCCTCTTGCTGGTGAGAAGCGTGGAGCTCGGAGCGCAGCTGAGATCTCAGTAGGCTAACACCTTTCATGCAGCATCCTAATGAGGATCATTCCCTGCTCTTGCATTCCTCCTTTGCAGAATCCTCTTCTTCTCACAGGGCTATTATTAGCAAAGATGAATAAACTACCACCTTGCAGCTCCTGAGCCTTGACAAAACACCAAACAGGCGGGAGTGTAACACCACAGCCTTCAGTGTCTCAGGAGAGTGGTTTAGTAAGGGTGACAGCTATTAAAAGACTGAATTTTCCTTGCAGAGATCCCAGGAATTTCTGATGAGGAGAGAAAACTTTATTTTTTTCCCCCTTTCCTTGTGTTATTTCTCTTGCTGTGAAGGACAAAGAGAACCCACAGGTCAGAGCGGTTCTGAAAGCAGGAGAGGCAGAAACAGACAGGTCTGCACCTTGGTGAGCTGCCTGGATGTGTCCCTGTGTGATCTGCTCTAGGTGATGCTGCTTTGACAGGGGGGGGAGTTTGGACTGGATGAGCTTTCAATGTCCCTTCCAGCCCCTGACATTCTATGCTTGCCCCTTTACCGCTTTGCTAACCTTCTGCTGGTGTATTGTGTCCTTAAGGTACTGAGAAGGGAAGGAGGAGAAAGGGAGGCTGCTGGTAGTCCCTTCTGGATGTGTGCAGAGCAATTGAAGGGAGGGTCCTTGTCTTGTTTCTGAACTGCAAATCATTGCAAATGTGTGCAAGTACACTTTGTGTGCCAAAGGTGAGCTGTGGGTTGGAATTGCCCCCAGAATAAACCATCAGGCTCGCTCAGAAGGTTTGGAAGCAAAATGAAGCACCTGCCTGGGTGCACTCCTGTGCAAACTACCCTGGGAGATCCTGCCTTGGCAGGGGGCTTGGGCTGGATGATTTCTGGAGGTCTCTTCCAACCTCTAACATTCTGTGATCTGTTAGTCCTTAGGAAAATTTCCTCCCATCTGTCCAGCAGCTCCTACTTGAACAGCTTGAAGGGGGCCAAGCTCTCTTGGGTGTTCAGCAGCAAGAAGCCAAGCAGCAATGGATGCAAACTGGAACAGAGAAGGTTTCAGCTCAACAGGAGGAGAAACTTCTTTGCAGTGAGGGTGCCAGAGCCCTGGAGCAGGCTGCCCAGAGAGTTCGTGCAGTCTCCTTCTCTGGACACTTTCAAATCCCTCCTGGATGCATTCCTGTGTGGACTCCCCTGGGTGATGCTGCCTTGGCAGGGAGGTTGGACTGGATGATCTCTGGAGGGCCCTTCCAACCTCTAACATTGTGTGACTCTGTGGTGTTCAATCAAGCTAAAATCTAAAAGCATAAAACACAATGCACAGACACAAAGCACATTTACATGCATTTGCAATCACTTGCAATTCAGAAACAAGACAAGGACCTTCCATTGAGTTGTTCCCCAGCCCTCTGGACAAATCCAGAAGGGGCTACCAGCAGCTTCTCTTCCACCTCCTTCCCTTCTCAGTACCTTAAGGACACAATACACCAGCCAAGACGTAAAGGAGCAATCACAGAATGTCAGGGGCTGGAAGGGATCTTGAAAGCTCATCCAGTCCAACCCTCTCTGCCAAAGCAGCATCACCTAGAGCAGATCACACAGGAAGACATCCAGGCAGCTCTTGAATATCTCACAGAGAGAAGGAGGGGACAGCAGAAAGAACAGTTTGTGCAGCACACTATGTACTAATCCAGCAAGCAAATGGATTGAGATCATTCTTCTCCTGTACTCATTACTGCTCAGGCCACACCTTGAGTGCTGTGTCCAGTTCTGGGCCCCTCAATTTAAGAGAGATGTTGAGATGCTGGAAGGTGTCCAGAGAAGGGCAGCAAGGCTGGGGAGGGGCCTGGAGCACAGCCCTGTGAGGAGAGGCTGAGGGAGCTGGGGGTGTGCAGCCTGCAGCAGAGGAGGCTCAGNGTGCAGCCTGCAGAAGAGGAGGCTCAGGGCAGAGCTCATTGCTGTCTGCAGCTCCCTGCAGGGAGGCTGTAGCCAGGTGGGGTTGGGCTCTGCTGCCAGACAACTAATGACAGAATAAAAGGACACAGCCTCAAGCTGTGCCAGGGCAGGTTCAGGCTGGATGTTAGAAGGAAGTTCTACATGTAAAGAGTGTTTAGCATTGGAATGGGCTGCCCAGGGAGGTGGTGGAGTCCCCATCTCTGGAGGTGTCTAAGAGGAGCCTGGATGAGGCACTTGGTGCCATGGTCTGGTTGATCAGAAGGTGTTAGGTGATAGGTTGGACTCGATGACCTCAGAGGTCTTTTCCAACCTGGTTAGTTCTGTGATTCTGTAAGAGGTGGACTTATCATTATTCTTCTTTGGTATCCAATCCTCTATTTTATTTACTTTTAACTTTTTTTTCTATTTACCTTTCATTTCTTTTTTTTCTATTCAATGTCTCTTTAATGTTGCTATTCTGTGTTTTTACTTTAGATCTAAGCTAGAGGATTAAATCCAAACTACCACCAAAGGTTTGCTGAAAAGAACAGTGATCACTGGTAGAAGACACAGGGTCTCAGGATGTTAGGGGTTGGTTGGGAGCTCCAGAGATCATCTTGTCCAACCTCCCTGCCAGAGCAGGACCAGAGAATCGAGCTCAGGTTGCACAGGAATATATCTGGACAGGGCTGGAAAGGCTCCAGAGGAGATTCCACAACCTCTCTGGGCAGCCTGTGCCCAGACTCTTACAGTAATGAAGTTCTTCCTCATGTCATCACTTGCATGCCATGTAAACCTAAGCACTGCCTTGGTAAATTTAGGGAGGAGTTTGTTTTCTGGTCAGATGAATTCTCCCTGGAGCCCCTTGTCACAGGCAAGCAGCCTGGCAGGACATCCCTTCAGAGACCACATCCCCATCCTTCAGCCTGGTGCTGCAGCTGCCTCTGTCCCACACAAAGAGCTGTCTCAGCACAGACCTTCCCTAGAGCTACCTGAAAAGAGGTTGTGGAGAGGTTGGTGCTGCTCTTCCTCATGTTGAGGTGGAACTCCCTATGTTGTAGCTTCCTTCCACTGCCCCTTGTCCTATCCTGGGGCACAACTGAGCAGAGTTTGTCCCCTCCCTCTTGACCCTCAGCTCTCAGATATTTATAAACATTGCTTAGACCCCCTCTAAGTCTTCTTTTCAGCAAAGCAAACAGCCTCAGGTCCCTCAGCCTCTCCTCACAGGGCAGTACCCCAGCCCCTTCATCATCTTTGTAGCCCTCCCTTGGACTCTGTCAAGCACTTAGGACTCCTGTAGGCATCGATTCAGAACCAGCTCATACTAAGTTTTGCCACTTGGCCAATACACACAGACAAAACTCCTGTGAGGTTTCACCTGCCCTTTTGCAAGATGTCTTCCCTTCCTCCCACCTCCTACATCTCACAGTCTGAAGCAGAAAAGTCTCACACTACATATTTTCAAGTAGTAGCTTTGGGGGACAGGCGTGCAGACGGTGTTGCTGAATCTCACCACTGCTGTTCATGTGTAAAGCTTCAGACTGCTAGGAAGAGGAGGAAGAATGAGACAAAAGCAAACCTGTTTGCCCCTTACCAGCTGCACTGTTCATTTTTAGCTCTGTTGATGACTTAGAATCACAGAATGTTAGGGGTTGGAAGGGACCTCCAGAGACCATTGAGTCAAACCTCCCCCCCAACCCCTATCAAAGCAGGATCACCTAGGGCAGGCCTCACAGGAGTGCATCCAGATGGGTTTGGAAGGTCTCCAGAGAAGGACACTTCACAACCTGTCTGGGCAGCCTGTTCCAGTGCTCTGTCACCCTTAAAGTAGAGAAGTGTCTCCTCGTGTTGAGGTGAAGCCTCAAGCTCATCCAGTCCAACCTGGCACCCAGCCCTGGCCAATCAACCAGACCATGGCACTAAGTGCCTCATCCAGGCTTGTCTGGAACACCTGCAGGGATGGTGACTCCACCACCTCCCTGGGCAACCCATTCCAATGCCAATCACTCTCTCTGACAACAACTCCCTCCTAACATCCAGCCTGAACCTGCCCTGGCACAGCTTGAGGCTGTGTCCCCTTGTTCTGTCGCTGGTTGCTTGGCAGAAAAGCCCAACCCCACCTGGCTACAGCCTCCCTTCAGGTAGTTGTAGAGAGCAAGGAGATCACACCTGAGGTGGAAGCAAGGCAGGTAATGAATAAATAGGCAGGAACCGCCAGATCTCCTGAGAGCTGTCAGAGAAGAGCA
>WAAF01017471.1:29015-87095 GCA_013400475.1 Tricholaema leucomelas | reverse complement strand
AGGAGACCTTAGAGTGGCCTTCCAGTATCTGAAGGGAGCCTACAGGAAGGCTGAGGAGGGACTATTGACAAGGTCTGGTAATGTCAGGATGAGGGGGAATGGGTTTAAACTGGCAGAGGGGAGATTTAGACTGGATGTTAGGAGGAAGTTCTTTACAGTGAGGGTGGTAAGACACTGGCACAGGTTGCCCAGGGAGGTTGTGGATGCTTCCTCCCTGGAGGCGTTTAAGGCCAGGCTGGATGAGGCCTTCAGCAAGCTGCTCTAGTGGGAGGTGTCCCTGCCTATGGCAGGGGGTTGGAGCTGGATGATCCTTGAGGTCCCTTCCAACCTAAACCATTCTGTGATTCTATGATTCTAAGATTTTCCTAAGTGTGGGGGGCGTGGGTAACACCCAGACCATCACAGAGACCACTTGAGGGCTTATGGGCATCTATTCTCTGCAAATGAAAATAGCTCAGGTTGAGTACTCAAACCCAGAAGGAGTCTCAGACAGCAGTTTTCAGCATCAGTTGAAACATCGGAATGAAAGCTCCCTCCAAATGTACAGGTAGGTTTTTTGAAGCGAAACACAGTTCCGGAATGAAGATGAAGTTCTAAGAACTGTGGGTTGTTACCAAGTGATACCACACTGCTCTGGAAATGCAGCTGTGTTGATGATTTACAGATAGGTAAGGTTAACTTTCTGCTTGCTTCAGATTTATATCAAATTCTTATGAACAACCATTTCCAGGCCAAAATAGCTGAGCCCAAGAACTTGACATTCAAACAGAATATTCTGAGCTCCTGTAGATGGCCACTGCAACACTCTCATCATAATCAAAACGATGTGGTGTTAATAGAACATGGATGGGCACTGAGATGCTCATGGATAGTAACTGTGTAGTATCCAACCTTGATGGTTTTCAAGATCAAGCTGAATTAAATCAAGTTTGATCTTGTAACCAGCCTTAGATTCAGCAGCAGGCTGGACCAGTCCTTTCCAGCGTGAATTATTCTGTCTGTGATTATTTCTGTAGCTTTGATACTTGCTGTAATTCTACAGAGATGAGGCAAAGCAGAAGGTTTAGAATCAGATAATGGTTTAAGCTGAAAGATCATCTGGTTACAATCTCCCTGGTATAGGCTGGAAGATCATCTAGTTACAGTCTCCCTGGTTTAGGTCGGGAGATCATCTAGTTACAGTCTCCCTGTGTGCTAGTTTGAGCCTAGCTGGAATGTTTTGGTGAGAACAACTAGATCATAGGCTGAGAAATGAAAACAATGGTGTCTACTTCCCTCACAGTCTTGCTGAGATGTGTGAAGAAGAATGGCAAAACAAAGATTAGGTCACTTTTGCTCTGCACTTTGTTTGGGCACTTCGTTCTGAGCTGTGGTCTCAGCTCTTTGCCTGCTGGGGAGAGCTGAGGCTGCTGGCTGAACTCCATCTTGCTTTCTAACCTCACCCTCCATTCGCTTTGGCTGATTTCACCTTTGCTTCTTAATCCTTTTTGGCCGAACCTCCATTCTTCCTTGGGACTGGGGTAAGGTTGAGAGGGGTAGGGGAAAGGTGAGGGGGTGGCTGAGAGCCCCTCCTGGGGACTCAGGTTTCTGGGAGGGGAGTTGTGTCTGTATTACCTTTTTACCTTGTATATTTCTGTCTATAACTGTATATACTGTAAATATCTGCTTGTAAATTGTGCTAGCTGTAAATATAAGCTTCATTCAAATTTCCAGAGCTGACTGAGTCCAGTCTGGGTGATTTCTAAAGTGTGGGGTGGCAGGGGACACCCAAACCATCACACCCTGGTTTAAGGGGGGAGATCATCTAGTTGCAATCTCCTTACCATAAGCAGACACCATCCCTTAGACCAGGTTGCTCAAAGCTTCATGCAGAATGGGCTTGAACCCTTAGGGATGAGGCATCCATAACCCTTCTGAGCAACCTGTTTCTGTGTTTTAACACCCTTCTGGTGAAGAAATTTTTCCTGAAATCTAATCTAAATTCCTCAGTTTGAAACCCTTATCCCTCATCCTGTCACTACACCCCCCCATCTTTCTGGTAGGCCTGCTTTAATTATGGGATAACAGCTATATGGTCTCCCTGGAGCATTCTCTTTGGCATCCAGGCTTGCTCTGGATTACTGACCAAGTGCTCTGGCCACTGGAAAGATGTGCAAAAAGTATTCTTCTACTCTTCTGTTAGTCATTTACCTCAGAAATGGCAGAAGTAGTAATGAAATGCAAGTGGATGCTGTGTTCCCTGAATCAAACACGTGCTCACCTCTCATCAGCAAGTTTCCTGTTACCTGATTCCAGGTGAAGCTTGTTATCCATAGAGGAACACCATGTCCAGGTCAAACTTGTTATCCATAGAGAAACACCATGTCCAGATTCCACCTCAGATGTCCAGGTGAAACTTGTTATCCATAGAGAAACACCATGTCCAAATTCCACCTCAGATGTCCAGGTAGGATGTGTTAAGTTAGTAGAGAGAGATGAGTATTTCTCTTGAACTGTCTGAATTGCTCTAAAGAGTACTTTGGACTCCTGCTAGTGAGTACATGGAGGACCACTTAAGTTGGCTATCCTAAAATATCCTGCAAAACAATGCTACCCAGGCATCTAAAAGGTGTAGGCTACCTAAACACTCCTCCTGTTTCTGATCCTCAGCCTACATCCCACTTAGGAATGCTGATCCTACACAATCCAATCATAGAATCATAGAATCAACCAGGTTGGAAGAGACCTCCAAGATCATCCAGTCCAACCTAGCACCCAGCCCTGTCCAGTCAACTGGACCATGGCACTAAGTGCCTCATCCAGGCTTTGCTTGAGCACCTCCAGGGATGGCAACTCCACCACCTCCCTGGCCAGCCCATTCCAATGCCAATCACTCTTTCTGCCAACAACTTCCTCCTAACATCCAGCCTAGACCTCCCCCAGCACAACTTGAGGCTGTATTCCCTTGTTCTATTGCTGGTTGTCTGGCAGAAGAGACCAACCCCCACCCGGCTACAACCTCCCTTCAGGAAGTTGTAGACAGCAATGAGGTCTGCCCTGAGCCTCCTCTTCTGCCGGCTGCACACCCCCAGCTCCCTCAGCCTCTCCTCACAGGGCTGTGTTCCAGGCCCCTCACCAGCTTTGTTGCCCTTCTCTGAACACATTGCAGCACCTCAACATCTCTCTCGAATTGAGGAGCCCAGAACTGGACACAGCACTCAAGGTGTGGCCAACAACCTGCTGTGTTGAGTTGGCCTCCCTTAGGCCGCGCAGGAGCGGGATAGACATGAGCTGCTACCAATGTGGTGCATAGGAGGTCAGTCTGTTTAGTGACCTAAGCGTGATGCGTGTGTCGTGGGTTCGGTACAGAGCCGTGCGCAGTTCTGATAGGCTCAGCAGAAATGGGCTCTCCACATGCATAGAGGCAGACCTGACCAACTACCCCCCTTAATCCCCCTTTGTGCAGCTAGCCACAACATTTGCTTGTTCCCAGGGCTAACCAGCCTGCCCCTCGCACAGCTCAGAACTTTCTCAGCTTCTCTGCTAGCCTCCCAAGGCCACTTTTCTGCATCTGTGCCTCCTTAGCAGAATGACCTAAGGTTACCCTGCAGGTTCTTTTCGCTTCAGTTCTGCTCAAACCCCAGCACTGCAACAAGACCAACTATAATGATTTCACAGAACCACAGGGTGGATTGGAATGGGCTGCCCAGGGAGGTGATTGAGTCACTGTCCCTGGAGGTGTTCCAGAAAAGCCTGGCTGAGGCACTTAGTGCCACGGTCTAGTTGACTGGATAGGGCTGGGTGCTAGGTTGGACTGGATGATCTTGGAGGTCTCTTCCAATCTGGTTGATTCTATGATTCTATGATTGAGGTTGGTAGGGACCTCCAAAATCATCCAGTCCAACCTAGCACCCAGCCCTGTCCAATCAACTAGGCTGTGGCACTAAGTGCCTCATCCAGGCTCATCAAGACTTCTGGAGGTCATCTTGTCCAACCAGCTGCTCAAGTAGGGCCATATAGATCTGGCTGCCCAAGATTGTGTCTTGACAGCTTTCAATTACCTTCAAGGAGGGAAACTCCACAACCCTCTTGAGTAACCTATTCCAGTGTTCAGTCACTCTCACAGTAAAAAAAATGTTCCCTGATGTTCAGAGAGAACCTCCTGTGTGTTAGTTTGTGCCTATTTACTCTTATCCTGTCACCGGGCACCACTGAACAGAACCTGGCTCTGTCCTTTCTGAATCCTCCTTTCAGGTATTTATATACATTGGGAAGACTCCTCCTGAATCATCTTCTTTTCTCCCTGTTGAACAGTCCAAACTATCTCAGCCTTTCCTCACAGGAGAGATGATTCAGTCCCTTAATCATTGTTGTAGCCCTTTGCTGGACTTTCTCCAGTGTGCTCATGATCTTTAGCATGGATCTACCCCTGATCTAGGCTAGGGTGTCCCTGCCCATGGCAGGGGGGTTGGAACTAGATGATCCTTGTGGTCCCTTCCAACCCTAACTGATTCTATGATTCTATGATTTAGGTCTCCTCATGGAAGTGCAGCTCTCCATGTGGGCAGTATTACCCAAGCTGATGATTTCACCCTCCACCAGCTTTGTTGCACTTTTCTAGACATGCTCCAGCACCTCAATGTCTTTCTTGTAGTGAAGGGCCCAAAACTAAACCCAGGACTCAAGGTGTGGTCACTTCCCTACTCCAGCTGGCCATGCTATTGCTGATCCAAGCCAGGATGCTGTTGGTCTTCCTGGCCACCTGAGCACACTTCTGGCTCATGTTCAGATGGCTGTCAGCCAGCACCTCCAGGTCCTTTTCTGCCAGACAGCTTTCCAGCCCCAGTGTCCCAAGCCTGTAGCATTGCCTGAGGTTGTTGTGATCCAAGTGCAAGACCTCACACTTGGCCTGTTAAACCTCATACAACTGACCTCAGCCCATCAATTCAGCCTGTCTGGATCTCTTTGCAGAGCCTTTCTACCCTCAAGCAGATCAATACTCCCACCCAATTTAGTGTCATCCTTATCCTTCATATTGGGAATGGACCAGTCTAGCCTAAACAATATGAGTCTGCTTTGGGGTTCAGACCCTCAGCAGGCACCTGGCAGCATTTTCTCCATCCTTTTAGCAATTACACTTCCAGTCCCAGAGCAGGATTGTATATATTTGCTACATGGACACATCAGATCAGGTAAGATGTTCTACAATTGGAATATAATCAATCTTACCCAATTTTAGCTACCTGGACCCCAGTAAGTTTTCAAGCATTGGCTATGGCCATGAGGTGAATCACATCTAGAAGACAGGTCATGGAACAACACTTCCTTAAATTACTGGGACAGTTTCTATGTATCCACCTCGTGTCTCAGGATTAATTTTAGTTCCTAGTTTGAAATTTACAAAAACATTTGTGAGCCTCGAGGGTTTTGGTAACTCTCCAATTCACAACAGACTGCCGAGGTAAGAAACAAAGAGCTGTGTGTTTATTCTCACATGCAAGAGAGGAAATCTTTCATCTTGTATGTCATAAAACAACCCAATGACTGGAAGCTAAGACAAGATTAAGGACAAAGGCTGATTATTCTGAATTTTTCTAGGTAGGATTGCTTGCTTCTTTCTTTGGAGATATTATTCTGATTATTGAAAAAGGGCCTGATGCTGAACTATATTGATGGGGAACTTGGTCCAGATTAGAGATTCTTTTGCTTCTTAAGCAAAAGCACTGGAGCCAGACATAGAATCATAGAATCAACCAGGTGGGAAGAGACCTCCAAGATCAGCCAGGCCAACCTAGCACCCAGCCCTAGACAATCAACCAGACCATGGCACTAAGTGCTTCATCCAGGCTTTTCTTGAACACCTCCAGGGATGGTGACTCCACCACCTCCCTGGGCAGCCCATTCCAATGCCAATCGCTCTCTCTGCCAACAACTTCCTCCTAACATCCAGCCTAGATCTCCCCTGGCACAACTTGAGACTGTGTCCCCTTCTTCTGTTGCTGGTTGCTAGAAGAGACCAACCCCCACCTGGCTACAGCCTCCCTTCAGGTAGTTGTAGACAGCAATGAGGTCTGCCCTGAGGCTCCTCTTCTCCAGGCTGCACACCCCCAGCTCCCTCTGCCTCTCCTCATAGGGTTTGTGTTCCAGGCCTTTCACCAGTTTCATCACCCCAGGGCTTTGAGATTGGAGAGTGTCCAAAGAAGAGAAACCTAGTGCCATGGTCAACCTGGTTGATTCCATGATAACTCCAGAGACAGTGATTCCACCACCTCCTTGGGCTGCTTGTTCCAATGTCTGATAACCCTTCCTGTGAAGACATTTTTCCTAATCTCTAATCTGGCTTTCCTTTGGCACGACTTGGACTTATTTCCTCTTGTCTTGTCCCTTGTTGCATGTCAGAAGAGACCAACCCCTACACCTTGACTTAGCTCCAACCTCCTTTGAGGTAGTTGTAGAGGATGAGGAGGTCTCCCTTCAGCCTCCTTTTCTGAAGACTAAACAACCCCAGCCACTCCTCATAAGACTTGTGTTCAAGGGCCTTCAGCAGCTTAGTTCATAGAATCATAGGATCATAGAATGAACCAGGTGGGAAGAGACCTCCAAGATCATCCAGTCCAACCTAGCACCCAGCCCTATCCAGTCAACTAGACCTTTTTTTGAACATCTCCAGGGATGGCAACTCCACCACCTCTAACAGATGTGTGGCTATGGTGCTGAGGGACACGGTTTAGTGGTAATAGCTTAGCAGTAGGGATGGGATTGTGGCCTCTAGGCAAGCATTTGGCCTCGATGATCTGAACCTCAATGGTTCTATGATTCTATGATAAAATCCTTGGCATCACAGAAGGTAGATGAAGACAACTGAACACTAAGCTTCCATCTTGTAAAATATGAACCTGTGTGGGAATGCAAAGTGAAGGAGGATGTGGGAACGGAGTGAAGAAGAATAACAACAGGTGGATGCTGACCTTGGTTCCTACCAGCTGCTGGCTACCTTACCTCAGAAAGGATAGATAATGGACACCTCGTTAATGAGGAAAACAAGGAGTGGTTTATGCTGATGGAGTGGGTTGTCCTTGACTAATTATGCTAATGTGTAGGTGTGTGCCTTGTTGCCCTGAGGGTATTTATTGAGAGCCAAATGATCAATGAATGTCTCTGGCATAATGCACATTGAATTGTCTGGAGTCCATGTGGCCTTGCCTGTGATCACGTTGATCTGTGGGGCCTTGACCACGTTTCCCATGGCAAACTAATCAGAGTTTCTGCAACAGCTGAGCTAAAGCAGGTGGTTTGTAACAAACATATTCACTGTGTCACTTGTTTTTCCTTCTACACTCTCAATTTCTGTAAAACCAAAACCTTAGCCACAAGTGAGCAATGCCCAGGTGTGAATCATAGAATCATAGAATGGTTTAGGTTGGAAGGGACCTCAAGGATCATCCAGCTCCAACCCCCTGCCATAGGCAGGGACACCTCCCACTAGAGCAGGTTGCTCAAGGCCTCATCCAGCCTGGCTTTAAACGCCTCCAGGGAGGAAGCATCCACAACCTCCCTGGGCAACCTGTGCCAGTGTCTCACCACCCTCACTGTGAAGAACTTCCTCCTAACATCCAGTCTAAATCTCCCCTCCTCCAGCTTAAACCCATTCTCCCTCATCCTGACATTCCCAGACCTTGTCAATAGTCCCTCCCCAGCCTTCCTGTAGGCTCCCTTCAGATACTGGAAAGCCACTCTAAGGTCTCCTCGAAGACTTCTCTTCTCCAGGCTGCAGAGCCCCAACTCTCTCAGCCTGTCCTCATAGCAGAGCTGCTGCAGCCCTCTGATCATCTTCGTGGCTCTCCTCTGGACTCGCTCCATCAGTTCCATATCCCTCTTGTTTTGGGGGCTCCAGAACTGCACACAGTGAACACTTTGTCCATCCTTCTGTTCCCCAAAGGCAAGGAAGCTGTCAGAAATAAAACAAGAGATCCCCCTCTCTTCAGGTAACAGCCTTGTAAACAGCATTATCTCCACTGTCAGAGGAGACCACACGTGCGTAAAAAGGATGTGCTATCAAAAAATATCTGTAATGGTGACCTTAAAAAAAGGTACAAGAAGTGCTAATGAATTTCTTGTTATTTTAGAAAGGGACTTTCTTCTCTGTTGGTGTGAAGAGCTTCCTGAAGCAAAAACAGACAAAGCCCTTCTGTCTTTCTCTTTAAATATAAGGTAGAGGACTTTTCGGCTAAGCTTCTGCTCAGTTGTTTCCCACTTATTCAGAATAGAGAGGTCATGCTCGGAAGGAAGACTTTTAAAGTCTTTGCTCAAAGACTGCATGACATTAAGCAGGAGATCAGAAAGACATCTCTGCAGCTACAGTCAAGACTGTTATCAACAGGTTAGAGGGTTTAGGCAGGGGGAAAGGCAAGGAAGTGGCTTCCCCGGGCCACATTTGGAGTTAGCGGAGGAGCCAAAATTAGGATGAGATGTGCTCAGCTGTCTCCTCTGGGCTCATCCTTCCCAGGCAGTAGTTCTTATCATTAAGGTGTCTCTGTTCCAGTATATCTGGGCTCCTCTGGGCCCATCCTTCCCAGGCAGCAGTTCCTTATCATTAAGGTCTCTCTCTCTCCCAGTATATCTGGGCTCCTCTGGGCCCATCCTTCTCAGGCAGCAGTTTCTTATCATTAAGGTGTCTCTGTTCCAGTATATCTTGGGCTCCTCTGGGCTCATCCTTCCCAGGCAGCAGTTCCTTATCATTAAGCTCTCTCTCTCTCCCAGTGTATCTGCTTTCTCCAGTTTGCATGCTTTGATTTCACATAATCACAGAATCAGTAAGGGTTGAAAGGGACAGTAAGGATCATCTAGGTTCCTATTAGAATAGAATAGAATAGAATAGAATCAATCAGGTTGGAAGAGATCTCCAAGATCATCCAGTCCATCCTAGCACCCAGCCCTATCCAGTCAACCAGACCATGGCACTAAGTGCCTCATCCAGGCTTTTCCTGAACACCCCCAGGGACGGTGACTCCACCACCTCCCTGGGCAGCCCATTCCAATGGCAAATCACTCTCTCTGTGAGGAACTTCCTCCTAAAGTTGTAAAGCCCTATGTTGGAGCTATGTGCTGATGGGATGGAACCTTCTGAGGCACAGTTATGCTATCCCATCAGGAAGAGCTCATACCAATGCTTGTAACTATCAGTCAGTACTGACACCTCTGCTCTGACAATGACACTTTTCATGGAGTGTGAAAAGTTGAGGTCTGGCCATTTGGCTGTTTGGGACACCACAGCAACCAGAGTGCAAACTGAATTGCCTCCTGCTTCCTGAAACCCAAAGGAGATACTCTTTTTTCTGAGTTTCTCCTGCAAAAAATCATTCCAGACATTAATGCTGTCTGGCACTGTTGGCCACACTGAGCCATGGTGAGAAGAGGGTACTGGGCTGAAGAAAGCTTTATCCTTGATACTTGTCCAGCTTCACAAGGTTTTCTTCACTCCTCTTCCTGTATGGTTGATTTAGCAACGCTCTGGGGTAGTGCCTGCTGAAGGAGCAGCAGAAAGTCTTCAAGTGTGGACTCTGTCACACTGCAAAACTTAACAAGGGATAAAAATGAACAAGTTATACGTAACCTAGTTATGGTCTAGTTGGTCTAGTTGATGGGCTAGGGCTGGGTGATAGATTGGACTGGATGATCTTTGACATCTCTTCCAACCTGGTTGATTCTATGGCTCTATGAACCATGTCTGGGTCAAGAACTGGGAAATTAGCCATTAATTTTAATGTCTTCATGCAAATCTTCAATTTCTTAAACATCTTAATTCCCCTTAGGAGAGAGAAGGCAGATATAATCATCTTGGTGGACATGAATACTAAGAAATGAAGCAAGTAGATGCTGCCATTCCATTATGCTTTACATTTTCACACCATCCTTTACCTGTTCTTTTTATAGTGCCAGAGCTGCACATATCTGGCATTGGCGTCTGGAGCACCTACATCTCCTACCTTTAAATGAGCTGACAAAACACTCCAAATTGAGGAGGCTTTTATTAGTCACATCAGATAGTTCAGGTTTTCCACTTGCTCACCATGAAAACAGCTAATGAGATTACATTTTTGTTTGTTGAGCATCTCTTTCTGTGTCATGCAGGTAGCAGATGCAATGAAGGTGGCCATGAGGACATTTGAGCAAGGGACAGTTAGAGTCTGACTGAAACAAAGCAAATCAGCCTGGGAATTCTTGTTATCTCTTCACTGCTTCAACGCAAGTGACAGCAGCCTCTGTGTAACATGAAGCATCTCATCTGCCCCCAGGTCTTCATTTTCAGACAATTCTTCTTCCAATTAAAAAAACAACCAACCAAACAAAAAACCAATCAAAACTCCTAACCAACAAAGAAAAAAATCAACAATAAGAACAAAAAAAAAACCTACAACAATTTTGAATGCTTCCCTACAATAAAAGGAAGTTATAGTTACAAGTCAAACTCTCAAGAGGAGGAAATATTGATCTCTGGGAAGGATAAATTCATCAGCTTGGAGGACACATCTTAGGACAGAGCCTGCAATTGTGAGACTGGTTAATACTTTTGTTACAGGATTCTGTTCTGCATTGAGTGCTGTGTCCAGTTCTGGGCTCCTTAATTCAAGAGAGATGTTAAGATACTGGAACATGTCCAGAGAAGGGCAACGAAGCTGGTGAGGGGCCTGGAGCACAGCCCTGTGAGGAGAGGCTGAGGGAGCTGGGGGTGTGCAGCCTGCAGAAGAGGAGGCTCAGGGCTTACTTCATTGCTGTCTACAACTACCTGAAGGGAGGCTGTAGCCAGGTGGGGTTGGTTTCTTCTGCCAGGCAACCAGCAACAGAACAAGGGGACACAGCCTCAAGTTGTGCCAGGGGAGGTCTAGGCTGGATGTTAGGAGGAAGTTGTTGGCAGAGAGAGTGATTGGCATTGGAATGGGCTGCCCAGGGAGGTGGTGGAGTGGTCGTCCCTGGAGGTGTTCAAGAAAAGCCTGGCTGAGGCACTTAATGCCATGGTCTGGTTGACTGTTTAGGGCTGGGTGCTAGGTTGGACTGGATGATCTTGGAGGTCTCTTCCAACCTGGTTGATTCTGTGATTCTATATAGGATGCAGTTGTGAGCATGCAGTGATCAAAATAGGTAGGATGTCAAAAGGGGTGAACTGTGATAATCAAAGGTATCAATAGAGAAGTGTGTGTGTGTCCAGAAGAGATAGAATAGGTTCCATATCTTGCTTTTCTATCCAGTTTCTTGCCTGCAGTGTTGCTATACCCTTTGGTAGCATGAGACTGCCCCACACATGATGGGATTCAGCTGGAAGAAAGTGGTCTTCAGCAAAGTTCATATAGTGCTCATGGAGCTGAGAACCACAATCAGGTTCAAAGCTCATTGCACTCACTGACTAAGTTTGGAGTCTCAGGGACATGTCCATCAAGACCTTTTTTCAACCCTGAATGGTCTCAGCTGACAGTGAGATTTGTCCTGGCCTCAGGAAGAATGTTTGAGGTCATTTGTTCCATGTGAGTGACTCCTCTGCAACCTCCAAAGCCAACCATTGTGCTGTTCCCTGGATTGGATGGCTGATGAAATAGGGTCTCTCTCTAATGTGTGGACAGTTCAGTTAATGAGAGTCAGAGCAAAACTTCCTCAGGGTAAGTGTACTTCTGTTGAGCAGCCTGATAAATAGCTACTGTGTTTGCAGAAGAACAGCTACAGGGTATGAAATATCAACTGCTTTATGGAAATAACTCCTGCACTTCATTAGCATCTTTTACAGTCAGTTTGAGTCTTTCTAGGTCACCTTCCTCCTTCCTTTTCCTCCCAAGCACCAGAGAGGCACTGATCTTCAGAGGCCCTGAATAGCACAAGTGATTGGGCTGGTGTGGATATCTTGAACCTTTCAACATTGCAGATTTGTCAGCCACAGGTCTTTGCTTTCACCTTTAATTGCATTCACCTTCAACTTACTCAAAGCTCAGACCCAAAACTTATTCTGCTCCACTATTTATAACCTGTGCACACAGCACACAGCACAGAGATAGAATCACAGAATCATTTCTGTTGGAAAGGACCTTTAAAATCATTGAGCCCAACTGTTTACCCAGCACTGCCAAGTCCACCACTGAACTGTGTCCCTCAGCACTAAAGCTGTATAATTTTTAAATACCTTCAGGGATGGGGATTCCAGCATGTCCTGGCCTTGACAACCCTCATGCTGAAGACATTTTCCCTAATATCCAACTTGAATCTCTTCTGGGGCAACTTGAGGCAAGTTTCCTCTTGTCCTATCACTTGTCATTTGGGAGAATCATAGAACAGAATCATAGAATCAGCCAGGTTGGGAGAGACCTCCAAGATCATCCAGTCCAACCTAGCACCCAGCCCTAGACAATCAACTAGACCATGGCACTAAATGCCTCATCCAGGCTTTTCTTCCACACCTCCAGGGACGACAACTCCACCACCTCCCTGGGCAGCCCATTCCAATGCCAATCACTCTCTCTGCCAACAACTTCCTCCTAACATCCAGCCTAGACTGCCAACAACTTCCTCCTAACATCCAGCCTAGACCTCCCCTGGCACAACTTGAGACTGTGTCCCCTTGTTCTGTTGCTGGTTGCCTGGCAGAAGAGACCAACCCCACCTGGCTACAGCCTCCCTTGAGGTAGTTGAAGACAGCAACAAGGTCACCCTTGAACATCCTCTTCTCCAGGCTAAACACCCCCAGCTCCCTCAGCTTCTCCTCACAGGGCTGTGTTCCAGGCCCCCCACCAGCTTTGTTGCCCTTCTCTGGACACCTTCCAATATCTCAACATCTCTCTTGAATTGAGGAGCCCAGAACTGGGCACAGCACTCAAGGTGTGGCCTGACCAGTGTTGAGTACAAGGGCAGAATAACCTCCTTTGTCCTACTGGCCACACTGTTCCTGATAGAAGAGATCAATTCTCATCTCACTACAAACTCCTTTCAGGGGAGTTGTACAGAGCAAGAAGATCCCTCCTGAGCCTCCTTTTCTCCAAGCTAAACAGCTCCAGTTCCCTCAGCTGCTCCTCACAAGACCTGCACTCTACACCCTTCACCAGCTTCACTGCCCTTCTTTGGACACATTGCAGCAGCTCAATGCCCTTCTCGTAGTGAGGGGCCCAAATGTTTGGATTGGTGATAGGGTCTGCATACAGGATTGTTCAAAGACACAATAGCTCATCTGAGTTTGTGAAACTCAAAAGCCATGTGGGAATTTAGTGAGGACCCTTAGATGAAATGTGGTACCTGCATCTCTGCGGCATTTAGAATCATAGAATCATAGAATGGTTTAGGTTGGAAGGGACCTCAAGGATCATCCAGCTCCCTCCCCTGGCTTGTTAGTAGCCAGCACACAGTAGCAGACATTTCTGCAGTGGAACTCATCTCACCCAAATGTAGACAGCTAAAATAGGTCATCTGAGTGTGCACACTCCTCTCCATTGACTGTGATGGCAGACAGGTGACTAACCCGAAAGTCTGTGTCTAAATCAACATCTAATATTAAGTGAGACGAGGTTAAAAACACCTCGTTGAGCCCAAACTGGCTCTTGTCCAGCAATCAAGCTTCCCTCTAGAGAAAATGATGGAGTGCTCTGAAATCCTCGACAGGCCTAGAATCATAGAATCAGCCAGGTTGGAAGAGATCTCCAAGATCATCCAGTCCAACCTAGCACCCAGCCCTAGCCAGTCAACTAGACCACTAAGTGCCTCATCCAGCTTGTTGGGTTGCTCAGAGCCTTGCACCTCAAGCATCCATCATTTCATGGTCATTTGTTAATCTCAAAGTCTCCATTTCAACTTCACCCTTCTCCATTGCACAAAGAGTGCTCCAGTCCAGGGTCACATTAACAAAATGACTCATGGGAGTCTAACCCAGTGGAAAGGACACCTACCAGCTAGCTTTCCATGTAGTATTTCACCACAAGTATTTTTCTCTTCAGGCATCCAGCTCTGTTGACTTGCACCAATGCTTAATTGTCCTCATTTTAGATTGCCTCAATCTACAGCCTCTTGAATGCTGATGTCACTGCAGTGTTTATGAGCAGCTGAATGGGCATTAAAGACCTATGAAGAAAATCTTAGAGCAAGCACAGAAATAACATGTTTTAAATATTATGTCTAGATGCATGAGGGAGGCTTGGCTGATGCAGCTGCAGGCTGTGCAGCCATCCAGAGAGACCTGGACAGACTGAGAGCTGGGCACAGAGGAACCAGATGAGGTTCAGCAAGGACAAGTGCAGAGTCCTGCATCTGGGGAGGAATCATAAACTGCACCAGTACAGGCTGGGAGATGATCTGCTGGAGAGCAGCCCTGTGGAGAGNTCTGCCCTGGTGAGACCTCCTCTTGTATACTGCCTTCAGTTTGCATCTCCCCAGTTGAAGAGGGACAGGGATCTGCTGGAGAGGGTCCAGCAGAGGGCTACGAGAATGATGAGGGGACTGGAGGGCACTGCCTTATGAGGAGAGGCTGAGGCACATGGGGCTGTTTAGTCTGGAGAAGACAGAAAGGGGATTTAATAAATGTTTATAAACCCCTGAGGACTGGTCAGTAGTGGGGGGACAGGCTCTGCTCACTGCTCCCTGGGACAGGACAAGGAGCAATGGGTGTAAGTTGCAGCACAGGAAGTTCCACCCCAAGACAAGAGGGAACTTCTTGTCTGTAAGGGTCCCAGAGCACTGGAACAGGCTCCTCAGAGAGGCTGTGGAGTCTCCTTCTCTGGAGACTTTCAAGGTCTGTCTAGATGTGTTCCTCTGTGATCTGTGCTAGATTGTGTGGTCCTGCTCTGGCAGGGGGGTTGGACTGGATGATCTCCTTGGGTCCCTTCCAACCCCTAACATCCTGTGAGCCTGTGATCCTGAGGTCTGACTTTTGTGGCATGAACTCAGCCTGAGTTACTCCAGCAATAATTTGAAGGATTACTTTTGATACTGCAAGAGGCTTGGGGACTCATCCAAAAGATGTATAAAGTCCTGAGGCATGAACCTTTATTCTGCAGAGAATAGAAGGGTCAAGTTAAATAATTCATGGCCATGGAGGAAAAAAAAACCTCATGTTTTTCGTATTATTTTTTGTTATTTTACCTTGGCTGACACAAAATGAATCCTGATCTTTCTACATTCAGCTTTTCATTTTCTCACTCTGTACTTCCTTCCTGAGCCCCACACCAATTTTCTCACTCATACACAAACATTTCTTGGTTAGTGGTTAGATTTAGAACCCTCCAGGTTAGTGTAGCTGAAGAATATCTTTGAATGCTTCATACCAATATTGTATGTATCAGAAGGCTGCAGCAGCTCTGCTGTGAGGACAGGCTGAAAGATTTGGGGCTGTTCAGTCTGGGGAAGAGAAGGCTCCCAGGTGACCTTCTTGTGGTCTTCCAGTGTCTGAAGGGGGACTACAAAAAAACTGGGGAGGGACTTTTTAGGCTCTCAGGGAGTGACAGGACTGGGGGGAATAGAGCAAAGCTGGAGGTGGGGAGATTCAGAGTGGATGTGAGGAGGAAGTTGTTGAGCATGAGAGTGGTGAGAGCCTGGACTGGGTTGCCCAGGGAGGTGGTTGAGGCCCTGTCCCTGGAGATCATAGAATCATAGAATCAACCAGGTTGGAAGAGACCTCCAAGATCATCCAGTCCAACCTAGCACCCAGCCCTATCCAGTCATCTACACCATGGCAATAAATGTCTCATCCAGTCTTTTCTTGAACACTCCCAGAAAAGATGTTTAAGAGCAGGCTGGATGAGGCTGTGGCCAGCCTGTTCTAGGGTAGGGTGTCTGTGGCCATGGCAGGGGGGTTGGAACTGGATGATCCTTGTGATCCCTTCCAACCCTGACTGATTCTATGGTTCTCTGTGTTTACAGAATCAAACAATGGTAGCAGTTGGAAGAGACTTGCAGCGATGATATAGTCCAACCCCCTTTGCTAAAGCAGGTTCCCCTAGATCAGATTGCACAAGAACACATCCAAGTGAGTTTTGAAACTCTCCAGAGACACCACAACCTTTCTGGGCAGCCTGTTCCAGTGCTCCATCACCCTCAAATTCAAGAAGTTCTTCCCTAAAACTTTTTTAGAGTATCTTCTTTTTGCATTTCTGCAAGGAAAACTCCAAATCTGTACATCTGAGAAGTCTTTTTACCTCCTGTGGTAAAGACAGCAGATTAAGGTCATCTAAGCACTGAAGTGAAGCCGTTACATTTACTTCTGTGGCATGCAATTTAGCCCCAGTTCTTGGAACATCTACAGCACCTTCCTATAAGGTGACAAATTCAGATCTGACTCAGCAAAATTCATAGAGCTGAGGTTAGCTGTGCCTTCACTGAACTAAGCTGAGGCACTGAACTGTGCCTTCCTAAACAGAAGCAGCTAACCCCTGTTAAAACTGAAACATCCAAGGTCAGAGTGAGTGCAGCTCTGAGTGACCTGATGCAGTTGAAGATGTCCTTGGTCACTGCAGAGGGATTAGACTAGATGCTTAAAAGTTCTTTGCAACTCAAAGTTCTTTCCAACTTCCAACTTTTTGCTTATGAACCCAAAGAAGATGTAGAAAAATGCTTTATGACAGAGAATCATGGAATGACTGAGACTGGAAAGCACCAATTAAGATCATTGAATCCAACTGTTAACCCAGTACTGTCAGGTCACCATTAAATCATGTCTCAACACCACATCTACAGATCTTTTGAATACTTTCAGTGATGGTGATGCCATCACTTCCCTGGGAACCCTGTTCCAGGGCTTGACATCACTTCACATTTTTCCTAATAGCAAATTTAAACCTTCCCTGGTACAACTCAAGACCATTTCATAGAATCATAGAATAGAATGGAATAGAATAGAATAGAATAGACTAGAATAGAATAGAATAGACTAGAATAGAATAGAATAGACTAGAATAGAATAGAATAGACTAGAATAGAATAGAATAGACTAGAATAGAATAGAATAGAATCAACCAGTTTGGAAGAGACCTCCAAGATCATCCAGTCCAACCTAGCACCCAGCCCTATCCAGTCAACTAGACCATGGCACTAAGTGCCTCATCCAGGCTTTGCTTAAATACCTCCAGAGATGGTGACTCCACCACCTCCCTGGGCAGCCCCTTCCAGTGCCAATCACTCTCCCTGGCAACAACTTCCTCCTAACATCCAGCCTAGACTGGTTGCAACTTGTGGGACAGTGAGTCTAGAAAGTGAGGATGAATAGTTCTGTCATTATGTTACTCTAGGCTCTACCACTGAAAGAAAACCTTAGAAGTCATCTAATCCATGCCTAAGCACCATCATCTCCACCTCTGTCTATGAGCATGCTGTTATGCCATTCCTATGGTTCTGTGATTCTGGGATCATCTCTGCTGCTGTGTAGTGTCCCTCTCCATCATCATTCACAGAATCATAGAATCATAGAATCAGTCAGGGTTGGAAGGGACCACAAGGATCAGCCAGTTCCAACACCCCTGTAATGGTCATAGACACCCTACCCTAGATCAGGATGGCCACAGCCTCATCCAGCCTGGCCTTAAACACCTCCAGGGATGGGACCTCAACCACCTCCCTGGGCAACCCAGTCCAGGCTCTCGCCATTCTCATACTGAAGAACTTCCTCCTCACGTCTGCTCTGAATCTCCCCACCTCCAGCTTTGCTCCATTCCCCCTTAGTCCTGTCACTCCCTGACAGCCTAAAAAGTCCCTCCTCAGCTTTTTTCTAGGCTCCCTTCAGATGCTTGAAGGCCACAAGAAGGTCACCTGGGAGCCTCCTCTTCCCCAGACTGAACAGCCCCAACTCTTTCAGTCTGTGCTCACAGCAGAGCTGCTGCAGCCCTCTGAGCATCCTCGTGGCCCTTCTCTGGACATGCTCCAGCACATCTCTGCTTTTAGGAGATACGTTCTAGATCCCCTTGTCATTCTCATTGCTTTCTTATGAACTGTCTTCTGCTGGTCCATGTTTTTCTCTGAGTGTAGTGCCCACTGCTGGGCACAGCATCCTCTTCACAGCTTTATTGTCACAGCAGAATCAAAGGGATTGCCTTACTTCTGTTCTACACTTCAGAATTAGATTTACATATTTTATATCTGACCTTCTGCATCTAAGCCCTGGTTTCTTTTCAGGGGACAGCAATCTAGTCAGTGGTGCCTCTACTCCACTTTACAGGCTGGTTTCTTCTGCCTACAGATAATACTTGCATTTTTTCTTTATGTTACATGTTTTTTTTTTCTGGTCCAGTGTATTGAAGTCACTTTGATTTTCCTTCCAGCCCTCTAATATATGCGTGGCCTCTCCTGGCTTAACATCTTCTGCAAATGCAGTAAAGATTGTCTATAGTCTTCAAACAGATGACTTGGAAATGCTGAATAGCCTAAGATCCACATTATGACCTGGGAAGCAGCTTTCAATGCATCCTTGTGACAGCTAATCGGTGCCAGTCGATACGCTGCTGTGTCTGACACTGCTTTGGACCATTTTAAAGGCATTTCTTCTTCTCATGGATTTTACAATCAATTTTGTACTCACCTTATAAATCACATGGGTAATATTCCCTTACCTTGACAGAGAGTGTAAAAAGTCTTACTAAATTAAACAGAGAGTGTGTCTTGGGTAAGGAGCCCACTACAGAGGCTGCCTTAAGAGTGAGGCACTTCACAGAATTGAGTGTACGTAGAATCATAGAATCAACCAGGTTGGAAGAGACCTCCAAGATCATCCAGTCCAACCTAGCACCCAGTCCTAAACAATCAACTAGACCTTGACACTAAGTGCCTCATCCAGGCTTTTCTTCAGCACCTCCAGGGATGGTGACTCCACCACCTCCCTGGGCAGCCCATTCCAATGCCAATCACTCTCTCCTAACATCCAGCCTAGACCTCCCCCAGCTCCACAACTAAACAGTGAGAACATCTCTGTGCAATCAACAGTGAGGGCATCCCTGTGCTAGCAACAGTGAGAACATCTCTGTGCTAGCAACAGTGAGAACATCCCTGTGCTAGCAAAATGAGAGCATCTCTGTGCTAGCAACAGTGAGGGCATCCCTGTGCTAGCAACAATGAGGGCATCCCTGTGCTAGAAACAGTGAGGGCATCCCTGTGCTAGCAACAGTGAGAACATCCCTGTGCTAGCAACAGTGAGAGCATCCCTGTGCTAGCAACAGTGAGAGCATCCCTGTGCTAGCAACAGTGAGAACATCCCTGTGCTAGCAACAGTGAGAACATCTCTGTGCTAGCAACAGTGAGAACATCTCTGTGCTAGCAACAGTGAGGGCATCTCTGTGCTAGCAACAGTGAGGGCATCTCTGTGCTAGCAACAGTGAGAACATCCCTGTGCTAGCAACAGTGAGAACATCCTTGTGCTAGCAACAGTGTTTTCATCACAAATCTGGACCATAGCTCCGTACCAGCTGCTGTGAAGAAAAGTAACTCTATTCCATCCAAAATAAGCACATAGATTCAAACAGGGGTGATACAATTGGACAGCAATTGTGTAAATAGATCCAAAAGTCATGGGCACCAATGCAGCCTTCAATGCAAAAGCTATGAACACCAGGAGAAATGAGGGGACTGGAAGTAGCCTGGTTCAAGTGCCCTCATGGGCTAGCACCTGCCAACCCTCCTGCCATGGGCAGGGACACCTTCTACTACACCACGCTGGTCAGTACCCTGTCCAACCTGACCTTGAACACCTCCAGGGAGGAGCATCCAAAACCTCCCTGGGCAACCTGTTCCAGTGTCTCACCATCTTTACTGTAGAAAATGCCTGTCTGATATCCAGTCTAAAAGCTTCAATCCATTTGCTCCCATCCTACCACAACAAGCCCTTGCAAAAAGTCCTTCCCCAGCTTTCTCAACATCCCCTTTTGGGTACTGGAAGGCTGCTACAATGTCTCCCCAGAGCTGTTTTTTCTCCAGGCTGAACAGCCCCAGATCCCACAACCTGTCCCAACAGAGGATGTGCTGCATCCCTCTGATCATCTTTATGGTCCTGCTCTGGGCCCACTCCAACAGTTTGATGTCCTTCTTACGCTGGGGGCACCAGAATTGGACACAATACTCTATGTGGGATGTCTATCACTGCTTTGAGCTGGGAAGGGTTGCAAAAAGATCATAGGTTTTCCCTTTCACAAAATCATAGAATCACAGAATGGTAGAGCTTGGAAGGGATCATTAAGTTCAACCCTCCAAGCAGGGTCATGAAAGTAAATCACCTGAGAACATATCCAGGCAGGTTTTGAATGCCTCTGGAGGAGGAGACTCCTCAGCCTATCTGGGCACCTTGTTCCAGTGCTCTTCCATAGTCAAAATGAAGAATTGTTTTCTTTTGTTTACAGGGAACCTCCTGTGATCCACTTTGTGTCCATTGTCCCTTGTCCTGTCACTGTGCACCACGGAGGAGACTCAATCCTCTTGTCCAGATAACTGAGAAGATACTCAACAGAACAGTTTATTAAGAGCTGTACAAAGATGATGCTCTTATTTCCCTCCATCACTTTACAGCTTTCACTGAGTTTTGTCACATACCTCTGTGTATGTTTTGTCACATACCTTACTGTCACATACCTCCGTTGCTAACACCTAATGTTAATCATCTAAATTACAGTGCTAATTATGTTTCTTTTCTCATAAGCCCCTGTTTTCTGTGCCTGGATAGCTTTCCCCATCACCAGTCCCTCTGTTCTCACTCTCCCCATCCCTGCTTTACTCTGCTTTGGGTCAGTTGCTTGCGGAAGCAGCATGGATCTTTCCTGGCATCGTTCAGCAAGCTGACCTATTTCACAGCGCTGACCTAACTAATTGCTCTCACAAGAGGTAACCGTTTTCCCCCTGACCTTTAGAAGGTTTCCATGCCGAGTTACGGGTCTTTCTCATGCAAACTGTGCTTGTAGCAATTAGCCACCTGGGGTCACCGTTCCTTCCAGTACCAACTGTCTGCTCATTGCGTGTGCTGGCTAGGGTGAAAACTCTCCACTTCTGATAACATCTTAGTGGCTATTATCTACCTATGCTGAGTTTTGCTGCTTGAAAGCAAGTAGTTGCATGAGAGAGGGTGTGTGTCTCAGCTCGCCCACTGAGAGCAAGACCTTTCTTCAGCAAAAGCCAAAACAAAGCTTGTGGACAATCTGTGCCTGCAGCCCGAATTGTTGTCCTCTGCTCAGCGTTTGCAATCGTTGACTGGCAGGATTTGGTGGACGAGAAGCTCAGCATGAGCCAGCAGTGTGCACTTGCAGCACACAGAGCCAACCAGAGCCCGGGTTGCATCAGAAGTGTGGCCAGCAGGGCCAGGGAGGTGATTCTCCCCCTCTACTGCACTCTGGTGAGACCCCACCTGGAGTACTGCATCCAGTTCTGGAGCCCCTGTTACAAGAGGGATGTGGAGATGCTGGAGCATGTCCAGAGAAAGGCTACAAGGGTGCTCAGAGGGCTGCAGCAGCTCTGCTGTGAGGACAGACTGAAAGAGTTGGGGCTGTTCAGTCTGGAGAAGAGGAGGCTCTGAGGTGACCTTCTTGTGGCTTTCCAGTACCTGAAGGGGGCCTACAAAAAAGCTGGGGAGGGACATTTTAGCATATCAGGGAGTGACAGGACTAGGGGGAATGGAGCAAAGCTGGAGGTGGGGAGATTCAGAGTGGATGTGAGGAGGAAGTTGTTGAGCATGAGAGTGGTGAGAGCCTGGCATGGGTTGCCCAGGGGCTTATCCCTGGATGTGTTTAAAACCAGGCTGGATGAGGCTCTGGTCAGCCTGATCTAGGGTAGGGTGTCCCTGGGTATGGCAGGGGGGTTGGCACTAGATGCTCCTTGTGGTCCCTTCCAACCCTGCCTGATTCTATGATTCTGTGATTCTATGATTCTGAATAGCTGAAAGAGGAAGATTGTGACGAAGGACTGCAGAAAAATCCCCCATCTCTGTCTCCATCATGCAAAGAGCTACAGAATAAATTAGTCTGACCAGGCAAGAAGTAGAAGGAGATGTTGGGGAGTAAATTCCTGCACCTCCAAAGAACAGATTCCATGTTTAATAGGGGAAGGACAAATTGTGAATAAAGGTTTGGGATTTTGTTCTTAGCAATGTAACAAATGTATTTAACCAACCCAGATGACTGCAATTCTGCAGATGCAATGCACATATCCAAGTATCTTAGCAAAAGGTGAAGAACTGGACTCTAAGTCTTTTAGATAGATGTTTCAAGAGGAAATATCTCTGACTGCTTCAGTGGGCTTTGGTATGAGTGTTTCCTATTATCCTATCAAAGATGGAAAGTGATTTAGTACTAAAGCAAAGGCAATAAACGTCTGTGGAGCATGGAGCAGCCCCTGGGAGCAAAACATTTTACCCACAGCAGTTGCTCCAGAAGTCTTACTTGATCTCTGTGTCCGGCTGCATTTGAGTTTGGGCAATAATCTCCTGACCAAAGCCTCTTTTCCAACAGACCCTTCAAAAGGACTTGTCATCTGCATCAGTGAAGCTGAACAAAAGCTTGCATCAAAAGGGCAAAATGAGGTCTATCAGGAGAGACCAGGAGCTGCAGCTTCTGTCTACCAGGAGAGACCAGGAGCTGCAGCTTCTGTCTACTGTTCTCATGAGTGCTGCTTAGAATCTTGCTTGCTCCTTTCCACGCGCTGGGGGCAAAGATGAACATTTTTTGCAGCTTCTCAGAGATATGGCATCATTTTCCCCCCAGAGGGTCTGTTTGAGTCTCACTCAGAAGTATCTTCTTTTTATCATCTGCCTTCATAGGGCCATCATCTTTAGAGGTATGAGGAGAGATAGCAACACAGCATCCTCTGCATCTGTGGCTACTACTGATGGATGCAGCTGTAGCTGTAAATATCACAGCTATTTCTTTTCATGCCTGCTAGGAAGAGTTAATTCCTCAAGGATTTATAAAGGTAAAGTAAATGTCCAGGGTGTAATAATCGTAATAGAACACCACAGATAGTTAAAATCTGTTTTTCCATGGTCTATCTCAACTGATTTTCTAGATACTAACAAAAAAAATAATGTCTGTGGAAATAGCTGAAGGAAAAAGACTTAAATTGTGATTGTTCCTTGGTAATTTCTGGTTCTCTACTGATGTTTGGAGGGACCAATTTCACTGAAGCGTATCAAATCCAGGCAGTTTAGCAGTAAGAGAAACCCTTTCCAAACCTGGCAAACCTCAGAGATCTTTTGGATCAAAACTGTCCGTCCTTCAGAAGCTCAGCTGTCACTCAGAGAAACTGCAGACATGCATATATCAAAAAGCAAATAAAGTGGGCCAAAACAATGCCCTGTGAGACCTTTCTTGCTTAAGAGAGCCCACAGATGAAGTCTTCAGTTCGATATCCTACACTGAACAACGGTCCTACAATGATGGTCCCTCCCAAATGCCTCTTCAACCACAAGTTTTAGGTTGAGTGGCTGCAGAAACCCCAGATAATCTTGTGTCCCCCCCCCTTCTACTGACCTCAGTTGTACAGCTCTGGAGTCAGTAATTCTGATGTGTTAAACCACTTCCTATACACGAGAGGCTCCGCCGCGCTGCGCATCAAGTTTGATTTCCCGGATAAAAGCTACTAATACCTGAACAGAGAGCAGCCTTTATTCTTTCTTGGGGAGCCAGCCAGCAAAACAATGAGTTGCTGACCAAGGAGCAAAGCCTTTTCTGTGAACACAGGGTGATAGTCCCCACTAGTCTAAGCAGGCAGTGGGGAGCTCCGTGGCTTGGTCATCACCAGCTCATCGCTTCTGAGAAATTTCACCATCCGCAGTGCTGTGGAGAAAAGATGTGAACAAGTCCCATGGAGTTCAAGAGCCTTTTGATGTGGCTCTTGGTTGGATCTGTCAAGGCAAGCAAGACAGGTAAGGGACTGTTTCTGCCTCCTGGGGAGGGAAAATTTGAGTGGCTTTTTTGTGGTGGCTGCTGGAGGATGTTTGCAACATCCTGACTCCTTTCAAATAGGAAAGTCATTAGGAGCTTAAGGAATTTGTGATTCTAAGGAAATGAGAGAAATGGGGTTTGTGCCCACAAACCCTCAACTGCAAACAATGTCTGAGTAATGCTTCTATCCTCCAACCCATCATTGGAACAGTAGGCAGATCAAAACAGCCTGGTACACTTTAGGTAGCTCTTTGAATTTGGTGTTTGGGTTTTTGGTTGGGTTTGTTGTTTTGGTTTTTTTAATTTTCATTTTGCATGTAACATTAGGAAGTATAAAAGTAGACACTGAAATAGCATTACCTTTGCAGGTAAAACTGGTGGCAATGCTATCAGTTAAAAGCTGCCACTATAGGTACCAAGCATTCTTTCACAGAATCATAGAATCAACCAGGTTGGAAGAGACCATTTCACATTTTTCCTGATAGCCAATTTAAACCTTCCCTGGTACAACTCAAGACCATTTCATAGAATCACAGAATAGGATAGAATAGAATAAACCAGGTTGGAAGAGGCTGTTCAAGGCAGGATTGGACGTGGCACTTGGTGCCATGGTCTAGCCTTCAGCTCTGTGGTAACAGGTTGGACTTGATGATCTGTGAGGTCTCTTCCAACCTTGGTAATACTGTGAGACTGTGATACTGTGACCTCCAAGATCATCCAGTCCAACCTAGCACTTAGCCCTAAACAATCAACTAGACCATAAAATCACAGAATTTCTTAGATTGGAAATGCCCTTCAAGATCATTGAGTCCAAGCCTTAGTTTCACATTGACAAGTCCTTGACTAAACCAAATCCCTCAGCACAACATCTCAGCACTGTGAATCACTATGGCTAGAAAGGACCACCAGGACCACCATGGCACTAAGTTCCTCATCCAGGCTTTTCTTCAACACCTCCAGGGATGGTGACTCCACCACCTCCCTGGGCAGCCCATTCCAATGGAAAATCACTTTCTCTGTGAAGAACTTCTTCCTAACACCCAGCCTAGACCTCCCCTGGCACAACTTGAGACTTCAACCACACCTCACAACCAGTAGTGCCTATAAAATGTAAAGGAAGGGAGCTAATCAGATTAATTTTACACATGTATAAATTGTGGCACTGCTTATATTTGGCTTATTTCTTGTGACAAGTGTGTACACTGACAAAATGGTCTGGTGATACATGAGCATATTTGAATGTAAACTGTGCTGTTTAGAAGGGAAAAAAAAAGCCTTTGCATTCTCAGTGCTCCATAAGCGTGATGATTCTTTCTGCTGCTGCTGTATTCAGGTCGAGAAGTAGGAGCAGATACAAGCCTGTCCCGGGCTAGGGTGGATCCCTCCCCTGATAGAATAAACTCACCACAACATGGATTTTTTTTGGAAAAGTCAGGGAAAAATGAAATTGTATTTCCTATAGTTTAAATACAACAGGATAAGGAGAAATAAACCACTAGAGAAAAATAATAACCTTAACGAAGGTGGGGAAGGGGTCAAGCGGTGGCAAAGCAGCAGCCAAAACAGCAGTGGGGGAAGGTAGCAGGGAGGTTATTCTTCTTCTGTACACCACACTGGTCAGGCCAGACCCTGAGTGCTGTGTCCAGTTCTGGGCTTCTCAATTCAAGAGAGATGTTGAGATACTGGAACGTGTCTGGAGAAGGGCAACGAATCTGGTGAGGGGCCTGGAACACAGCCCTGTGAGGAGAGGCTGAGGGAGCTGGGGGTGTGCAGCCTGGAAAAGAGGAGGCTCAGGGCTGACCTCATTGCTGTCTACAACTCCCTGAAGGGAGGCTGTAGCCAGGTGGGGTTGGGCTCTTCTGCCAGGCAACCAGCAACAGAACAAGGGGGCACAGCCTCAAGTTGTGCTGGGGGAGGTCTAGGCTGGATGTTAGGAGGAAGTTGTTGTCAGAGAGAGTGATTGGCATTGGAATGGGCTGCCCAGGGAGGTGGTGGAGTCACCGTCCCTGGGGGTGTTCAACAAAAGCCTGGATGAGGCACTTAGTGCCATGGTCTAGTTGAGTGGACAGGACTGGGTGCTAGGTTGGACTGGATGATTGTGCAGGTCTCTTCCAACCTGGCTGATTCTGTGATTCTATGGTAGCAGCAGGCGCAGCTGAAGCAGCAGAAGCAGCAATGGGAAGGTACGAGCTGTGCTTCCAGACATGATGCTCAAATGAAATGATATTAACTTATCCATTGTTGCCATTGTATGGCCTATCCCTAGAATATTCACCTCTCCCTTCAGAGCTGTACTTCTAAGTTTCTCTGTTCTGAATATTCTTATGTCTGAGCTAGAAATCTAGGTCAAACAGCCACAATGCCTATGGCAGGTTCTCAGGTGCCATGCCTGCTGATGGAGCATCTCCAGAAGGGCTGTGAATTTTATTAGGGGCTGAGTATCTCAAGGGAAGAACACATTGCTTAGAACCAAATCCATTAATGGGGGAAGTGTCTTCACAACTATGTAACCCCCCAGGTGATTTTAGTCTTGTTAAAGTATTCTGCCAGTAGATGCTTGTGCTAATCTGAAGCTAGCTAGAATGTTTTGGTGAGAAGAATTAGATTACAGGCTGTGAAATTAGATTAGAGGCTGTGAAAGGAAAACAACGGTGATGTCTACTTCTCTCATAGGCTTGCTGAGATGTATAAGAATGAAAAGCAAAACATAGATAATGACTTCACTGGGGAGTCTTGCTTGGGCCTGGGGAACTGGCTGAGCTGCGTCTTACTCTCTAACCTCACCCTCCATTTTGGACTAATCTTACTTTGCTTCCTAACCCCCTGGCCGAACCTCCATTCTTCCTTGGGACTGGGGTGAGGGGAAGGTGAAGGTGTGGTTGAGAGCCCCTCCTGGGGACTCAGGTTTCTGGGAGGGCTGTTGTGTTGGAGGTGGAGTCACCGTCCCTGGAGCTGTTCAAGGCAGGATTGGACATGGCACTTGGTGCCATGGTCTAGCCTTGAGCTCTGTGGTAACAGCTTGGACTTGATGATCTGTGAGGTCTCTTCCAACCTTGGTAATACTGTGAGACTGTGATACTGTGTCTGTATTACCTTTTTACCTTGTATGTTTCTGNGGGGACACACACAACACCCAAACCACCACAATGCTGCACCTTTTTCCTTCACCTGGTGTTTTCATTGCCAAACGGAGTGCCAGTGCCCACGGCAATCACTGAGGCGCTGCGTGCAAGAGCATCGCTGCGAGACGTTCAGCCAGGGCTATGTAAATGGGATCAGTTCTGGGATGAGTCAGGTCCCCTGTACCACACTCTCTGTATTACTGCGCCTGGGACACGCTGTCAGATTTCATGTTGGCAAGTCTCGCTTTAGCAGAAATCTTTCTGTTTCATGGAAATAAAAGCTGAGGGGTGTTAGAGCAGTTGCATTTTATGCTAATTAGTGAATGAGATTTAATTCTCTGCTGGATGAATAAGTGCACAGTGTTGCCTTCTTCACTCTATCACTAAGATCCTCTTTCCTCAGCTTCCTGTAGTTATTTCCAATGTCTCATCCAATATTTAAACATAATATTTTCATATATATTGTGCTAGTTTGAAGCTAGCTAGCATGTTTTAGTGAGAAGAATTGGGTTATAGGCTGTGAAAAGGAAACAATGGTGATGTCTACTTCACTCATAGGCTTGTTGAGATGTATAAGAACAAGAACACAAACATAGATAAAAGAGTCACTCTGTCTCTCAGGGCTGCATGAACTTCTCTAATCTAACCTGCCATCTGTGTGCCTAATCCTTCTGCTTCCTAACCCCCCCAGCCAACCCTCCAAACTACCTTGAGCGTAAGGTAGAGGGGTGGGGAGAAGGTGGAAGGATGGTTGAGAGCCCCTCCTGGGGACTCAGTTTTCTGGGAGGGCTGTTGTGTTCCTGTATTACCTTTTTAACTTGTGTGTTTCTGTATATATCATAAATATCTGCTTGTATATTGTGCTGAGCTGTAAATGTAAAGCTTCATTCAGTTTCAAGATCAACTGAGCTTAGTCTGGGTGATTTTCCAAAGTGTAGGGGGGTGGATAACAACCAAACCATCACACCTCTCTCTCTATATATATATCACATATATATATATATATATATATCTCACATATATATATATACACAGTCTCTAACTAGTTCAGTACATTTTACTGTAGAGATACCTATTTCCTTGAAAAAAAAATGTTTAAATTCCTTTAATTCCATGATTAATTCATAACAGAGATCAGCAAAGGCACCTGGGAAACAGACATAAGCAAAGAAAAAGGAAAGAAGATGGGTCAAACTGCTCCAAAAGTCAACCATAGTTCAGAACATATTATGTAGGGGTGATCTCATTGCTGTCTACAACTACCACAAGGGAGGTTGTAGCCAGGTGGGGTTGGTCTCTTCTGCCAGGCAACCAGCAACAGAACAAGGGGACACAGTCTCAAGTTGTGCCAGGAGAGGTCTAGGCTGGATGTTAGGAGGAAGTTGTTGGCAGAGAGAGTGATTGGCATTGGAATGGGCTGCCCAGGGAGGTGGTGGAATCACCATCCCTGGAGGTGTTCAAGCAAAGCCTGGATGAGGCACTTAGTGCCATGGTCTAGTTGTCTGGCCAGGGCTGGATAGACTGGATGAAGTTGGAGGTCTCTTCCAACCTGGTTGATTCTATGATTCTATACAATGCTATCTATATTACTTTACCTTTGTCTTTTCAGCACATCCCAGCACAGAAAATTCAGCTCTGTAAGTAGATCCTAAGATAAATGTTGCCTGCAAGAAGGTGTCTGTCAAAATGCACTATCAGGAATAAATATGGTTAGGGGAAAAAATGAAATAAAAAGCCCTTGTTTTGCAGAGCAGTTCCAATGTTAAATCTCAAAGTATTTTGTGTGGCCAAAGTTCCCTGATAGATATCTATCTGGGGAAACTAAGTCATGAGACAAACATTCATCTGTTAAAAATTAAACTACACCTTAGTCCTAGAAGATAAGAGAACTAAATGTTCATTTTCTTGTAAACAGCATCCTATGTAGAATCATAGAATCAGTCAGGGTTGGAAGGGACCACAAGGAGCATCTATTTCTAACCCCTCTGCCATGTGTAGGCAGATTATTTATGATCATCTAGTCCCAACCTCCCTGCCATGGCCAGGGACACCCTACCCTAGATCAGGCTGGCCACAGCCTCAGCCAGCCTGGCCTTAAACACCTCCAGGGATGGGGCCTCAACCACCTCCCTGGGCAACCCATTCCAGCCTCTCACCACTCTCATGCTGAACAACTTCCTCCTCACCTCCACTCTGAATCTCCCCATCTCCAGCTTCGCTCCATTCCTCCTTAGTCCTGTCACTCCCTGAGAGCCTAGAAAGTCCCTCCCCAGCATTTTTGTAGGGCCCCTTCAGACACTTGAAGGCCACAATAAGGTCACCTCAGAAAGTAGATTAATCTCATTTACTCTGCACAGCAGCAGAACCTAGAAGCTGCAGGAATGGATGAAGCTTGAAGTGTGCTAGGAGAGGGTCAAATACAAGATAAAAGCTGGTCTGTGCTCCTACAAACCTTCCATCTTGCTATTCATCTTACAGGAATACCCTGAATTGATTTGCAAGTTAAACCTGGAAAGGATTTAAACCTCACAAAGGAAAGGACTTCATTCAGCTGAATTTCATTCACACAAGATGGGTACCAGATCTCAGTCATTTAAATGAGAGGCATTTCTTTGCCATTATACTTGCATATTAGTGCTCGCTCCCATGGATTTGAAATGCAATGCAGAATAAATTATAGTTGCCGAGCACATAAAAGTGTTTAAGGTCAACCAGAGAGCAAATACCTTTATAAACTTTCCAGCTAGAGTGGCCTTCAGCTGGAAAGTGCCCAACAGGCAGCTACAATTAAAACAAAAAAAAGAAGGGTTGAAAAATTGTTGAAGAATTGTGGTCCTTAAATCTTTCTCTTGTCCTTATCAGTCTTGGGTGTTGAGACAGTCTAATACTGCATGAGTGTCACAGAATCACAGAATCACAGAACTTCTTAGATTGGAAAAGACCTTCAAGGTCATCGAGTCCAAGCCTTAGTTTCACACTGCCAAGTCCTTGACTAAACCAAATCCCTCAGCACAACATCTAAGCACTATGAATCGCTATGGTTGGAAAGGACCACCAGGATCAGCCAATCCAACCTTCATCCCAGCATCCTTCATCACTAGACCATAGCCTCAAGTGCCACATCCAACCTCCTTTTAAACACCTCCCAACATCCAACCTAGTGCCACATCCAACCTCCTTTTAAACCCCTCCCAACATCCAACCTAAACCTCCCCTGACACAACTTGAAGCCACTTCCTCTAGTCCTATCTTTAGTAATTTGGGAGAAGAGACCAGCTCCAGCCTCACTTCAGCCTCCTATTAGGTAGTTGCAGAGGGCAATAAGGTCCCCTCTCAGCCTCCTCTTCTCCAGACTAAGCCATCCCAGTTCCCTCAGCTGCTCCTCATAGGTCGTGTTTGCCAGACCTCTCCCCAGCCTCGTTGCCCTTCTCTGCACCCGCTCCAGCACCTCAATGTCCCTCCTATACTGTGGTGACCAAAACTGAACACAGTACTGAAGGTGTGGTCTCATGAGTGCTGAGTACAGAGGCATGATCACCTCCCTGCTCCTCCTGTTCACACCATTTCTGATATTAGACAGAGGTCCTGCAATATCTGCTTCTGACTTCAGATGAAAAAATCTTCTCCCCACCTCGTCAGAGATGAGATTATACATCCTCTCCTTGCATCATGGAGAAAAATCCACTCTACCTTGTGATGGTTTGGATGTCACTTGCTTCCCCACACTTAAGAAAATCACCCAGACTAAACTCAGCTGGCTGGAGATTAGAGAATGAAGCTTTATATTTACAGCTTAGCACAACATGCAAGCAGATATTTACAATATGCATACAGCTATAGACAGAAATAGACAAGTTAAAAAGTAATACAGAAACAAAACAGCTCTCCCAGAGTCCCCAGGAGGGGCTCCCAACCACCCTTTCACCTCCTTTCCACTCTTCTACCTTATCCCAGACTTTGCCTTACATTCAAGGTGAGTTTGGAGAATCGGCCAGGGGAGTTAGGAAGCAGAGGGATTAGTTAGGCAACAAGTTAGAGAGAGAAGGGCACGCAGCCAGAGCCAGAGAGAGCAACTCTGTTATCTATGTTTGTGTTCTTGTTTTCATACATCTCAGCAAGCCTGTGAGTGAAGTAGACCTCACCACTCTTTCCTTTTCACAGCCTATCATCTAATTCTTCTCACCAAAATATCCCAGCCAGGCTCAAACTAGCATGTAACTACTGCTAGGAAGCCACTACCTTTGCTTATTGTTGCCTTCAGAATGCTGCAGTTTTGGTCTCCCTACTTTCTTTCTCAGTGTTCAGCTTTGATGATCCTACTTCTCCCATTGTGTTAACTTCTTGCTGTCTACAACTACCTGAAAGCCAGGTGGGGATAGGTCTCTTCTGCCAGGCAAGCAGCAACAGAACAAGGGGACAGAGTCTCAAGTTGTGCCAGAGATGGTCTAGGCTGGATGTTAGGAAGAAGTTGTTGACAGAGAGAGTGACTGGCATTGGAATGGGCTGCCCAGGGAGGTGGTGGAGTCGCTGTCCCTGGAGGTGTTCAAGAAAAGCCTGGATGAGGCACTTAGTGCCAAGGTCTAGTTGATTGTTCAGGGCTGGGTGCTAGGTTGGACTGGATGATCCTGGAGGTCTCTTCCAACCTGGTTGATCCTATGATTTTATGATTCCATGACCAGGCTAAGGCCAGAAACTAAATGAGGTGAGTCCTAAAGCCATATTTGAAATCAGAAAGGACCAAACAGATCTTTAGGCACTGTTACTCCATACTGGGACACATGCTTGTCAACCACTTCAATTCTTTCCAGAGAGGACATTCTCTGCTGCCCTTCCAACCCAACAAAAGGCAGGGCTGAGAAAGTTCCAGCAAAAAAAGGAAGGATCTAAATTTTGGCTGTTGTTTAAAAAGCCAATTTCCTTTCTCAGTAATGTATTCTTCTCCTTCAATAAAACCACCAAAGAGGCAGGTGTTCCTGAACTCACATATTTAAGTAAAAATGTAACCAGAGCTGCTGAAAACCCAAATGTCACACACCAGAACAGGGCTTTCACACATGATAATCTCCAAACCAGACTCTGTTCTGCTGTCATACCATGTGGAATGTCTGCCTTTAAAGAGCCTGAGCTCTGTGGCTTTACCACAGAACCAGGAGGGTTATAAACACCAGAAACAAAATAAGAAGAAAAAAAAATGTTCCTCATTTTCCATTTTGTACATTTTCTATATAGTCTGCTGTGCTTCACCTAGTTTTCCCTCCCTCTCTTACTGGATGATCTTGGAGGTCTCTTCCAACCTGTTTGATTCTATGATTCTATACTCTCCTTATTTCCTAATGCTTCCACTTCCAATTCCACATTTGCAGTACAAGTCCTCATCCCAACTTCCCTGCCAGAGCAGGCACAAGATTTATGTTGTTTAACTTCTTCATCTGTGAGCACCATTCTTCATTGAAGCATGGAAGCATAGGAACATAGAGACCTAGAGCCATAGAGTCATAGAGTCATGGAATCATAGAATCATAGAGTCACAGAGTCCTAGAGACATTCGCAGTCCAAGTCCTCATCTCAACTTCCTTGCCAGGGCAGGCATGAGATTTATGTTGTTTCACTTCTTCATTTGTGAGCACCATTCTTCATTGAAGCATAGAAGCATAGGAACATAGAGACCTAGAGCCATAGAGTCATGGAATCATGGAATTATAGAATCATAGAGTCACAGAGTCATAGAGTCCTAGAGACATTCGCAGTCCAAGTCCTCATCTCAACTTCCTTGCCAGGGCAGGCATGAGATTTATGTTGTTTCACTTCTTCATTTGTGAGCACCATTCTTCATTGAAGCACAGAAGAATAGGAACATAGAGACCTCGAATCAGAGAGTCATAGATTCATAGAGTCATAGAATCATGGAATCATAGAGTCATAGAGCCATAGACTCATAGAATCATAGATTCATAGAGTCATAGAATCATGGAATCATAGAGTCATAGAGCCATAGAGTCATAGAATCATAGATTCATAGAGTCATAGAATCATGGAATCATAGAGTCATAGAGCCATAGAGTCATAGAATCATAGATTCATAGAGTCATAGAATCATGGAATCATAGAGTCATAGAGCCATAGAGTCATAGAATCATAGATTCATAGAGTCATAGAATCATGGAATCATAGAGTCATAGAGCCATAGAGTCATAGAATCATAGATTCATAGAGTCATAGAATCATGGAATCATAGAGTCATAGAGCCATAGAGTCATAGAATCATAGATTCATAGAGTCATAGAATCATGGAATCATAGAGTCATAGAGCCATAGAGTCATAGAATCATAGATTCATAGAGTCATAGAATCATGGAATCATAGAGTCATAGAGTCATAGAGCCATAGAGCCATAGAGTCATAGAATCATAGATTCATAGAGTCATAGAATCATGGAATCATAGAGTCATAGAGTCATAGAATCAGGGAGTCATAGAGTCATAGAATCATAGATTTATAGAATCATAGCATCATGGAATCATAGAGTCATAGAGTCATAGAATCATGGAATCATAGAATCATAGAGTCATAGATTTACAGAATCATGGAATCATAGAATCATAAAATAGCTTTATTTGGAAGAGGCTTTGAGATCATCAGGACCACAGATAACCCAGCACTGCCAAATCTACCACTAAACTTTGTCCCTTAGCACCCCATCTACACAGCTTTTAAGTACCTCCAAAGATGGGGCCTCCATCACTTCCCTAGGTAGCCTGTTCCAGGACTTGATAACCTTTATGGTAAATACATTGTTCCTAATATCCAACTTAGACCTCCCCCGGTGCAACTTGAGGCCATTTGCTCTTGTCCTATCACTTGATACTTAGGAGATCAGACTGACTCCCATCTTGCTCCAACCTCTTTTCAGGTAGTTGTAAAGAGCAATCAGGTCTCCCCTGTGGCTTGTTTTCTCCAGATTAAACAACCCCAATTCCCTCAGCCACTCCTCATAAGACTTCTTCTCCATTGAGCTGGCCATGTGGACCCCCATCATAGCCAGGAGGCAGAAAGTGGCACTTTCAGGGCACAGCTCATGTACTAGACTGCAGATAAGGGTGCAATGAGTCATGTCCTGTAACTGTCTTTCTAGTGACTACATAGAGACTTGAAATGTCTGCCTTTTGTTGTCTGAGTGGCACTCAAACAGGAGGGAGTTGGTGATGAAGTAGGATAATTGTGTTTAGGAAGATGGGTGATGGATAGTCAAGAAACATCAAGGTCAGCAAAAGAGAAAACAACATCTGCAGGCTGCTTTGCTGGAACTCACAGCAAAGTGAGCTTTAAAATGCCATGAATACATTAGCTAAACCACACTAATTATCAATATGAGCATGTAGGAGCATTCTTCCACCACTATAGCTGATAAAAAGAGAGAAACTCTTTTAAGCTTTGCTTTGAGGAGCTTAGGTTAGGTGTTTGCTGTCCTCCAGAGAGGTCTGCCCAGCTTCTCTTTTTATAGAAGCAGCTAAGAAGGCAGGTTCCTGAGGTTCAATTATGCTTAACATGAGAAAGCTTAGTCAGCTGTCAAACCAACTTTAGCCCTGCTGTACATGGGAAAAATATTTTTCACTAGATTCCACTGCTTAAGTCAATGTGAACAGCTGGCTGCTAGCATGATAAAGCCAAGAGATAAGAGAAGTACATCTCTCTCATGCCAAATTTTCTATGGTCCTACAAATACTTCATGGGCAATTTCTGCCCATTCATATTCCAGTTTATTTTACAATGTCTTTCCAACAAAGCTATCTTCTAGGACAGCAAACTTAGCAGACCTGCCTGGTCCTTAGAGCAAGACCTGCCTCTTCTGCCCTGCCAGGAATATGAAACCTCATCTCCTGCCCCATAAGGCTGATCTCTTTTCCATCCCTGTTTGTTTTCAACCGTGTGCTTGGTGATTCCATCTGCACTGTATTTCTGTCACTCACACTGCAGACTCATTACTTCTCAGATGAGTTTGTGACATGTCTTTGCAACCAGCCAGGAATACAGTGGGACAACTAATTAGATGGAGATGACTGAGAAGGCAGAGAGCATAAGAGAACCCTGGTTTTTGATTAAATTCTAACCAGCAGAGCAGGCTGTGAAAGCCAGAGAGGGAGGAAAAGAAGGAGCTCTTGAAGCTTGGGGTAAGAAGGAGAAAAAGCAGCAAAACAGAGACCATGGGTGGATAGAAATCTGGATTCAGCAGTGTTGGAGGCTGGCATCATGAGGTTCCTCAGGAAGTGAATCTGGGGAAAAGGAGCTAAGGCTACTGCTTGCAGAAACAGTGTGAATAGCACAGCTGAAAACCACCTCTGTGTGAGGAAGGTGAGGAAGAGTAGTGAGACATCCTATGAAAACTTAGTAGAGACAAAACGAGAAGTCTCTATTAAAGGTTCTAAGGTTGCAAAGACCACTTGGGAAAATCAGCATACATGCAGACACCCTATAAAAACTTAGTAGAGACAAAAGGAGAAGTCTCTATTATAAGGTTCTAAGGTTGCAAAGACCACTTGGGAAAATCAGCATAGGAAGTGTGAAAACCATATTAGAAGGAAAAAAGGAATGTATTTGCTTCACTTTGTCCCTTGATTATATTTTTCTCTCATTCTGGAATATCTTTCCAGATATCTTCTAGGACAGCAAACTTAGCAGACCTGCCTGGTCCTTAGAGCAGGTCTTGCCCTGCCAAGAACATGAAACCCCATCTCCTGCCCCATAATCACAGTATCACAGTATCACCAAGGTTGGAAGAGACCTCACAGATCATCAAGTCCAACCCTTTACCACAGAGCTCAAGGCTAGACCATGGCACCAAGTGCCACGTCCAATCCTGCCTTGAACAGCTCCAGGGACGGCGACTCCACCACCTCCCCGGGCACTGTTTGTTTTCAATCATGTGCTTGGTGATTCCCTCTGCACTGTATTTCTGTCACACTGCAGACTCATTACTTCTCAGATGAGTTTGTAAGATAATGTCTTTGCAACCTACAGCAGAGCTAACCAAAACCTCATAGACAAATTACCATGAACTTCAGGTCTGCACCCCAGCCCAGGAGCTGGGATCTATTGCCAGCTTATAAATCTATGCAGAGCGTAAATGGCATCAATCAGAGAGGAAAGAAGCAGGCAGAACTGTAGCTGGCTTGTTAACAAACCCTTGGGGAATAAATTTGGAAGTTAGAAGAAGTTCATTACCATTTCAGTCCAGTGGCTGGTATCAGTTCCTTCTCTCCACTCCTATCAGTTTCATCTTCAAGAACATGCTCTATTTAGAGAGCACATAGTTTCATACAGCACATGAACCCCCGAGGGCTGAATTAGCTTTTGAGGCACATCTGGGGAAATGTCTTCATTTTGGCACAGTCTGGTTTGTTGGTGTCTCTGGGGAAAGGCTCTGACGGTGTCTCTTCATTTCTGAACTGGGCAGGTGTGTTAAAGTGCTGGTTTCTTCCACTGCTTCTATGCAGATCTTCAGAACAGCTGCTTTTCTACTCGTCCCTTCTTACCACCTATGGAAAACAGTCCTGGTTTTGCAGCTTTCTGTGTTCACTTGACATCGGAATAGTGGCAGCACTGGTGGCACACATCCCTTCTTACCACCTGTGGAAAACAGCCCTGGTTTTGCAGCTTTCTGTGTTCACTTGACATCAGAATAGTGGCAGCACTGGTGGCACACATCCCTTCTTATCACCTGTGGAAAACAGCCCTGGTTTTGCAGCTTTCTGTGTTCACTTGACATCAGAATAGTGGCAGCACTGGTGACACACAGCCACATGACAGAGGAAATGATGAGTTTAGCTTATCATGGCATGACTCACTATTATATGTGTTTACCTGATGCTAAAAATACCTGTTAGAAATTCTCCCTGTTCACATCTTCTGAATAGAAGGTGTTGCCCTGATGCCTTGTCTAACATTGCTCTGCCAGCTCAGACATTGAAGAGAAATAGGCTTTGTAAGCCCTAATCCTGGTAGCACATCTGATCCTCATGGGGGACTTCAACCACCCTGACGTCTGTTGGAAGGACAACACAGCAGTGCATCAGCAATCTAAGAGGTTCCTGGAATGCATTGATGATAACTTCCTCCTCCAAGTGGTAGAGGAACCCATAAGAGAAGAAGGTGCTATGCTGGACCTAGTCCTCACCAACAAGGAGGGGCTGGTGAGTGAAATGAAGCTGAAGGGTAGCCTTGGCTGCAGTGACCATGAAATGATAGAGTTTAAGATCCTATCTGCTCTTGGAAGACAAGTAAAAGACTGCTTAAAGAAAAGCATCTCAGAAGATATGTAAGATAGTTAAAGACAATGAAGAGGAATAATGGCAATGGGTATCTTGAATTCATGCATGGTTCCTCCCATTTGGAGGACTAGTACCAGAATAAACCCCCAAGCAGATGACTTTGATGTCAAATGTGTTGGTGAGGAGGTCTAGCACAGGAAGGGAAGCCAACTTTATGGAGCATGGCCAAAGAAAGGCAGTGAAGCTGGTGAAGAGTCCAGAGTACAACTCTTATGAGAACTAGCTCAAGCAGCTGGGGTTGTTTAGCCTGGAGAAAAGGAGGCTGAGGTGACTGCAGGTGTTCAAGGCCAGGCTGGATGAGGCCTTAAGCAATCTGTTCTAGTGGGAGGTGTCCCTGCCTATGGTGGGGGGTTGGAACTAGATGATCTTTGAGGTCCTTTCCAACCTAAACCATTCTATCATTCTATGACTTTCTGGTTTTCTATAACTGTCTGAATGGAGGTGGTAGTGATGTGAGGGTCAGTCTCTTCTCCCAAGTAACGAGTCACAGGACAAATGGGAAATGACCTCAAGTTGTACCAGGGGAGATTTAGGTTGGTGTGGTGGTTTGGGTGTTACCCACCCCACACCCACTTTGGAAATCACCCAGACTAGACTCAGCAGGCTCTGGAAATTGAATGAAGCTTATATTTACAGCTTAGCACAATATACAAGCAGATATTTACAGTACATACAGTTATAGACAGAAATATACAAGGTGAAAGGTAATACAGAAACACAGCAGCCCTCCCAGAAACCTGAGTCCCCAAGAGGGGCTCCCAATCACCCTTCCACCTTCTCCCACCCCTCAACCTTATCCCAGACATTGCCTTGTGCCCCAAGGAAGAATGGAGGGTTGGCCAGGGGGCTAGGAAGCAAGGGATTAATCAGAGAGATGGAAGGTGAGGTTATAAATGCAGCCTACAGGCCAGGCAAAGATCGACTCCCTTATGTATGTTTAGATTCTTGCTCTTATCTCTCAGCAAGCCTGTGAGTGAAGTAGACGTGACCATTGTTTCTCTTTCACAGCCTGTAATCTAATTCTTCTCACCAAAACATTCTAGCTAGCTTCAGACTAGCACAGTTGGACATCAGGAAAAAAAGTCTTCACTGAAGGGGTTGTCAAGCCCCGGCGCAGGCTGCCCAGGGAAGTGGTGGAGTCTCTGTCTCTGGAGGTACTTAAAAGATCTGTAGGTGTGGTGCTGAGGGACATGGTGGGACTCAATAAGCTTAAAGATCTTTTCCAGCCTAAGCAAGTCTATGATTCTATGACAGTTGACAAAGAGAAAGTTCTTGAAAATGGGACTAAAACATCTGATGTTACAGCAAAGCAGGTGGAAGTCGGAGGAGAGAAGTAAATAGAAAGTAACTACCACAGTATCACAGTCTCACAGTATCACCAAGGTTGGAAGAGACCTCACAGATCATCAAGTCCAAGCCGTTACCACAGAGCTCAAGGCTAGACCATGGCACCAAGTGCCACGTCCAATCCTGCCTTGAACAGCTCCAGGGATGGCGACTCCACCACCTCCCTGGGCAGCCCATTCCAATGCCAATCACTCTCTCTGCCAACAACTTCCTCCTAACATCCAGCCTAGACCTCCCCTGGCACAACTTGAGACTGTGTCCCCTTCTTCTATTGCTGGTTGCCTGGCAGAAGAGATCAACCCCCACCTGACTACAGCCTCCCTTCAGGTAGTTGTAGACAGCAGTGAGGTCTGCCCTGAGCCTCCTCTTCTCCAGGCTGCACACCCCCAGCTCCCTCAGCCTCTCCTCGTAGGGCTGTGCTCGAGGCCTCTCACCAGCCTCGTTGCCCTTCTCTGGACACACTCAAGCATCTCAATGTCCCTCTTAAACTGAGGGGCCCAGAACTGAACACAGTACTCGAGGTGTGGTCTAACCAGTGCAGAGTACAGGGGCAGAATGACCTCCCTGCTCCTGCTGCCCACACCATTCCTGATGCAGGCCAGGATGCCATTGGCTCTCTTGGCCACCTTACTTGGAAAGTAACTAGAACTTGGGAATTCATCTTTCCAAATGCTTTCTGGATCAGAGGCAGGAACTGCAGAGGTTTAGATGCGAGAAGACAATACTTTGAGTAATGAGAACAAAATCAAAGGCTGGATCCTAGCAATTCTGTGCAAAATCCAGCTGCAAAGTGAATGAGCTGATCCAAAAGCTTTGGCCTGATGGCTGTTGCTCACCATCATCCACCTGCACCACGTCTGTGCAATTGTTACCTGATGCATGCAAGCACTGAAGAACCATAATGCATTTGATCATCGATGAAAAGAATGGTTGCCCCTTCTGATGAGTAGGTTAAATGCTGTGGGTTTTCTTAAGAAGAGACTAAAGAGTTGTAAGTTTGAGTGCCTTGTGCTGAGGTTCAGATCTGCAGCCTGCTTCAAAGAGGCTTTTGAAGTCTGGAGGGAAACATGCATTTAGTTTGCAGGGAAAGTGAGAATACATGATCTCAACTGGCTGCTAATCTGATAACTCTTTAATTTTAATCACCCTGACAGTCTGTGGTAAACCATGTGGTTAACTATTTCGGGTGCAGTCTCTTCTCTCAAAGCCACAATCTGCTGTAGTTTAGAAGGACGACTCTTTGATAAAATAAAGATACAAGGGGACTAAAATATCCCTGAGGCAGCTTGGCTGTTAAGCCACTCAATACTTCTCATTGTTGCCCTCTTCAAACTTTGCCACTTATACTCAGCAGCAAGATAACGTGTAGGTGTGTGGTATAGGCTGGATGCTAGGAGGAAGTTCTACACAGAGAGAGTGATTTGCCATTGGAATTGCCTGCCCAGGGAGGTGGTGGAGTCAGCCGGGAGGTGTTCAACAAAAGCCTGGCTGAGGCACTTAGTGCCATGGTCTAGTTGACTGGATAGGGCTGGGTGCTAGGTTGGACTGGATGATCTTGGAGGTCTCTTGCAACTTGGTTGATTCTATGATTCCATGATGATGAAAAGTGGAAAGGGCAGAAAATATCAGGGGGAGAAAATGAAAAGAGAAGGGGATTGCAGGACTGCTTCTGGCAGTTGCTGATTGGATTGCTGTTGGCACGGCATGGCTTTATCTCAAAGAGACAGAACCTTAGGGGTCAAGGGCAGATGCCAAATGGTGAACAGCTATCAGAGATTCAAGGGCTTCTCACAGTTGTTTTTGCAGTTGTTAAAACTGCATTAATTACAGCTGCAGAAAAAATGTGAAGATGTGGTGACTGAGAAATGTTGCTTGTAATAGCTGTTACTGTTATGCATAAGCATAAAGGGCCACAGATCATGCACCCAACCATCTCAGATGCCAGCCCTGATGCAACCAGTCTGCTCAACCTTTGAGTTTCTCAGCTTTTAGGCCTTAAATAATCATTAAGTAGTGCCTTTATCAACTTCTGAGTCTCCAGCTGAGCTTCAGTGGGCTTTTCAAGTGCACTGAAACGACCTAAATTAATTCATTCCAACTGATTGAGCAGTATATTTAGATGTGATTGGTTGATGACACAGCACTTTACGTCCTTGTTTTGGGAGAAGTTATATTTAGGTTTGCAAACTTATTTCACAGTAAACTGCTCTTTGGAGTGCTCAGACAGAACTGAATCTAATCCCCTTTCCAGTGTTTGCTTCTAGATGATTGCAACTTTTAATGGCTTAGTTTTGCTTGTTATGCCTCGCTCCATAGACTGAGTGCTGCGCACACTTGTGCAGGCAGCAGCTCTACAATATAACCCCATAATAGTGCCACAAAAGTATGTGCTAGTTTGAGCCTAGCTAGAATGTTTTGGTGAGAGGGACTAGATCATAGGCTATGAAATGAAAACAGTGGTGATGTCTACCTCCCTCACAGCCTTGCTGAGATGTGTAGAGAAGAAAAGCAAAACAGAAATAAGGGCACTTCACTTGCTCTCTTCACTCTGGGATTTGCTCTTGGCTCTTTGCCTGCTGAGTTGCTCTGGGCTGATGGCTGAACTCCATCTTACTCTCTAACCTCACCCTCCGTTTGCTTTTTGGCTGATTCACCTTTGCTTCTTAATCCCCCTGGCCGAGCCTCCATTCTTCTTTGGGACTGGGGTAAGGTTGAGAGGTGTAGGGGAAAGGTGAGGGGGTGGTTGAGAGCCCCTCCTGGGGACTCAGGTTTCTGGGAGGGGAGTTGTGTGTCTGTATTACCTTTTTACCTTGTATATTTCTGTCTATAACTGTATATACTGTAACTATCTGCTTGTGCATTGTGCTAGCTGTAAATATAAGCTTCATTCAAATTTCCAGAGCTGGCTGAGTCTACTCTGGGTGATTTCCAAAGTGTGGGGGGGTAGGGAACACCCAAACCAACACAAAGTGCTAAGAGAGATGGAACACCTCTCTAAAAAGAAAGGACGAGATATTTTGGCCTGGAGAAGAAAAGGCTTCAGGAAGATCTTATAGCAGCCTTCCAGTACTTAAAGAAGATCTATAATAGCAGTGATGAGAAGCTTTTTAGCAGGACCTGTTGTGGCAGGACAAGGGGTGATGGTTTTAAATTAGAAGAGGAAGATTTAAATAAAAGGAAGATATTTTTTTCACAACGAGTGTGATGGGACACTAGAAAAGCTTGCCCAGAGAGGTGTTAGATGCTCCATGTCTGGAAACATCCCAGGTCAGGTTGGACTGCGCTCTGAGAAACCTGATCTAGGTGAAGATGTCCCTGCTGAGTGCAGGGGGGTTGGACTAGATGATTCCATGATTCTATGGATGTTCACACCTTCATTAAGAAAATGTTGGCAGGGCTTGGAACACAAAGCCTATGAGGAGAGGCTGAGGGAGCTGGGGGTGTGCAGCCTGGAGAATAGGAGGCTCAGGGTGACCTCATTGCTGTCTACAGCTACCTGAAGGGGGGTTGTAGCCAGGGAGGGGTTGGTCTCTTCTGCCAGGCAACCAGCAACAGAACAAGGGGACACAGTCTCAAGTTGTGCCAGGGGAGGTCTAGGCTGGGTGTTAGGAGGAAGTTGTTGGCAGAGAGAGTGATTGGCATTGGAATGGGCTGCCCAGGGAGGTGGTGGAGTCACCGTCCCTGGGGGTGTTCAGGAAAAGCCTGGATGAGGCACTTAGTGCCATGGTCTAGTTGACTGGATAGGGCTGGGTGCTAGGTTGGACTGGATGATCTTGGAGGTCTCTTCTAACCTGATTGATTCTATGATTCTATGATATTAGGAAAAACTTCTGTACTGAAAGAGTTATCAAAGACTGGATCAGGCTGCCCAGGGAAGCAGTTGGATTACCATCCCTGGATGCATTTAAAAGCTGCCTAGATATGTTGCTCTAGGGCATGATGTAGTAGTGACCCTGGTAGAGTAAGATAATGGTTGGACCCAATGATCTTAAAGGCATTTTCCAACCATAGTGATTTTGTGATTCTGCTTGCAGAAAGATGCCCAGCTCCTCCAGTGACTGAATTTGCTGATGTTAGTGCTGAAGCATATCAACTGGAGACCAGACTGTATTATGACTGTGACGCTGGCTACAAGAGGAAGAAAGGCCAGAGCTCATTAATTCAGTGTCGGAGTGTAAAGCAGAGTGCTTCTTGGGACTACAAGGAGTTTGAATGCATTGGTAAGCTGCTGTTTGCCTTTTCCTACACCTGTAGAGATGCATCCATCATAAGAAAAAGTGCTCCTCCAGTGAGTTAGTCGGTGTAAGACATGTCTGGGCATTGCTCTAAAAATGATCTTTCCCACTTATCTTTGCAAATTACAACTTGTGACAATGCTATCCTGCTTCTCAGGATCAGATACTGAGATACCCCTCAGTATCTGAAGGGAGCCTACAGGAAGGCTGGGGAGGGACTATTGACAAGGTCTAGTAACGTCAGGACGAGGGGGAATGGGTTTAAGCTGGAGGAGGGGAGATTTAGACTGGATGTTAGGAGGAAGTTCTTTACAGTGAGGGTGGTAAGACACTGGAACAGGTTGCCCAGGGAGGTTGTGGATGCTTCCTCCCTGGAGGCATTTAAGGCCAGGCTGGATGAGGCCTTGAGCAGCCTGCTCTAGTGGGAGGTGTCCCTGCCTATGGCAGGGGGTTGGAGCTGGATGATCCTTGAGGTCCCTTCCAACCTAAACCATTCTACGATTCTATGATTCTCAAAGTCTGGGCGCTCTGAATTTGCTCCACTCTTCACCTTGCTGTAACTCAGCAAATCTAACTTTTCCCACAGATGAGAAGACTTTGTTATCATCAGCTCCCACCACGAAGTTAGATTTTACTCAGAAGCTGGAGGAAAAAACACCCCAGAAGCAAGAAAACTTTTCAGAGTTTGACCAGAAAGGTGAAGAGGTAATTGCCAAAGGTAAGAGCCATTTCCTTATCGTGACACTTCTTCCACTGGCTTCCAAGGAAGCAGCACAAGTACTTGTGTAATTATTGTGACAGACAGAAAGAAACAGCTGTTATGTCTTGGTTGAGCAAGTGTAAGCAAAGAGCAGAGTCATAGAATGGTTTGGATTGGAAGAGATCTTAAAGATCCAAGCCCCCCCACCATGGGCAGGGACAGCTTCAACCAGACCAGGTTGCTCAAGGCTCTGTCCAGCCTGGCCTTGAACATCTGCAGGCAGGGGATGTCCATTGCCTCCCTGGGCAACCTGTTCCAGTGCTCACCATCCTCACCTTGAAGACTTTCTTCCTAATATCTAATCTAAATCTCCCCTCTTCCAGCTCAAAGCCATCCCTCTCATCTTATCACTACAGGGCTTGTAAAAAGTCCCTTCCCAGCTTTCTTGTAGGCCCTCTTCAGGTACTGACAGGCTGCTGTAAGGAATCCTTGGAGTCTTCACTTCTCCAGGCTGAACATCCTCAACTTTCTCCACCTGTTGCTATAAGGGAAGTGCCCCATCTCTCTGATCATCTTTGTGGCTCTTCTCTGGACCTATTCCAACAGTTTTATGTGCTTCTTCTGTTGTGGACACGGTACTCCAGGTCCCATAGACTAGACTAGACTAGACTAGACTAGACTAGAATAGAATAGAATCAACCAGGTTGGAAGAGACCTCCAAGATCATCCAGTCCAACCTAGCACCCAGCCCTAGCCAGTCAACTAGACCATGGCACTAAGTGCCTCATCCAGGCTTTTCTTGAACACCTGGTTTTCTTGAACAGCTGGTGAGGGGCCTGGAACACAAACCCTATGAGGAGAGGCTGAGGGAGCTGGGGTTGTTTAGCCTGGAGAAGAGGAGACTCAGGGCAGACCTCATTGCTGTCTACAACTACCTGAAGGGAGGTTGTAGCCAGGTGGGGTTGGTCTCTTCTGCCAGGCAACCAACAACAGGACAAGGGGACACAGTCTCAAGTTGTGCCAAGGGAAGTATAGGCTGGATGTTAGGAGGAAGTTCTTCACAGAGAGAGTGATTGGCATTGGAATGGGCTGCCCAGGGAGGTGGTGGAGTCACCATCCCTGGAGGTGTTCAAGCAAAGCCTGGATGAGGCACTTAGTGCCATGGTCTAGTTGACTGGATAGGGCTGGGTGCTAGGTTGGACTGGATGATCTTGGAGGTCTCTTCCAACCTGATTGATTCTACCTCCAGGGACGGTGACTCCACCACTTCCCTGGGCAGCCCATTCCAATGCCAATCACTCTCTCTGGCAACAACTTCCTCCTAACATCCAGCCTAGACCTCCCCTGGCACAACTCTCACAAGAGCAGAGTAGAGGAAGACAATCACCTCCCTCATCCTGCTGGTCAGAGTAACACAGAATTAGGAAGGCTTGGTACATCCTGATTGTCCATACTTTGTATGAATCCAAACCATGTTGTTTCAAGAAAAAAACCCAAACACTGGGTGAAACCTATCTGCTTATCTGTGTGCTGCCTTTTGATCCCACAGATCTGTGTGGTCCTCCCAGGACTATTCCACATGCCTCTTTAAGCCCAAAAGGGAAGTATTATGTGGGGCAAGTGCTGCATTTCAAGTGCCAGAGCGGTTACGATAAGCGACCTCCCACCTCTGGCATCCGCATCTGCAAGAAGGAAGATGGCAAAATCATCTGGACCCACCTTGACATGAGATGCACCAATGACAGCAATAAGTGGCCACCATCCACCTCAGTAGAGCTAGGTAAGATGGTTGCTGTGGTATCACATTGGTGCTGCAACCTGTTCATGCAGGGTCCAGACCCTCCAACTAAGCACATCAGTCCTAAAGAACAACCTGCTTGGGGTTAGAGATGGAGAGATCATAGTATCACAGTATCACAGTATCATCAGGGTTGGAAGAGACCTCACAGATCATCAAGTCCAACCCTTCACCACAGAGCTCAAGGCTAGACCATGGCACCAAGTGCCACGTCCAATCCTGCCTTGAACAGCTCCAGGGACGGCGACTCCACCACCTCCCTGGGCAGCCCATTCCAGTGGCCAATGACTCTCTCAGTGAAGAACTTTCTCCTCACCTCGAGCCTAAACTTCCCCTGGCGCAGCCTGAGGCTGTGTCCTCTCGTTCTGGCGCTGGCCACCTGAGAGAAGAGAGCAACCTCCCCCTGGCCACAACCACCCCTCAGGTAGTTGTAGACAGCAATAAGGTCACCCCTGAGCCTCCTCTTCTCCAGGCTAAACAATCCCAGCTCCCTCAGCCTCTCCTCGTAGGGCTGTGCTCGAGGCCTCTCACCAGCCTCGTTGCCCTTCTCTGGACACGCTCAAGCATCTCAATGTCCCTTCTAAACTGGGGGGCCCAGAACTGAACACAGTACTCAAGGTGTGGTCTAACCAGTGCAGAGTACAGGGGCAGAATGACCTCCCTGCTCCTGCTGGCCACACCATTCCTGATGCAGGCCAGGATGCCATTGGCTCTCTTGGCCACCTGGGCACACTGCTGGCTCATGTTCAGGCGGGTATCAATCAGCACCCCCAGATCCCTCTCTGTCTGGCTGCTCTCCAGCCACTCCGACCCCAGCCTGTATCTCTGCATGGGGTTGTTGTGGCCAAAGTGCAGCCCCTGGCACTTGAAGCTATTGAATGCCATCCCCTTGGACTCTGCCCATCTGTCCAGGCGGTCAAGGTCTCGCTGCAGAGCCCTTCTGCCCTCCAACCCAGCCACATCTGCCCCCAGCTTGGTGTCATCTGCAAACTTGCTGATGACTGACTCGATGCCCTCATCCAGATCATCTATGAAGATGTTAAAGAGGATGGGGCCCAGCACTGACCCTTGAGGGACACCACTAGTGACTGGCAGCCAGATCAGTAACCTCAGGGCTCTAACACTAATGGAGACAGCGTCTCTGACTGGTGAAGATGACATCTCTGGGGAGGACATAGCTGCATCCTACTTTGTCTTTGTTCAATTGCAGAGGTTTGTGAGCAGATAGAGCCACAGTTACATATTAGGAAGAAAACAGGAGAATCTGCTTTTCTCTTTCTCCTTCCTCCTGGCATCTATAGGTCATCTATTGCAACCATGACTGCTCAGGGGTTTAGGATCCAGAGTTTAACTAGTCTACAGCTCAACCTGAGTCTTGTGGCTCTGTTTTGAACAGAGAGACAGTAAAAATGAGAACAGAGAGACAGTAAAATTCCACTGGAATGGAATGCCCAGGGAGGTGGTGGACTCACCATCCCTGGAGGTCATTAAGAGAAGATTGGATGCGGCATTTGGTGGCATGGTTTAGCTGATATGGTGGTGTTAGGTTATAGGCTGGACTTGATGATCTCAAAGGTCTTTTCCAGCCTTGGTGATTCTGCAGTTCTACAAAAAGCCCACTCTAAGCCTTATGGACCCATACTCAGCAGGGCATGCACCACTGTGGTCTGGCAGCTTGAATTTCACTGCTCAGTGAACCAGCAGGGATCTCAAGTGAAGCTGCAGAACATTTGCCTCTTGCTTTTATGTCCTTAGATGCCAAAGAGAAATTAAAACCAATCCTACCTTCAAGGCCTCTGCCCCACACAAATCACATACCTTTTCTGATGGAATCTCCCCTAATTCCACAATGCTGGAGTTTAATATGCAGAGAAAACTCCTTTCCCAAACTTCCACAATAGCATTGAAGGTTTGGAGCTTTCTCTGGATGTCAGGCAGAGCTACTGAAGGTAGAAGGACCCAGTTACCCACTACCTCTACAGTCATCAGGCTTTCATTACTCTCCTAAATGCCTCTGAGACAGGGGACTGTCTCCTCTGTGATCTGTGTTAGATAGTATTGTCCTGCTCTGGCAGGGGGGTTGGACTTGATGTGCCTTGGGTGCCTTCCAACCCCTAACATCCTATAAGCCTGTGATCCTGTGATCCTGTGACTATCCTGATCTGAATTTTAAAGAGGTGGGAGCAAGGTCAATATAAAAAAGTCTCCTTACCAGCAGAGAGTAGAAAGAGGCAGTTTTCTCCAGCACTTGGCCTTTAAGGGGAAATGAATCTTGCAGAACTGCAGACGTTTCCTGCGCAGATGCCCACCGTTGGAGCTGGGCTGCCTTCCTAACCCACAGAGAGGAGTAGATGTTGATGGCTCTGTGTCAGCTGTCCTATTTCATGTCTATTTTAGCATGAGATGAATTCCACTTTTTAAAGGCTTGTTTCCCCCCACTAACTACAGCAGAGTCCAGGTGACTATTTCAGAGGCCACATCTTTGTAAGGGTAGGTGAGATGAATGCCAGCCCTTGTGACCTATAAGAGACCATGTGGTAGAGAGGGATGCTTTGGGCAGCCCCTTTTGCCTGCAGAGTGACCTTTCAGGTGACACTTAAACAGCATTCCCTCTTCTTGCTCTTCTGACCTTACTCACTGTTTCTTGACATCCTCTTGTGAGTGTGAAGAGGATGTGGCCAGTCACCTTGTATCACTGCCCAGTGACAGGACAAGGAGCAATGAACACAGACTGGAGCACAGGAAGTTCCAAGTAAGCATAAGGAAAAAACTTTTCCTTTCAGGGTTACAGAGTGCTAGAACAGGCTGCCCAGAGAGGTTGTGAAGTCCTCTGTGGAGAGATTCCACACCTGCCCAGACATGATCCTGTGCAACCTGCTGTGGATGAACCTGCTTTGGCAGGGGGACTGGACTAGATGATCTCCAGAGTTCCTTTCCACCCCTCACCATTGTTTGATTCTATGACACAATGTTCTAGCATTAGCTCAGGACTTTCTCCCCTTCTTCACAGATCCATCTGCTTTCCAGTGGCCCCTTGTTTAGTATGTTCCAGGTACAGCAGATGTAATACTGGCTGAAGTTCAGAGCTCCCTTTCCAGGATAAAGGATAAATTATTGATTATTTATTTATTTCTCCCTTATTAAAGGAGAAATTTCCTCTGCATCTGGGTAAAGGCAATCCCAAGCACAAATCCAGGCTGGGCAGTGAGTGGCTGGAGAGAAGCCATGAGGTGTGGGACTTGGGGGTGCTGCTGGATGAGAAGCTCAACATGAGCCAGCAGTGTGCACTTGCAGCCCAGAAAGCCAAGCAGAGCCTGGGCTGCATCAGGAGAAGTGTGGCCAGCAGGGCCAGGGAGGTGATTCTCCCCCTCTACTGCACTCTGGTGAGACCCCACTTGGAGTACTGCATCCAGTTCTGGAGTCCCTCTGACAAGGGGGATGTGGAGATGCTGGAGTGTGTCCAGAGAAGGGCCATGAGGATGCTCAGAGGGCTGCAGCAGCTCTGCTGTGAGGCCAGACTGAAAGAGTTGGGGCTGTGCAGTCTGCAGAAGAGGAGGCTCCCAGGTGACCTTCTTGTGGCCTTCCAGTATCTGAAGGAGGCCTACAAAAAAGCTGGGGAGGGACATTATAGGCTCTCAGGGAGTGACAGGACTGGGGGGAATGGAGCAAAGCTGGAGGTGGGGAGGTTCACAGTGGATGTGAGGAGGAAGTTGTTCAGCATGAGAGTGGTGAGAGCCTGGCATGGATTGCCCATTAAGGGCAGGCTGGATGTTTAAGGCCAGGCTGGATGAGGCTATGGCCAACCTGTTCTAGGGTAGAGTGTCCATGGCCATGGTGGGGGGGTTGGAACTAGATGATCCTTATGGTCCCTTCCAACCCTGACTGATGCTATGATTCTAAAGTAATTTGTTGCACCAGAAAAGTTTTGGCTTATATTGCTGGGGAAAAAGAAGTCCGTTTTGAAGCTGTGTTTCCAAATGCTAGCTTGACACCTCAAAATTAACCCCTCAAAAGCTTACATGAAATAAATATCTTAGCTGAATCCCATTCCCTGGAAGACACAAGCCACTTCCAGCTCTACCATTAGCAAATATAAGATCAACACATACACAGTCATAGACTCATAGACTCACAGACCTTATTCTGTTAGAGAAGACGTTATAGATCATCAAGTCCAACCATTATCTAACTCTGCTAAGTCTGGTGCTAAACCATCTCTCATCATCATACGTCAGTGTCTTTCAGACAGCTCCAGGGATGGGGATTCAACAGTCTTCCTGGGGAGCCTGTTCTACTGTTTGAGGACCCTTTCAGTGAAGAAGTTTCTTCTAATATCCAACCTAAACCTCCCTTGGTGCAACTCAAGACTCTTTCATCACGTCCTATCACTTATTACTAGGGAGGACAGACCAACTCCCACCACACTACAACCTCCTTTCAAACAGTTCTGTAGTTCTCCCCTGAACCTCCTTTTCTCCAAATTAATTATTTACTCAGCTGCTCCAAGATTTGTTCTCCAGACTCTTTGCCAGCTTTCTTTCCCTTCCCTGGACACTCTCTGGGATTTCAGTTTCTTTCTTGTAGTGAGGGGCTCACAACTGAATGTAGTATTCAGTGTGAGGCCTTATCAGTACAGGATATGTTGATATCTGGGCTGGAAACATCTGATGATGGCCAAGATACAAGCATGGAAATTATTAAGTCTTCTAAGCTGTCAGACTCTACCCTCATCAAGGCTTCAGTGCTAGAACAAGCCAGCATTTTGCCCAACTCTGTCCTCATCACTGCTTAAACACTTTTTTCCAGAAGAGCAAATTGATACAAAGATAAATATTTTTCTCTCTCTTCATAGTTTCAGCTCATGCATCCTTGTCCTCACCCGTGATGCTGCCAGTGAAAGGTATGCTCTTTTATTAATTTGTCTCACACTTCACTCCTTCCCCAGAGCAGTTGCTTTGCTTTCCAATTGGCTGTTCTACCAGAGAGATCCATCTCTGTTATCAGAGCTAATAAAAATCATAGAATCAGCCAGGTTGGAAGAGACCTCCAAGATCATCCAGTCCAACCTAGCACCCAGCCCTATCCAATCAACTAGACCATGGCACTAAGTGCCTCATCCAGGCTTTGCTTCAACACCTCCAGGGATGGTAACTGCACCACCTCCCTGGGCAGCCCATTCCAATGCCAATCACTCTCTCTGCCAACAACTTCCTCCTAACATCCAGCCTAGACCTCCCCTGGCACAACTTGAGGCTGTGTCCCCTTCTTCTGTTGCTGGTTGCCTGGCAGAAGAGACCAACCCCCACCTGGCTACAGCCTCCCTTCAGGTAGTTGTAGACAGTAATGAGGTCTCCCCTGAGGCTCCTCTTCTGCAGGCTGCACACCCACAGCTCCCTCAGACTCTCCTCACAGGGCCGTGCTCCAGGCCCCTCACCAGCTTTGTTGCTCTTCTCTGGACATGTTCCAGCACCTCAACATCTCTCTTGAATTGAGGAGCCCAGAACTGGACACAGGACTCAAGGTGTGGCCTGACCAGTGCTGAATACAGGGGCAGAATAACCTCCCTTGTCCTCTTGGCCACACTGTTCCTGATCCAGGCCAGGATGCCATTGGCTGTCTTGGCCCCTTTATTTCTAAGGGCTCTTTCCCAAGGAACTTTCAGAGTTAGTTCCTTAAATAGGCTGAAGTCTGCCCTTCGGAAGTCCAGTGTGGAGGTTCTGTTGATGCCCCTCCTGGTTTCACCATATATTGAAAACTCTATAATTTCATGGTCACTGGACCCCAGGCAGCCTCTGACCACCACATCCCCAAACAGCCCTTCTCTATTTGTGAGCAGCAGGTCAAGCGGGGCTGCATCCCTGCTAGGTTCATGTAACAGCTGAGATAAGAAGTTGTCCTCCACACACTCTAGGAACCTTCTAGACTGCCTCTTCTCTGCAGTGTTAAAGTCCCAGCAGATATCTGGCATGTTAAAGTCACCCACAAGAACTAGGGCAGATGATCTCGAGGCAGCCTCCAGTTGCTTAAAGAGTAATAAATCAAGCTCTTCTTCCTGGCTGGGTTGTCTGTAACAGACCCTAACCAGGATGTCAGTCCTGTTGGCCTTCCCCTTAATTCTCACCCATAAAGACTCAACCTGCAAACCTCTGTGCCAAGAGGAATCGGGATCAGGTCAGAGATTGTCTGCCTCTTTCACAGCACCCTGGGAAGATCTAGAAGCCTCTCAATGGCTGAGCAGTTCCAACACTGCCACAAAGGAGCCAGGGACTATCTTGAAATTTCTACTGCACAGCACAGACTTTCCCTAGGGCTCCAGGCTGCCTATTTTTAAGTGAGACAAAGCCATTTTGTGGCTAAACTTTTCCAAACGTTCTGATTCTCCTAAATGAATGAATTGCTCATAAGCACCCTTGGGAAGGTTTTCCTGATTGAATTAGAACCCAAATGTAACTAATTAGCATATAGTTGTGGGTCAGGCTTTCCAGAAATAAAATTAACTACATATTTTTATAATTCCTGCCCCGTTCATAGTATCATAGTATCATAGTATCATAGTATCATAGTATCATCAGGGTTGGAAGAGACCTCACAGATCATCAAGTCCAACCCTTCACCACAGAGCTCAAGGCTAGACCATGGCACCAAGTGCCACATCCAATCTTGCCTTGAACATCTCCAGGGACGGCGACTCCACCACCTCCCTGGGCAGCCCATTCCAGTAGCCAATGACTCTCTCAGTGAAGAACTNTGGGGCCCAGAACTGAACACAGTACTCAAGGTGTGGTCTAACCAGTGCAGAGTACAGGGGCAGAATGACCTCCCTGCTCCTGCTGCCCACACCATTCCTGATATTCCTGATCCTGAGTTAATTCCTCCTACTAAACCAGGCCCTCTGTTCCCACAAGACAAGTGTTGTAAAGGGGTTTAATTTAAATTCTGGGGAGATCCGAGGCTGATTTGATTGTTATTAAATAATTTATTCATATATACAAAAATTTCCCCAAACTTATATACAATAAACCCACACAAATCCTTTGTACACTGTTAGTGAAATTACTCTACAGAATGTCTATTTACTATTGAGTTAAACAATTTAGTATAGGTTTTAGGAAAACTCCAATCAGAGAGTCTGAGGGCAGAAAGTGCCACTGGTGGAGTTAATAGGGTACCTTTGATGCTTGAATAAGAGAGTTTAAGTACTCACAAATCAGGGTTTTGGTATCTGTGGCCCCCAAAATGAGGTGAAGCAGTCACGGAGTTGATCCCTGTGGGGATAACAGTTCTTGGGGTTCTGGGCCGCGCTGTCTGAGAAGATGAGGCTGAAGCGCTGCAGGTCGTCATGGGACAAAGGCAGTAGCCTCAGGCAGAAGTCAGACGGGTGGAGAATAGAAAGGGTGGCGGAAGCCAAAAACAGGAGGCAACAGGCAAAAGCCAAAGGCAAAAGGAAGGTCCCCAAGGCAAAGGAGGGGGTGTCCCAAAGGCAAAAGGAAGGTCCCCAAGGCAAAGGAGGGGGTGTCCCAAAGGCAAAGCAGGGTGCCTTGTTTACTTAGATTGCCCCATTCATAAGCAATGTACCGAGATGGATGGGTTTGTCGGCCATAGCACTGTCCGATAGGCTTCTGTCGTCAGGCAGGGACATGCCATATTTGGGAAGGTCCACAGGTCCATTACCAACCCTGATGATACTATGATGATATGATATGATATGATACCCCCAAATATGGAAACTGATGAGCAAGCCACAGGCCCAACGCGTGAGCTTATGCACCGTGACTGCCCCGTGGGCCCTGAGCAGCCAGACAGAGAGGCGCCAAGCCCATTGTCCCCCCAGTGTGCCTTCAACGTGTTTACCTCTGTCTGGGGTATGCCAGCACGTCCAGACAGGGCAAAAGCAAAGAGAGGAATAGAAATAAGCCTATTTTTTGGGCCTACGGCCCCTCCATGACAACAAGACACATCTGTGTCCATGTACTGGGAGAGAAGTCAGTAAAGAAAGTCTAAACAGAGACTGTTTAAGCCCTTGGACTTTTCAAAGACTCATAGGGGATATGAAAGAAAAGAAATCAACCAAAAGTCTTATTTAAAAATTAAGCCCTTTTCAGAGTCTTTCTCTGAGACTTTCTGTGAATTCAGAGAATGTCTTCAACAGGAGAAAAAGAAAAAAACCAAGAAAGTAAATATTTTGAGGATGAGTTTCTGTCACAGTCTCAAAGGAGTGAAAAAAGATAGGCACATAAAAGATGTCCTCATGGCTAAACTGATGGTTTTAGATCGGTCTGAAGAGACTTTCTTCTCCCCCTTCCCCAGCTTTCATTCAGCTATTAGCTGCTAAAATAGAAATTGCTTCTTAGTGTGCATAGGCTCAAGACTTTGTACAAGGGCTCTTGACTCCAGGTGGAGTCTGCTGACAACTGTAGAACACATTTTAATACAGAGGGATCATGGAGTCAGACAAAGGAAGGGAAGGACGAGGGCGGTGATAAAGATGAGCCAACCGAGTGCTGGGCTGCATCAAGAGAAGTGTGGCCAGCAGGGCAAGGGAGGTGATTCTCCCCCTTTACTCTGCTCTCGTCAGACCCCACCTGGAGTACTGTGTGCAGTTCTGGAGCCCCCAGTACAAGAAGGACATGGAACTGCTGGAGCGGGTCCAGAGGAGAGCAACGAAGATGATCAGAGGGCTGCAGCAGCTCTGCTATGAGGACAGGCTGAGAGAGTTGGGGCTCTTCAGCCTGGAGAGGAGAAGGCTTCGAGGAGACCTTATAGTGGCCTTCCAGTATTTGAAGGGAGCCTACAGGAAAGCTGGGGAGGGACTATTTACATGGTCTAGTAATGTCAGGACGAGGGGGAATGGGTTTAAGCTGGAAGAGGGGAGGTTTAGACTGGATGTTAGGAGGAAGTTCTTTACAGTGAGGGTGGTAAGGCACTGGAACGGGTTGCCCAGGGAGGTTGTGGATGCTTCCTCCCTGGAGGTGTTTAAGGCCAGGCTGGATGAGGCCTTGGGCGAGATGCTCTAGTGGGAGGTGTCCCTGCCTGTGGCAGGGGGTTGGAGCTGGATGATCCTTGAGGTCCCTTCCAACCTAAACCATTCTACGATTCTATGATTCTATGATTCTATGATTAGAGTTGGGGCACCTCTGCTACAAAGGCAGGATGGGAGAACTGGGGTTGTTCAGCCTGAAGAAGAAAGGCTCTACGAAGATCTTATAGTGGCCTGCCAGTACCTGAAGGGGACCTACAGAAAGGCTGAGGAGTGACTGTTTAGGAGAGCTCGTAGTGATAGGATGAGGGGCAGTGGCTGCAAGGTAGATTTGGGTTAGACATTAGGAAGAAGTCCTTCACAATTAGTGTAGAGAAATACTGGAAGAATGTGCCTAGAGTGGTGATGGAGGCCACATCCGTGGAGATATTCAAGGTCAAACTCAATGGCACCCTGAGCAATCTGACCTGATTAGTGATATCCTTGCTCACGGCAGAGGGGTTGGACAAAATTACCTTTGTGGGTCCCTTCCAACCCAGTGCATTCTGTGATTCTATAAGGATGAATACTGCAAATTATGCAGAGACCACAGCATCAGTAGTCCCTGGTTATTTAGCTGTGGTCAATCTCTAGTTTCCCAGATCCCCTCTGACTAGGTCCAGTTTGCCTCAGGGAGCAAAGCAATGGAGCAACATGGAAGAACTCTTGCCTCTGGGTGTAGGGGAAAGAGCAGGTCCTCTCTCAGGTCTTGCCTGCTTCTCCCAGTCAGAGTAACTGCAATAATTAAGCTAACACCAGGTGCTAACTGTGTGTGTTTTCTGTTTTAACAGCACTCCTTTTTGTTCTGTTTATCATCCCTGCTGTCTTCCTGTGACTCACCAAGCAGAGCATACAGTAAGTGGGACAGACTTAAAATGTGAACTGTAAAAGAGACAATCCCTAGCAGTGGAAGAGCTATCAACCAGACCAGACCTCTCACTATTGTCCTGAATTTTGAATTCTTCCTCTGGTATTAAAAAAATGACCTGTGGAGAGGGACCTGGGGGTGCTGGTGGAGAACAAGTTAACCACGGCACAGCAATGTGCCCTTGTGCTCAAGAAGGTCAATGGGATCCTGGGGTGTATTAGGAAGAGTGTGTCCAGCAGATCAAGGCAGGTTCTCCTCCCCCTCTACTCTGCCCTAGTGAGACCTCATCTTGAATACCATGTTCAGTTTTGGGCTCCCCAGTTGAAGAGGGACAGGGATCTGCTGGAAAGGGTCCAGCGGAGGGATACAAGGATGATTAGGGGACTGGAGGGCACTGCCTTATGAGGAGAGGCTGAGGGACCTGGGGCTGTTTAGTCTGGAGAAGAGAAGACTGAGAGAAGATTTGATAAATGTTTATAAGTATCTGAAGGCTGCCAGGAGTGGGGGGACAGGCTCTGCTCACTGCTCCCTGGGATAGGACAAGGGTGTAAGCTGCAGCAAAAGAGGTTCCACCTCAACACAAGGGGGAACTTCTTTACTGTAAGGGTCCCAGAGCACTGGAAAAGGATCTCCAGGGAGGTTGTGAGGTCTCCTTCTCTGGAGACTTTCAAGGCCTGTCTGGATGTGTTCCTCTGTGATCTGTCTTAGATAGCATTGTCCTGCTCTGTCAGGGGGGTTGGACTGAATGATCTCTTTGGGTCCCTTCCAAGCCCTAATATCCTATGATCCTATGACCATGGATTTTGGGTTGTCTGTTTCAGGTGTTAAATACTGGCACAAGAAAAGGAGGGATCAGAACTTCAGAAACTGAAAAGCACTCTTTGTCCCAGCCAATGTGGAACTGAGAATGGCAGATCAAATTACAAGTGTAAAATTAATCCCGTGGGGAAATTAAGGTTAATTATGCAAATCCGTTGGTTTCAGATCGATTACACAATCAGTCTTGTTCTCTCTGGCCGGCCTGTGGGAAGCCTGGTGGACCATTTGCCACCACGACCATCCCCCTGATTTCTCAGATGTGTCATGACAACAACTTATACTTCAGACTTATTTTAGTCTGGCCTCCTCGCTGTTTCTATTACTACAAGGAGATGCACCAAAGCTGTCCCTGTTCACAGGCTCCTCAGCCTAGTTAAACCAAGATGTCCCTATTTGACNGCTCAAGGCCTCATCCAGCCTGGCCTTAAACGCCTCCAGGGAGGAAGTATCCACAACCTCCCTGGGCAACCTGTGCCAGTGTCTCACCACCCTCACTGTAAAGAACTTCCTCCTAACATCCAGTCTAAATCTCCCCTCTTCCAGCTTAAACCCATTCTCCCTCATCCTGACATTACTAGACCTTGTCAATGGTCCCTCCCCAGCCTTCCTGTAGGCTCCCTTCAGATACTGGAAAGCCACTCTAAGGTCTCCTTGAAGCCTTCTATTCTGCAGGCTGCAGAGCCCCAACTCTCTCAGCCTGTCCTCATAGCAGAGCTGCTGCAGCCCTCTGATCATCTTTGTGGCTGTCCTCTGGACTCACTCCAGCAGTGATAGCAGAACAGTGATAGGATGGCCTCGCTCCAACATGATAGGAGAACAGTTGTCAAGAATGATCACTGACCCCGTGGTGGAAGAAGTAATGGTGTAGCAGATGAAATTGTAACTGACATCTGTTGCAGAGGGGAAATTAATTAATGATATTCTTTTCCCAAATTAACATCGTTTATTAATTTTTGATATTCAGAACTCTCACCACCCTTGATCACTAATTATAAGAAGATTTAGGTTCTTACACAGCCATGGAAACATTCAATGGATAACATCTAGATCTAGTAATAACAAGCAAAATATATGAACATTTAATTGAACTGGAAGAGAAGATTCCTGCTGTCAAATGCTGCTTGCGGTCAATATGCTGCTTGCCCAGCAGATGGGCTCAAGCTCTTTCTGCTCTATGGCAGAAGGCAGTGGAGAATTACAAAGAGGCATTTAAGCATTTACTGACAAATTATTATCATTACCATTGCAGGGGCTTAGCCACAGTCCACACAGTGCCCAAATGCTTTCAGGGTGTTGGTGAAAATCACGAATAGTCACGCTACGGACACCAATGTGGTTAAAGTTGTGCTCTCTTTATTGTGGTGATACAGTGTCTTTTATGCTAACTTGGAAGAGGTGTATTCAGCTAAGCTTAGTTAGATTGGTACATTTGGAAGGCACAGATAGGCTTAAGGCTGTGTGTAAGACAGAGATAGGTTTTAAGGCTTAGATAAACAGTTGTGGGTCAGCCTCTTGTGGCCTGCAGATCCTGCCCCCTTGCAGCTGGATGTGGGGGTTTGTTTCATCACCTTAGTTCCTGCCTCCGAGGTGGACTCAAGGACACTCTTCGCAGCGTGGGTTGCTCATGTTTATCAAATCATGTCCTCTGTCAGCAAGAAATCTACCCACATCAGGGGACTCTGTCTTGTCATACATTGAGACTTAATTCTTCCCAGCTTCTGGGGAAAGAGGCAGACAATCTCTGACCTTGTCTCCTGGCTCTTCTGGGCAATCTGTATATATATGTCCAGGACTGCTAAGCAGGACTTTCAGTGTAGAAGCAGATGTCATGCACTCTCAGCACGATGTCATGCTGACCACATAGGCAGATTGCATGCAGGCATCCAGGGTCTGCTCCTGGCAACTCGCAGCAGTGGAGTTCACCAGGCAAACAATAAGGTGGTAGGCAATTGCAGCAGGCAACAGCAGAGCACAGCTGAGCACCACAGAGAAGGCAGGGGAGCGAGCAGG